>CATKUM010000111.1:0-488243 GCA_949786405.1 Onychomys arenicola
GCGTGCTTCTTGCTCTAAAGCAGAGTGTGTTTCATGGATGAGAAGTGTGCTGTGTGTTTCCCTTCAGAAACGGAGTTAAATGCCAGGCTCTGTGTCTTCCTACAAGCGAGACTTCGTTTCAGGTAAACGCAGTCACTTTTCAGCTCAAACGAAGCTATATTGTACACGAAGCTCACACGTTTCTCGCTCTTAACTGAAACGCATTGGATGTTAGAGGGCCTGTGGTTTGTATCAGTTTCAGAAGCAGAGTTGAACTAGATATGGTCCGTGTGTGTAGGAAACACAGTTCTTTTGTTCTGAGCACTCTCACGTTTCCCGCCTTATTCGAGACTCTAGAAAGCAAGAGCGTGCTTCTTGCTCTAAAGCAGAGTGTGTTTCATGGATGAGAAGTGTGCTGTGTGTTTCCCTTCAGAAACGGAGTTAAATGCCAGGCTCTGTGTCTTCCTACAAGCGAGACTTCGTTTCAGGTAAACGCAGTCACTTTTCAGCTCAAACGAAGCTATATTGTACACGAAGCTCACACGTTTCTCGCTCTTAACTGAAACGCATTGGATGTTAGAGGGCCTGTGGTTTGTATCAGTTTCAGAAGCAGAGTTGAACTAGATATGGTCCGTGTGTGTAGGAAACACAGTTCTTTTGTTCTGAGCACTCTCACGTTTCCCGCCTTATTCGAGACTCTAGAAAGCAAGAGCGTGCTTCTTGCTCTAAAGCAGAGTGTGTTTCATGGATGAGAAGTGTGCTGTGTGTTTCCCTTCAGAAACGGAGTTAAATGCCAGGCTCTGTGTCTTCCTACAAGCGAGACTTCGTTTCAGGTAACGCAGTCACTTTTCAGCTCAAACGAAGCTATATTGTACACGAAGCTCACACGTTTCTCGCTCTTACTGAAACGCATTGGATGTTAGAGGGCCTGTGGTTTGTATCAGTTTCAGAAGCAGAGTTGAACTAGATATGGTCCGTGTGTGTAGGAAACACAGTTCTTTTGTTCTGAGCACTCTCACGTTTCCCGCCTTATTCGAGACTCTAGAAAGCAAGAGCGTGCTTCTTGCTCTAAAGCAGAGTGTGTTTCATGGATGAGAAGTGTGCTGTGTGTTTCCCTTCAGAAACGGAGTTAAATGCCAGGCTCTGTGTCTTCCTACAAGCGAGACTTCGTTTCAGGTAAACGCAGTCACTTTTCAGCTCAAACGAAGCTATATTGTACACGAAGCTCACACGTTTCTCGCTCTTAACTGAAACGCATTGGATGTTAGAGGGCCTGTGGTTTGTATCAGTTTCAGAAGCAGAGTTGAACTAGATATGGTCCGTGTGTGTAGGAAACACAGTTCTTTTGTTCTGAGCACTCTCACGTTTCCCGCCTTATTCGAGACTCTAGAAAGCAAGAGCGTGCTTCTTGCTCTAAAGCAGAGTGTGTTTCATGGATGAGAAGTGTGCTGTGTGTTTCCCTTCAGAAACGGAGTTAAATGCCAGGCTCTGTGTCTTCCTACAAGCGAGACTTCGTTTCAGGTAAACGCAGTCACTTTTCAGCTCAAACGAAGCTATATTGTACACGAAGCTCACACGTTTCTCGCTCTTAACTGAAACGCATTGGATGTTAGAGGGCCTGTGGTTTGTATCAGTTTCAGAAGCAGAGTTGAACTAGATATGGTCCGTGTGTGTAGGAAACACAGTTCTTTTGTTCTGAGCACTCTCACGTTTCCCGCCTTATTCGAGACTCTAGAAAGCAAGAGCGTGCTTCTTGCTCTAAAGCAGAGTGTGTTTCATGGATGAGAAGTGTGCTGTGTGTTTCCCTTCAGAAACGGAGTTAAATGCCAGGCTCTGTGTCTTCCTACAAGCGAGACTTCGTTTCAGGTAAACGCAGTCACTTTTCAGCTCAAACGAAGCTATATTGTACACGAAGCTCACACGTTTCTCGCTCTTAACTGAAACGCATTGGATGTTAGAGGGCCTGTGGTTTGTATCAGTTTCAGAAGCAGAGTTGAACTAGATATGGTCCGTGTGTGTAGGAAACACAGTTCTTTTGTTCTGAGCACTCTCACGTTTCCCGCCTTATTCGAGACTCTAGAAAGCAAGAGCGTGCTTCTTGCTCTAAAGCAGAGTGTGTTTCATGGATGAGAAGTGTGCTGTGTGTTTCCCTTCAGAAACGGAGTTAAATGCCAGGCTCTGTGTCTTCCTACAAGCGAGACTTCGTTTCAGGTAAACGCAGTCACTTTTCAGCTCAAACGAAGCTATATTGTACACGAAGCTCACACGTTTCTCGCTCTTAACTGAAACGCATTGGATGTTAGAGGGCCTGTGGTTTGTATCAGTTTCAGAAGCAGAGTTGAACTAGATATGGTCCGTGTGTGTAGGAAACACAGTTCTTTTGTTCTGAGCACTCTCACGTTTCCCGCCTTATTCGAGACTCTAGAAAGCAAGAGCGTGCTTCTTGCTCTAAAGCAGAGTGTGTTTCATGGATGAGAAGTGTGCTGTGTGTTTCCCTTCAGAAACGGAGTTAAATGCCAGGCTCTGTGTCTTCCTACAAGCGAGACTTCGTTTCAGGTAAACGCAGTCACTTTTCAGCTCAAACGAAGCTATATTGTACACGAAGCTCACACGTTTCTCGCTCTTAACTGAAACGCATTGGATGTTAGAGGGCCTGTGGTTTGTATCAGTTTCAGAAGCAGAGTTGAACTAGATATGGTCCGTGTGTGTAGGAAACACAGTTCTTTTGTTCTGAGCACTCTCACGTTTCCCGCCTTATTCGAGACTCTAGAAAGCAAGAGCGTGCTTCTTGCTCTAAAGCAGAGTGTGTTTCATGGATGAGAAGTGTGCTGTGTGTTTCCCTTCAGAAACGGAGTTAAATGCCAGGCTCTGTGTCTTCCTACAAGCGAGACTTCGTTTCAGGTAAACGCAGTCACTTTTCAGCTCAAACGAAGCTATATTGTACACGAAGCTCCCACGTTTCTCGCTCTTAACTGAAACGCATTGGATGTTAGAGGGCCTGTGGTTTGTATCAGTTTCAGAAGCAGAGTTGAACTAGATATGGTCCGTGTGTGTAGGAAACACAGTTCTTTTGTTCTGAGCACTCTCACGTTTCCCGCCTTATTCGAGACTCTAGAAAGCAAGAGCGTGCTTCTTGCTCTAAAGCAGAGTGTGTTTCATGGATGAGAAGTGTGCTGTGTGTTTCCCTTCAGAAACGGAGTTAAATGCCAGGCTCTGTGTCTTCCTACAAGCGAGACTTCGTTTCAGGTAAACGCAGTCACTTTTCAGCTCAAATGAAGCTATATTGTACACGAAGCTCACACGTTTCTCGCTCTTAACTGAAACGCATTGGATGTTAGAGGGCCTGTGGTTTGTATCAGTTTCAGAAGCAGAGTTGAACTAGATATGGTCCGTGTGTGTAGGAAACACAGTTCTTTTGTTCTGAGCACTCTCACGTTTCCCGCCTTATTCGAGACTCTAGAAAGCAAGAGCGTGCTTCTTGCTCTAAAGCAGAGTGTGTTTCATGGATGAGAAGTGTGCTGTGTGTTTCCCTTCAGAAACGGAGTTAAATGCCAGGCCCTGTGTCTTCCTACAAGCGAGACTTCGTTTCAGGTAAACGCAGTCACTTTTCAGCTCAAACGAAGCTATATTGTACACGAAGCTCACACGTTTCTCGCTCTTAACTGAAACGCATTGGATGTTAGAGGGCCTGTGGTTTGTATCAGTTTCAGAAGCAGAGTTGAACTAGATATGGTCCGTGTGTGTAGGAAACACAGTTCTTTTGTTCTGAGCACTCTCACGTTTCCCGCCTTATTCGAGACTCTAGAAAGCAAGAGTGTGCTTCTTGCTCTAAAGCAGAGTGTGTTTCATGGATGAGAAGTGTGCTGTGTGTTTCCCTTCAGAAACGGAGTTAAATGCCAGGCTCTGCGTCTTCCTACAAGCGAGACTTCGTTTCAGGTAAACGCAGTCACTTTTCAGCTCAAACGAAGCTATATTGTACACGAAGCTCACACGTTTCTCGCTCTTAACTGAAACGCATTGGATGTTAGAGGGCCTGTGGTTTGTATCAGTTTCAGAAGCAGAGTTGAACTAGATATGGTCCGTGTGTGTAGGAAACACAGTTCTTTTGTTCTGAGCACTCTCACGTTTCCCGCCTTATTCGAGACTCTAGAAAGCAAGAGCGTGCTTCTTGCTCTAAATCAGAGTGTGTTTCATGGATGAGAAGTGTGCTGTGTGTTTCCCTTCAGAAACGGAGTTAAATGCCAGGCCCTGTGTCTTCCTACAAGCGAGACTTCGTTTCAGGTAAACGCAGTCACTTTTCAGCTCAAACGAAGCTATATTGTACACGAAGCTCACACGTTTCTCGCTCTTAACTGAAACGCATTGGATGTTAGAGGGCCTGTGGTTTGTATCAGTTTCAGAAGCAGAGTTGAACTAGATATGGTCCGTGTGTGTAGGAAACACAGTTCTTTTGTTCTGAGCACTCTCACGTTTCCCGCCTTATTCGAGACTCTAGAAAGCAAGAGTGTGCTTCTTGCTCTAAAGCAGAGTGTGTTTCATGGATGAGAAGTGTGCTGTGTGTTTCCCTTCAGAAACGGAGTTAAATGCCAGGCTCTGCGTCTTCCTACAAGCGAGACTTCGTTTCAGGTAAACGCAGTCACTTTTCAGCTCAAACGAAGCTATATTGTACACGAAGCTCACACGTTTCTCGCTCTTAACTGAAACGCATTGGATGTTAGAGGGCCTGTGGTTTGTATCAGTTTCAGAAGCAGAGTTGAACTAGATATGGTCCGTGTGTGTAGGAAACACAGTTCTTTTGTTCTGAGCACTCTCACGTTTCCCGCCTTATTAGAGACTCTAGAAAGCAAGAGCGTGCTTCTTGCTCTAAAGCAGAGTGTGTTTCATTGATGAGAAGTGTGCTGTGTGTTTCCCTTCAGAAACGGAGTTAAATGCCAGGCTCTGTGTCTTCCTACAAGCGAGACTTCGTTTCAGGTAAACGCAGTCACTTTTCAGCTCAAACGAAGCTATATTGTACACGAAGCTCACACGTTTCTCGCTCTTAACTGAAACGCATTGGATGTTAGAGGGCCTGTGGTTTGTATCAGTTTCAGAAGCAGAGTTGAACTAGATATGGTCCGTGTGTGTAGGAAACACAGTTCTTTTGTTCTGAGCACTCTCACGTTTCCCGCCTTATTCGAGACACTAGAAAGCAAGAGCGTGCTTCTTGCTCTAAAGCAGAGTGTGTTTCATGGATGTGAAGTGTGCTGTGTGTTTCCCTTCAGAAACGGAGTTAAATGCCAGGTTCTGTGTCTTCCTACAAGCGAGACTTCGTTTCAGGTAAACGCAGTCACTTTTCAGCTCAAACGAAGCTATATTGTACACGAAGCTCACACGTTTCTCGCTCTTAACTGAAACGCATTGGATGTTAGAGGGCCTGTGGTTTGTATCAGTTTCAGAAGCAGAGTTGAACTAGATATGGTCCGTGTGTGTAGGAGACACAGTTCTTTTGTTCTGAGCACTCTCACGTTTCCCGCCTTATTCGAGACTCTAGAAAGCAAGAGCGTGCTTCTTGCTCTAAAGCAGAGTGTGTTTCATGGATGAGAAGTGTGCTGTGTGTTTCCCTTCAGAAACGGAGTTAAATGCCAGGCTCTGTGTCTTCCTACAAGCGAGACTTCGTTTCAGGTAAACGCAGTCACTTTTCAGCTCAAACGAAGCTATATTGTACACGAAGCTCACACGTTTCTCGCTCTTAACTGAAACGCATTGGATGTTAGAGGGCCTGTGGTTTGTATCAGTTTCAGAAGCAGAGTTGAACTAGATATGGTCCGTGTGTGTAGGAAACACAGTTCTTTTGTTCTGAGCACTCTCACGTTTCCCGCCTTATTCGAGACTCTAGAAAGCAAGAGTGTGCTTCTTGCTCTAAAGCAGAGTGTGTTTCATGGATGAGAAGTGTGCTGTGTGTTTCCCTTCAGAAACGGAGTTAAATGCCAGGCTCTGCGTCTTCCTACAAGCGAGACTTCGTTTCAGGTAAACGCAGTCACTTTTCAGCTCAAACGAAGCTATATTGTACACGAAGCTCACACGTTTCTCGCTCTTAACTGAAACGCATTGGATGTTAGAGGGCCTGTGGTTTGTATCAGTTTCAGAAGCAGAGTTGAACTAGATATGGTCCGTGTGTGTAGGAAACACAGTTCTTTTGTTCTGAGCACTCTCACGTTTCCCGCCTTATTAGAGACTCTAGAAAGCAAGAGCGTGCTTCTTGCTCTAAAGCAGAGTGTGTTTCATTGATGAGAAGTGTGCTGTGTGTTTCCCTTCAGAAACGGAGTTAAATGCCAGGCTCTGTGTCTTCCTACAAGCGAGACTTCGTTTCAGGTAAACGCAGTCACTTTTCAGCTCAAACGAAGCTATATTGTACACGAAGCTCACACGTTTCTCGCTCTTTACTGAAACGCATTGGATGTTAGAGGGCCTGTGGTTTGTATCAGTTTCAGAAGCAGAGTTGAACTAGATATGGTCCGTGTGTGTAGGAAACACAGTTCTTTTGTTCTGAGCACTCTCACGTTTCCCGCCTTATTCGAGACACTAGAAAGCAAGAGCGTGCTTCTTGCTCTAAAGCAGAGTGTGTTTCATGGATGTGAAGTGTGCTGTGTGTTTCCCTTCAGAAACGGAGTTAAATGCCAGGTTCTGTGTCTTCCTACAAGCGAGACTTCGTTTCAGGTAAACGCAGTCACTTTTCAGCTCAAACGAAGCTATATTGTACACGAAGCTCACACGTTTCTCGCTCTTAACTGAAACGCATTGGATGTTAGAGGGCCTGTGGTTTGTATCAGTTTCAGAAGCAGAGTTGAACTAGATATGGTCCGTGTGTGTAGGAGACACAGTTCTTTTGTTCTGAGCACTCTCACGTTTCCCGCCTTATTCGAGACTCTAGAAAGCAAGAGCGTGCTTCTTGCTCTAAAGCAGAGTGTGTTTCATGGATGAGAAGTGTGCTGTGTGTTTCCCTTCAGAAACGGAGTTAAATGCCAGGCTCTGTGTCTTCCTACAAGCGAGACTTCGTTTCAGGTAAACGCAGTCACTTTTCAGCTCAAACGAAGCTATATTGTACACGAAGCTCACACGTTTCTCGCTCTTAACTGAAACGCATTGGATGTTAGAGGGCCTGTGGTTTGTATCAGTTTCAGAAGCAGAGTTGAACTAGATATGGTCCGTGTGTGTAGGAACCACAGTTCTTTTGTTCTGAGCACTCTCACGTTTCCCGCCTTATTCGAGACTCTAGAAAGCAAGAGCGTGCTTCTTGCTCTAAAGCAGAGTGTGTTTCATGGATGAGAAGTGTGCTGTGTGTTTCCCTTCAGAAACGGAGTTAAATGCCAGGCTCTGTGTCTTCCTACAAGCGAGACTTCGTTTCAGGTAAACGCAGTCACTTTTCAGCTCAAACGAAGCTATATTGTACACGAAGCTCACACGTTTCTCGCTCTTAACTGAAACGCATTGGATGTTAGAGGGCCTGTGGTTTGTATCAGTTTCACTTGCAGAGTTGAACTAGATATGGTCCGTGTGTGTAGGAAACACAGTTCTTTTGTTCTGAGCACTCTCACGTTTCCCGCCTTATTCGAGACTCTAGAAAGCAAGAGCGTGCTTCTTGCTCTAAAGCAGAGTGTGTTTCATGGATGAGAAGTGTGCTGTGTGTTTCCCTTCAGAAACGGAGTTAAATGCCAGGCTCTGTGTCTTCCTACAAGCGAGACTTCGTTTCAGGTAAACGCAGTCACTTTTTAGCTCAAACGAAGCTATATTGTACACGAAGCTCACACGTTTCTCGCTCTTAACTGAAACGCATTGGATGTTAGAGGGCCTGTGGTTTGTATCAGTTTCAGAAGCAGAGTTGAACTAGATATGGTCCGTGTGTGTAGGAAACACAGTTCTTTTGTTCTGAGCACTCTCACGTTTCCCGCCTTATTAGAGACTCTAGAAAGCAAGAGCGTGGTTTTTGCTCTAAAGCAGAGTGTGTTTCATGGATGAGAAGTGTGCTGTGTGTTTCCCTTCAGAAACGGAGTTAAATGCCAGGCTCTGTGTCTTCCTACAAGCGAGACTTCGTTTCAGGTAAACGCAGTCACTTTTCAGCTCAAACGAAGCTATATTGTACACGAAGCTCACACGTTTCTCGCTCTTAACTGAAACGCATTGGATGTTAGAGGGCCTGTGGTTTGTATCAGTTTCAGAAGCAGAGTTGAACTAGATATGGTCCGTGTGTGTAGGAAACACAGTTCTTTTGTTCTGAGCACTCTCACGTTTCCCGCCTTATTCGAGACTCTAGAAAGCAAGAGCGTGCTTCTTGCTCTAAAGCAGAGTGTGTTTCATGGATGAGAAGTGTGCTGTGGGTTTCCCTTCAGAAACGGAGTTAAATGCCAGGCTCTGTGTCTTCCTACAAGCGAGACTTCGTTTCAGGTAAACGCAGTCACTTTTCAGCTCAAACGAAGCTATATTGTACACGAAGCTCACACGTTTCTCGCTCTTACCTGAAACGCATTGGATGTTAGAGGGCCTGTGGTTTGTATCAGTTTCAGAAGCAGAGTTGAACTAGATATGGTCTGTGTGTCGGAGACACAGTTCTTTTGTTCTGAGCACTCTCACGTTTCCCGCCTTATTCGAGACTCTAGAAAGCAAGAGCGTGCTTCTTGCTCTAAAGCAGAGTGTGTTTCATGGATGAGAAGTGTGCTGTTTGTTTCCCTTCAGAAACGGAGTTAAATGCCAGGCTCTGTGTCTTCCTACAAGCGAGACTTCGTTTCAGGTAAACGCAGTCACTTTTCAGCTCAAACGAAGCTATATTGTACACGAAGCTCACACGTTTCTCGCTCTTAACTGAAACGCATTGGATGTTAGAGGGCCTGTGGTTTGTATCAGTTTCACTTGCAGAGTTGAACTAGATATGGTCCGTGTGTGTAGGAAACACAGTTCTTTTGTTATGAGCACTCTCACGTTTCCCGCCTTATTCGAGACTCTAGAAAGCAAGAGCGTGCTTCTTGCTCTAAAGCAGAGTGTGTTTCATGGATGAGAAGTGTGCAGTGTGTTTCCCTTCAGAAACGGAGTTAAATGCCAGGCTCTGTGTCTTCCTACAAGCGAGACTTCGTTTCAGGTAAACGCAGTCACTTTTTAGCTCAAACGAAGCTATATTGTACACGAAGCTCACACGTTTCTCGCTCTTAACTGAAACGCATTGGATGTTAGAGGGCCTGTGGTTTGTATCAGTTTCAGAAGCAGAGTTGAACTAGATATGGTCCGTGTGTGTAGGAAACACAGTTCTTTTGTTCTGAGCACTCTCACGTTTCCCGCCTTATTCGAGACTCTAGAAAGCAAGAGCGTGCTTCTTGCTCTAAAGCAGAGTGTGTTTCATGGATGAGAAGTGTGCTGTGTGTTTCCCTTCAGAAACGGAGTTAAATGCCAGGCTCTGTGTCTTCCTACAAGCGAGACTTCGTTTCAGGTAAACGCAGTCACTTTTCAGCTCAAACGAAGCTATATTGTACACGAAGCTCACACGTTTCTCGCTCTTAACTGAAACGCATTGGATGTTAGAGGGCCTGTGGTTTGTATCAGTTTCAGAAGCAGAGTTGAACTAGATATGGTCCGTGTGTGTAGGAAACACAGTTCTTTTGTTCTGAGCACTCTCACGTTTCCCGCCTTATTCGAGACTCTAGAAAGCAAGAGCGTGCTTCTTGCTCTAAAGCAGAGTGTGTTTCATGGATGAGAAGTGTGCTGTGTGTTTCCCTTCAGAAACGGAGTTAAATGCCAGGCTCTGTGTCTTCCTACAAGCGAGACTTCGTTTCAGGTAAACGCAGTCACTTTTCAGCTCAAACGAAGCTATATTGTACACGAAGCTCACACGTTTCTCGCTCTTAACTGAAACGCATTGGATGTTAGAGGGCCTGTGGTTTGTATCAGTTTCAGAAGCAGAGTTGAACTAGATATGGTCCGTGTGTGTAGGAAACACAGTTCTTTTGTTCTGAGCACTCTCACGTTTCCCGCCTTATTCGAGACTCTAGAAAGCAAGAGCGTGCTTCTTGCTCTAAAGCAGAGTGTGTTTCATGGATGAGAAGTGTGCTGTGTGTTTCCCTTCAGAAACGGAGTTAAATGCCAGGCTCTGTGTCTTCCTACAAGCGAGACTTCGTTTCAGGTAAACGCAGTCACTTTTCAGCTCAAACGAAGCTATATTGTACACGAAGCTCACACGTTTCTCGCTCTTAACTGAAACGCATTGGATGTTAGAGGGCCTGTGGTTTGTATCAGTTTCAGAAGCAGAGTTGAACTAGATATGGTCCGTGTGTGTAGGAAACACAGTTCTTTTGTTCTGAGCACTCTCACGTTTCCCGCCTTATTCGAGACTCTAGAAAGCAAGAGCGTGCTTCTTGCTCTAAAGCAGAGTGTGTTTCATGGATGAGAAGTGTGCTGTGTGTTTCCCTTCAGAAACGGAGTTAAATGCCAGGCTCTGTGTCTTCCTACAAGCGAGACTTCGTTTCAGGTAAACGCAGTCACTTTTCAGCTCAAACGAAGCTATATTGTACACGAAGCTCACACGTTTCTCGCTCTTAACTGAAACGCATTGGATGTTAGAGGGCCTGTGGTTTGTATCAGTTTCAGAAGCAGAGTTGAACTAGATATGGTCCGTGTGTGTAGGAAACACAGTTCTTTTGTTCTGAGCACTCTCACGTTTCCCGCCTTATTCGAGACTCTAGAAAGCAAGAGCGTGCTTCTTGCTCTAAAGCAGAGTGTGTTTCATGGATGAGAAGTGTGCTGTGTGTTTCCCTTCAGAAACGGAGTTAAATGCCAGGCTCTGTGTCTTCCTACAAGCGAGACTTCGTTTCAGGTAAACGCAGTCACTTTTCAGCTCAAACGAAGCTATATTGTACACGAAGCTCACACGTTTCTCGCTCTTAACTGAAACGCATTGGATGTTAGAGGGCCTGTGGTTTGTATCAGTTTCAGAAGCAGAGTTGAACTAGATATGGTCCGTGTGTGTAGGAAACACAGTTCTTTTGTTCTGAGCACTCTCACGTTTCCCGCCTTATTCGAGACTCTAGAAAGCAAGAGCGTGCTTCTTGCTCTAAAGCAGAGTGTGTTTCATGGATGAGAAGTGTGCTGTGTGTTTCCCTTCAGAAACGGAGTTAAATGCCAGGCTCTGTGTCTTCCTACAAGCGAGACTTCGTTTCAGGTAAACGCAGTCACTTTTCAGCTCAAACGAAGCTATATTGTACACGAAGCTCACACGTTTCTCGCTCTTAACTGAAACGCATTGGATGTTAGAGGGCCTGTGGTTTGTATCAGTTTCAGAAGCAGAGTTGAACTAGATATGGTCCGTGTGTGTAGGAAACACAGTTCTTTTGTTCTGAGCACTCTCACGTTTCCCGCCTTATTCGAGACTCTAGAAAGCAAGAGCGTGCTTCTTGCTCTAAAGCAGAGTGTGTTTCATGGATGAGAAGTGTGCTGTGTGTTTCCCTTCAGAAACGGAGTTAAATGCCAGGCTCTGTGTCTTCCTACAAGCGAGACTTCGTTTCAGGTAAACGCAGTCACTTTTCAGCTCAAACGAAGCTATATTGTACACGAAGCTCACACGTTTCTCGCTCTTAACTGAAACGCATTGGATGTTAGAGGGCCTGTGGTTTGTATCAGTTTCAGAAGCAGAGTTGAACTAGATATGGTCCGTGTGTGTAGGAAACACAGTTCTTTTGTTCTGAGCACTCTCACGTTTCCCGCCTTATTCGAGACTCTAGAAAGCAAGAGCGTGCTTCTTGCTCTAAAGCAGAGTGTGTTTCATGGATGAGAAGTGTGCTGTGTGTTTCCCTTCAGAAACGGAGTTAAATGCCAGGCTCTGTGTCTTCCTACAAGCGAGACTTCGTTTCAGGTAAACGCAGTCACTTTTCAGCTCAAACGAAGCTATATTGTACACGAAGCTCACACGTTTCTCGCTCTTAACTGAAACGCATTGGATGTTAGAGGGCCTGTGGTTTGTATCAGTTTCAGAAGCAGAGTTGAACTAGATATGGTCCGTGTGTGTAGGAAACACAGTTCTTTTGTTCTGAGCACTCTCACGTTTCCCGCCTTATTCGAGACTCTAGAAAGCAAGAGCGTGCTTCTTGCTCTAAAGCAGAGTGTGTTTCATGGATGAGAAGTGTGCTGTGTGTTTCCCTTCAGAAACGGAGTTAAATGCCAGGCTCTGTGTCTTCCTACAAGCGAGACTTCGTTTCAGGTAAACGCAGTCACTTTTCAGCTCAAACGAAGCTATATTGTACACGAAGCTCACACGTTTCTCGCTCTTAACTGAAACGCATTGGATGTTAGAGGGCCTGTGGTTTGTATCAGTTTCAGAAGCAGAGTTGAACTAGATATGGTCCGTGTGTGTAGGAAACACAGTTCTTTTGTTCTGAGCACTCTCACGTTTCCCGCCTTATTCGAGACTCTAGAAAGCAAGAGCGTGCTTCTTGCTCTAAAGCAGAGTGTGTTTCATGGATGAGAAGTGTGCTGTGTGTTTCCCTTCAGAAACGGAGTTAAATGCCAGGCTCTGTGTCTTCCTACAAGCGAGACTTCGTTTCAGGTAAACGCAGTCACTTTTCAGCTCAAACGAAGCTATATTGTACACGAAGCTCACACGTTTCTCGCTCTTAACTGAAACGCATTGGATGTTAGAGGGCCTGTGGTTTGTATCAGTTTCAGAAGCAGAGTTGAACTAGATATGGTCCGTGTGTGTAGGAAACACAGTTCTTTTGTTCTGAGCACTCTCACGTTTCCCGCCTTATTCGAGACTCTAGAAAGCAAGAGCGTGCTTCTTGCTCTAAAGCAGAGTGTGTTTCATGGATGAGAAGTGTGCTGTGTGTTTCCCTTCAGAAACGGAGTTAAATGCCAGGCTCTGTGTCTTCCTACAAGCGAGACTTCGTTTCAGGTAAACGCAGTCACTTTTCAGCTCAAACGAAGCTATATTGTACACGAAGCTCACACGTTACTCGCTCTTAACTGAAACGCATTGGATGTTAGAGGGCCTGTGGTTTGTATCAGTTTCAGAAGCAGAGTTGAACTAGATATGGTCCGTGTGTGTAGGAAACACAGTTCTTTTGTTCTGAGCACTCTCACGTTTCCCGCCTTATTCGAGACTCTAGAAAGCAAGAGCGTGCTTCTTGCTCTAAAGCAGAGTGTGTTTCATGGATGAGAAGTGTGCTGTGTGTTTCCCTTCAGAAACGGAGTTAAATGCCAGGCTCTGTGTCTTCCTACAAGCGAGACTTCGTTTCAGGTAAACGCAGTCACTTTTCAGCTCAAACGAAGCTATATTGTACACGAAGCTCACACGTTTCTCGCTCTTAACTGAAACGCATTGGATGTTAGAGGGCCTGTGGTTTGTATCAGTTTCAGAAGCAGAGTTGAACTAGATATGGTCCGTGTGTGTAGGAAACACAGTTCTTTTGTTCTGAGCACTCTCACGTTTCCCGCCTTATTCGAGACTCTAGAAAGCAAGAGCGTGCTTCTTGCTCTAAAGCAGAGTGTGTTTCATGGATGAGAAGTGTGCTGTGTGTTTCCCTTCAGAAACGGAGTTAAATGCCAGGCTCTGTGTCTTCCTACAAGCGAGACTTCGTTTCAGGTAAACGCAGTCACTTTTCAGCTCAAACGAAGCTATATTGTACACGAAGCTCACACGTTTCTCGCTCTTAACTGAAACGCATTGGATGTTAGAGGGCCTGTGGTTTGTATCAGTTTCAGAAGCAGAGTTGAACTAGATATGGTCCGTGTGTGTAGGAAACACAGTTCTTTTGTTCTGAGCACTCTCACGTTTCCCGCCTTATTCGAGACTCTAGAAAGCAAGAGCGTGCTTCTTGCTCTAAAGCAGAGTGTGTTTCATGGATGAGAAGTGTGCTGTGTGTTTCCCTTCAGAAACGGAGTTAAATGCCAGGCTCTGTGTCTTCCTACAAGCGAGACTTCGTTTCAGGTAAACGCAGTCACTTTTCAGCTCAAACGAAGCTATATTGTACACGAAGCTCCCACGTTTCTCGCTCTTAACTGAAACGCATTGGATGTTAGAGGGCCTGTGGTTTGTATCAGTTTCAGAAGCAGAGTTGAACTAGATATGGTCCGTGTGTGTAGGAAACACAGTTCTTTTGTTCTGAGCACTCTCACGTTTCCCGCCTTATTCGAGACTCTAGAAAGCAAGAGCGTGCTTCTTGCTCTAAAGCAGAGTGTGTTTCATGGATGAGAAGTGTGCTGTGTGTTTCCCTTCAGAAACGGAGTTAAATGCCAGGCTCTGTGTCTTCCTACAAGCGAGACTTCGTTTCAGGTAAACGCAGTCACTTTTCAGCTCAAATGAAGCTATATTGTACACGAAGCTCACACGTTTCTCGCTCTTAACTGAAACGCATTGGATGTTAGAGGGCCTGTGGTTTGTATCAGTTTCAGAAGCAGAGTTGAACTAGATATGGTCCGTGTGTGTAGGAAACACAGTTCTTTTGTTCTGAGCACTCTCACGTTTCCCGCCTTATTCGAGACTCTAGAAAGCAAGAGCGTGCTTCTTGCTCTAAAGCAGAGTGTGTTTCATGGATGAGAAGTGTGCTGTGTGTTTCCCTTCAGAAACGGAGTTAAATGCCAGGCCCTGTGTCTTCCTACAAGCGAGACTTCGTTTCAGGTAAACGCAGTCACTTTTCAGCTCAAACGAAGCTATATTGTACACGAAGCTCACACGTTTCTCGCTCTTAACTGAAACGCATTGGATGTTAGAGGGCCTGTGGTTTGTATCAGTTTCAGAAGCAGAGTTGAACTAGATATGGTCCGTGTGTGTAGGAAACACAGTTCTTTTGTTCTGAGCACTCTCACGTTTCCCGCCTTATTCGAGACTCTAGAAAGCAAGAGTGTGCTTCTTGCTCTAAAGCAGAGTGTGTTTCATGGATGAGAAGTGTGCTGTGTGTTTCCCTTCAGAAACGGAGTTAAATGCCAGGCTCTGCGTCTTCCTACAAGCGAGACTTCGTTTCAGGTAAACGCAGTCACTTTTCAGCTCAAACGAAGCTATATTGTACACGAAGCTCACACGTTTCTCGCTCTTAACTGAAACGCATTGGATGTTAGAGGGCCTGTGGTTTGTATCAGTTTCAGAAGCAGAGTTGAACTAGATATGGTCCGTGTGTGTAGGAAACACAGTTCTTTTGTTCTGAGCACTCTCACGTTTCCCGCCTTATTCGAGACTCTAGAAAGCAAGAGCGTGCTTCTTGCTCTAAATCAGAGTGTGTTTCATGGATGAGAAGTGTGCTGTGTGTTTCCCTTCAGAAACGGAGTTAAATGCCAGGCCCTGTGTCTTCCTACAAGCGAGACTTCGTTTCAGGTAAACGCAGTCACTTTTCAGCTCAAACGAAGCTATATTGTACACGAAGCTCACACGTTTCTCGCTCTTAACTGAAACGCATTGGATGTTAGAGGGCCTGTGGTTTGTATCAGTTTCAGAAGCAGAGTTGAACTAGATATGGTCCGTGTGTGTAGGAAACACAGTTCTTTTGTTCTGAGCACTCTCACGTTTCCCGCCTTATTCGAGACTCTAGAAAGCAAGAGTGTGCTTCTTGCTCTAAAGCAGAGTGTGTTTCATGGATGAGAAGTGTGCTGTGTGTTTCCCTTCAGAAACGGAGTTAAATGCCAGGCTCTGCGTCTTCCTACAAGCGAGACTTCGTTTCAGGTAAACGCAGTCACTTTTCAGCTCAAACGAAGCTATATTGTACACGAAGCTCACACGTTTCTCGCTCTTAACTGAAACGCATTGGATGTTAGAGGGCCTGTGGTTTGTATCAGTTTCAGAAGCAGAGTTGAACTAGATATGGTCCGTGTGTGTAGGAAACACAGTTCTTTTGTTCTGAGCACTCTCACGTTTCCCGCCTTATTAGAGACTCTAGAAAGCAAGAGCGTGCTTCTTGCTCTAAAGCAGAGTGTGTTTCATTGATGAGAAGTGTGCTGTGTGTTTCCCTTCAGAAACGGAGTTAAATGCCAGGCTCTGTGTCTTCCTACAAGCGAGACTTCGTTTCAGGTAAACGCAGTCACTTTTCAGCTCAAACGAAGCTATATTGTACACGAAGCTCACACGTTTCTCGCTCTTAACTGAAACGCATTGGATGTTAGAGGGCCTGTGGTTTGTATCAGTTTCAGAAGCAGAGTTGAACTAGATATGGTCCGTGTGTGTAGGAAACACAGTTCTTTTGTTCTGAGCACTCTCACGTTTCCCGCCTTATTCGAGACACTAGAAAGCAAGAGCGTGCTTCTTGCTCTAAAGCAGAGTGTGTTTCATGGATGTGAAGTGTGCTGTGTGTTTCCCTTCAGAAACGGAGTTAAATGCCAGGTTCTGTGTCTTCCTACAAGCGAGACTTCGTTTCAGGTAAACGCAGTCACTTTTCAGCTCAAACGAAGCTATATTGTACACGAAGCTCACACGTTTCTCGCTCTTAACTGAAACGCATTGGATGTTAGAGGGCCTGTGGTTTGTATCAGTTTCAGAAGCAGAGTTGAACTAGATATGGTCCGTGTGTGTAGGAGACACAGTTCTTTTGTTCTGAGCACTCTCACGTTTCCCGCCTTATTCGAGACTCTAGAAAGCAAGAGCGTGCTTCTTGCTCTAAAGCAGAGTGTGTTTCATGGATGAGAAGTGTGCTGTGTGTTTCCCTTCAGAAACGGAGTTAAATGCCAGGCTCTGTGTCTTCCTACAAGCGAGACTTCGTTTCAGGTAAACGCAGTCACTTTTCAGCTCAAACGAAGCTATATTGTACACGAAGCTCACACGTTTCTCGCTCTTAACTGAAACGCATTGGATGTTAGAGGGCCTGTGGTTTGTATCAGTTTCAGAAGCAGAGTTGAACTAGATATGGTCCGTGTGTGTAGGAAACACAGTTCTTTTGTTCTGAGCACTCTCACGTTTCCCGCCTTATTCGAGACTCTAGAAAGCAAGAGTGTGCTTCTTGCTCTAAAGCAGAGTGTGTTTCATGGATGAGAAGTGTGCTGTGTGTTTCCCTTCAGAAACGGAGTTAAATGCCAGGCTCTGCGTCTTCCTACAAGCGAGACTTCGTTTCAGGTAAACGCAGTCACTTTTCAGCTCAAACGAAGCTATATTGTACACGAAGCTCACACGTTTCTCGCTCTTAACTGAAACGCATTGGATGTTAGAGGGCCTGTGGTTTGTATCAGTTTCAGAAGCAGAGTTGAACTAGATATGGTCCGTGTGTGTAGGAAACACAGTTCTTTTGTTCTGAGCACTCTCACGTTTCCCGCCTTATTAGAGACTCTAGAAAGCAAGAGCGTGCTTCTTGCTCTAAAGCAGAGTGTGTTTCATTGATGAGAAGTGTGCTGTGTGTTTCCCTTCAGAAACGGAGTTAAATGCCAGGCTCTGTGTCTTCCTACAAGCGAGACTTCGTTTCAGGTAAACGCAGTCACTTTTCAGCTCAAACGAAGCTATATTGTACACGAAGCTCACACGTTTCTCGCTCTTAACTGAAACGCATTGGATGTTAGAGGGCCTGTGGTTTGTATCAGTTTCAGAAGCAGAGTTGAACTAGATATGGTCCGTGTGTGTAGGAAACACAGTTCTTTTGTTCTGAGCACTCTCACGTTTCCCGCCTTATTCGAGACACTAGAAAGCAAGAGCGTGCTTCTTGCTCTAAAGCAGAGTGTGTTTCATGGATGTGAAGTGTGCTGTGTGTTTCCCTTCAGAAACGGAGTTAAATGCCAGGTTCTGTGTCTTCCTACAAGCGAGACTTCGTTTCAGGTAAACGCAGTCACTTTTCAGCTCAAACGAAGCTATATTGTACACGAAGCTCACACGTTTCTCGCTCTTAACTGAAACGCATTGGATGTTAGAGGGCCTGTGGTTTGTATCAGTTTCAGAAGCAGAGTTGAACTAGATATGGTCCGTGTGTGTAGGAGACACAGTTCTTTTGTTCTGAGCACTCTCACGTTTCCCGCCTTATTCGAGACTCTAGAAAGCAAGAGCGTGCTTCTTGCTCTAAAGCAGAGTGTGTTTCATGGATGAGAAGTGTGCTGTGTGTTTCCCTTCAGAAACGGAGTTAAATGCCAGGCTCTGTGTCTTCCTACAAGCGAGACTTCGTTTCAGGTAAACGCAGTCACTTTTCAGCTCAAACGAAGCTATATTGTACACGAAGCTCACTCGTTTCTCGCTCTTAACTGAAACGCATTGGATGTTAGAGGGCCTGTGGTTTGTATCAGTTTCAGAAGCAGAGTTGAACTAGATATGGTCCGTGTGTGTAGGAAACACAGTTCTTTTGTTCTGAGCACTCTCACGTTTCCCGCCTTATTCGAGACTCTAGAAAGCAAGAGCGTGCTTCTTGCTCTAAAGCAGAGTGTGTTTCATGGATGAGAAGTGTGCTGTGTGTTTCCCTTCAGAAACGGAGTTAAATGCCAGGCTCTGTGTCTTCCTACAAGCGAGACTTCGTTTCAGGTAAACGCAGTCACTTTTCAGCTCAAACGAAGCTATATTGTACACGAAGCTCACACGTTTCTCGCTCTTAACTGAAACGCATTGGATGTTAGAGGGCCTGTGGTTTGTATCAGTTTCAGAAGCAGAGTTGAACTAGATATGGTCCGTGTGTGTAGGAAACACAGTTCTTTTGTTCTGAGCACTCTCACGTTTCCCGCCTTATTCGAGACTCTAGAAAGCAAGAGCGTGCTTCTTGCTCTAAAGCAGAGTGTGTTTCATGGATGAGAAGTGTGCTGTGTGTTTCCCTTCAGAAACGGAGTTAAATGCCAGGCTCTGTGTCTTCCTACAAGCGAGACTTCGTTTCAGGTAAACGCAGTCACTTTTCAGCTCAAACGAAGCTATATTGTACACGAAGCTCACACGTTTCTCGCTCTTAACTGAAACGCATTGGATGTTAGAGGGCCTGTGGTTTGTATCAGTTTCAGAAGCAGAGTTGAACTAGATATGGTCCGTGTGTGTAGGAAACACAGTTCTTTTGTTCTGAGCACTCTCACGTTTCCCGCCTTATTCGAGACTCTAGAAAGCAAGAGCGTGCTTCTTGCTCTAAAGCAGAGTGTGTTTCATGGATGAGAAGTGTGCTGTGTGTTTCCCTTCAGAAACGGAGTTAAATGCCAGGCTCTGTGTCTTCCTACAAGCGAGACTTCGTTTCAGGTAAACGCAGTCACTTTTCAGCTCAAACGAAGCTATATTGTACACGAAGCTCACACGTTTCTCGCTCTTAACTGAAACGCATTGGATGTTAGAGGGCCTGTGGTTTGTATCAGTTTCAGAAGCAGAGTTGAACTAGATATGGTCCGTGTGTGTAGGAAACACAGTTCTTTTGTTCTGAGCACTCTCACGTTTCCCGCCTTATTCGAGACTCTAGAAAGCAAGAGCGTGCTTCTTGCTCTAAAGCAGAGTGTGTTTCATGGATGAGAAGTGTGCTGTGTGTTTCCCTTCAGAAACGGAGTTAAATGCCAGGCTCTGCGTCTTCCTACAAGCGAGACTTCGTTTCAGGTAAACGCAGTCACTTTTCAGCTCAAACGAAGCTATATTGTACACGAAGCTCACACGTTTCTCGCTCTTAACTGAAACGCATTGGATGTTAGAGGGCCTGTGGTTTGTATCAGTTTCAGAAGCAGAGTTGAACTAGATATGGTCCGTGTGTGTAGGAAACACAGTTCTTTTGTTCTGAGCACTCTCACGTTTCCCGCCTTATTCGAGACTCTAGAAAGCAAGAGCGTGCTTCTTGCTCTAAAGCAGAGTGTGTTTCATGGATGAGAAGTGTGCTGTGTGTTTCCCTTCAGAAACGGAGTTAAATGCCAGGCTCTGTGTCTTCCTACAAGCGAGACTTCGTTTCAGGTAAACGCAGTCACTTTTCAGCTCAAACGAAGCTATATTGTACACGAAGCTCACACGTTTCTCGCTCTTAACTGAAACGCATTGGATGTTCGAGGGCCTGTGGTTTGTATCAGTTTCAGAAGCAGAGTTGAACTAGATATGGTCCGTGTGTGTAGGAAACACAGTTCTTTTGTTCTGAGCACTCTCACGTTTCCCGCCTTATTCGAGACTCTAGAAAGCAAGAGCGTGCTTCTTGCTCTAAAGCAGAGTGTGTTTCATGGATGAGAAGTGTGCTGTGTGTTTCCCTTCAGAAACAGAGTTAAATGCCAGGCTCTGTGTCTTCCTACAAGCGAGACTTCGTTTCAGGTAAACGCAGTCACTTTTCAGCTCAAACGAAGCTATATTGTACACGAAGCTCCCACGTTTCTCGCTCTTAACTGAAACGCATTGGATGTTAGAGGGCCTGTGGTTTGTATCAGTTTCAGAAGCAGAGTTGAACTAGATATGGTCCGTGTGTGTAGGAAACACAGTTCTTTTGTTCTGAGCACTCTCACGTTTCCCGCCTTATTCGAGACTCTAGAAAGCAAGAGCGTGCTTCTTGCTCTAAAGCAGAGTGTGTTTCATGGATGAGAAGTGTGCTGTGTGTTTCCCTTCAGAAACGGAGTTAAATGCCAGGCCCTGTGTCTTCCTACAAGCGAGACTTCGTTTCAGGTAAACGCAGTCACTTTTCAGCTCAAACGAAGCTATATTGTACACGAAGCTCACACGTTTCTCGCTCTTAACTGAAACGCATTGGATGTTAGAGGGCCTGTGGTTTGTATCAGTTTCAGAAGCAGAGTTGAACTAGATATGGTCCGTGTGTGTAGGAAACACAGTTCTTTTGTTCTGAGCACTCTCACGTTTCCCGCCTTATTAGAGACTCTAGAAAGCAAGAGCGTGCTTCTTGCTCTAAAGCAGAGTGTGTTTCATGGATGAGAAGTGTGCTGTGTGTTTCCCTTCAGAAACGGAGTTAAATGCCAGGCCCTGTGTCTTCCTACAAGCGAGACTTCGTTTCAGGTAAACGCAGTCACTTTTCAGCTCAAACGAAGCTATATTGTACACGAAGCTCACACGTTTCTCGCTCTTAACTGAAACGCATTGGATGTTAGAGGGCCTGTGGTTTGTATCAGTTTCACTTGCAGAGTTGAACTAGATATGGTCCGTGTGTGTAGGAAACACAGTTCTTTTGTTCTGAGCACTCTCACGTTTCCCGCCTTATTCGAGACTCTAGAAAGCAAGAGCGTGCTTCTTGCTCTAAAGCAGAGTGTGTTTCATGGATGAGAAGTGTGCTGTGTGTTTCCCTTCAGAAACGGAGTTAAATGCCAGGCCCTGTGTCTTCCTACAAGCGAGACTTCGTTTCAGGTAAACGCAGTCACTTTTCAGCTCAAACGAAGCTATATTGTACACGAAGCTCACACGTTTCTCGCTCTTAACTGAAACGCATTGGATGTTAGAGGGCCTGTGGTTTGTATCAGTTTCAGAAGCAGAGTTGAACTAGATATGGTCCGTGTGTGTAGGAAACACAGTTCTTTTGTTCTGAGCACTCTCACGTTTCCCGCCTTATTCGAGACTCTAGAAAGCAAGAGCGTGCTTCTTGCTCTAAAGCAGAGTGTGTTTCATGGATGAGAAGTGTGCTGTGTGTTTCCCTTCAGAAACGGAGTTAAATGCCAGGCCCTGTGTCTTCCTACAAGCGAGACTTCGTTTCAGGTAAACGCAGTCACTTTTCAGCTCAAACGAAGCTATATTGTACACGAAGCTCACACGTTTCTCGCTCTTAACTGAAACGCATTGGATGTTAGAGGGCCTGTGGTTTGTATCAGTTTCAGAAGCAGAGTTGAACTAGATATGGTCCGTGTGTGTAGGAAACACAGTTCTTTTGTTCTGAGCACTCTCACGTTTCCCGCCTTATTCGAGACTCTAGAAAGCAAGAGCGTGCTTCTTGCTCTAAAGCAGAGTGTGTTTCATGGATGAGAAGTGTGCTGTGTGTTTCCCTTCAGAAACGGAGTTAAATGCCAGGCTCTGTGTCTTCCTACAAGCGAGACTTCGTTTCAGGTAAACGCAGTCACTTTTCAGCTCAAACGAAGCTATATTGTACACGAAGCTCACACGTTTCTCGCTCTTAACTGAAACGCATTGGATGTTAGAGGGCCTGTGGTTTGTATCAGTTTCAGAAGCAGAGTTGAACTAGATATGGTCCGTGTGTGTAGGAAACACAGTTCTTTTGTTCTGAGCACTCTCACGTTTCCCGCCTTATTCGAGACTCTAGAAAGCAAGAGCGTGCTTCTTGCTCTAAAGCAGAGTGTGTTTCATGGATGAGAAGTGTGCAGTGTGTTTCCCTTCAGAAACGGAGTTAAATGCCAGGCTCTGTGTCTTCCTACAAGCGAGACTTCGTTTCAGGTAAACGCAGTCACTTTTCAGCTCAAACGAAGCTATATTGTACACGAAGCTCCCACGTTTCTCGCTCTTAACTGAAACGCATTGGATGTTAGAGGGCCTGTGGTTTGTATCAGTTTCAGAAGCAGAGTTGAACTAGATATGGTCCGTGTGTGTAGGAAACACAGTTCTTTTGTTCTGAGCACTCTCACGTTTCCCGCCTTATTCGAGACTCTAGAAAGCAAGAGCGTGCTTCTTGCTCTAAAGCAGAGTGTGTTTCATGGATGAGAAGTGTGCTGTGTGTTTCCCTTCAGAAACGGAGTTAAATGCCAGGCCCTGTGTCTTCCTACAAGCGAGACTTCGTTTCAGGTAAACGCAGTCACTTTTCAGCTCAAACGAAGCTATATTGTACACGAAGCTCACACGTTTCTCGCTCTTAACTGAAACGCATTGGATGTTAGAGGGCCTGTGGTTTGTATCAGTTTCAGAAGCAGAGTTGAACTAGATATGGTCCGTGTGTGTAGGAAACACAGTTCTTTTGTTCTGAGCACTCTCACGTTTCCCGCCTTATTAGAGACTCTAGAAAGCAAGAGCGTGCTTCTTGCTCTAAAGCAGAGTGTGTTTCATGGATGAGAAGTGTGCTGTGTGTTTCCCTTCAGAAACGGAGTTAAATGCCAGGCCCTGTGTCTTCCTACAAGCGAGACTTCGTTTCAGGTAAACGCAGTCACTTTTCAGCTCAAACGAAGCTATATTGTACACGAAGCTCACACGTTTCTCGCTCTTAACTGAAACGCATTGGATGTTAGAGGGCCTGTGGTTTGTATCAGTTTCACTTGCAGAGTTGAACTAGATATGGTCCGTGTGTGTAGGAAACACAGTTCTTTTGTTCTGAGCACTCTCACGTTTCCCGCCTTATTCGAGACTCTAGAAAGCAAGAGCGTGCTTCTTGCTCTAAAGCAGAGTGTGTTTCATGGATGAGAAGTGTGCTGTGTGTTTCCCTTCAGAAACGGAGTTAAATGCCAGGCTCTGTGTCTTCCTACAAGCGAGACTTCGTTTCAGGTAAACGCAGTCACTTTTCAGCTCAAACGAAGCTATATTGTACACGAAGCTCACACGTTTCTCGCTCTTAACTGAAACGCATTGGATGTTAGAGGGCCTGTGGTTTGTATCAGTTTCAGAAGCAGAGTTGAACTAGATATGGTCCGTGTGTGTAGGAAACACAGTTCTTTTGTTCTGAGCACTCTCACGTTTCCCGCCTTATTCGAGACTCTAGAAAGCAAGAGCGTGCTTCTTGCTCTAAAGCAGAGTGTGTTTCATGGATGAGAAGTGTGCTGTGTGTTTCCCTTCAGAAACGGAGTTAAATGCCAGGCTCTGTGTCTTCCTACAAGCGAGACTTCGTTTCAGGTAAACGCAGTCACTTTTCAGCTCAAACGAAGCTATATTGTACACGAAGCTCACACGTTTCTCGCTCTTAACTGAAACGCATTGGATGTTAGAGGGCCTGTGGTTTGTATCAGTTTCAGAAGCAGAGTTGAACTAGATATGGTCCGTGTGTGTAGGAAACACAGTTCTTTTGTTCTGAGCACTCTCACGTTTCCCGCCTTATTCGAGACTCTAGAAAGCAAGAGCGTGCTTCTTGCTCTAAAGCAGAGTGTGTTTCATGGATGAGAAGTGTGCTGTGTGTTTCCCTTCAGAAACGGAGTTAAATGCCAGGCTCTGTGTCTTCCTACAAGCGAGACTTCGTTTCAGGTAAACGCAGTCACTTTTCAGCTCAAACGAAGCTATATTGTACACGAAGCTCACACGTTTCTCGCTCTTAACTGAAACGCATTGGATGTTAGAGGGCCTGTGGTTTGTATCAGTTTCAGAAGCAGAGTTGAACTAGATATGGTCCGTGTGTGTAGGAAACACAGTTCTTTTGTTCTGAGCACTCTCACGTTTCCCGCCTTATTCGAGACTCTAGAAAGCAAGAGCGTGCTTCTTGCTCTAAAGCAGAGTGTGTTTCATGGATGAGAAGTGTGCTGTGTGTTTCCCTTCAGAAACGGAGTTAAATGCCAGGCTCTGTGTCTTCCTACAAGCGAGACTTCGTTTCAGGTAAACGCAGTCACTTTTCAGCTCAAACGAAGCTATATTGTACACGAAGCTCACACGTTTCTCGCTCTTAACTGAAACGCATTGGATGTTAGAGGGCCTGTGGTTTGTATCAGTTTCAGAAGCAGAGTTGAACTAGATATGGTCCGTGTGTGTAGGAAACACAGTTCTTTTGTTCTGAGCACTCTCACGTTTCCCGCCTTATTCGAGACTCTAGAAAGCAAGAGCGTGCTTCTTGCTCTAAAGCAGAGTGTGTTTCATGGATGAGAAGTGTGCAGTGTGTTTCCCTTCAGAAACGGAGTTAAATGCCAGGCTCTGTGTCTTCC
The DNA here is from genome assembly GCA_949786405.1 of Onychomys arenicola. NCBI lineage: Eukaryota > Metazoa > Chordata > Mammalia > Rodentia > Cricetidae > Onychomys > Onychomys arenicola. Next base: position 24,592 of record CATKUM010000111.1, read on the forward strand.
TACAAGCGAGACTTCGTTTCAGGTAAACGCAGTCACTTTTCAGCTCAAACGAAGCTATATTGTACACGAAGCTCACACGTTTCTCGCTCTTAACTGAAACGCATTGGATGTTAGAGGGCCTGTGGTTTGTATCAGTTTCAGAAGCAGAGTTGAACTAGATATGGTCCGTGTGTGTAGGAAACACAGTTCTTTTGTTCTGAGCACTCTCACGTTTCCCGCCTTATTCGAGACTCTAGAAAGCAAGAGCGTGCTTCTTGCTCTAAAGCAGAGTGTGTTTCATGGATGAGAAGTGTGCTGTGTGTTTCCCTTCAGAAACGGAGTTAAATGCCAGGCCCTGTGTCTTCCTACAAGCGAGACTTCGTTTCAGGTAAACGCAGTCACTTTTCAGCTCAAACGAAGCTATATTGTACACGAAGCTCACACGTTTCTCGCTCTTAACTGAAACGCATTGGATGTTAGAGGGCCTGTGGTTTGTATCAGTTTCAGAAGCAGAGTTGAACTAGATATGGTCCGTGTGTGTAGGAAACACAGTTCTTTTGTTCTGAGCACTCTCACGTTTCCCGCCTTATTCGAGACTCTAGAAAGCAAGAGCGTGCTTCTTGCTCTAAAGCAGAGTGTGTTTCATGGATGAGAAGTGTGCTGTGTGTTTCCCTTCAGAAACGGAGTTAAATGCCAGGCCCTGTGTCTTCCTACAAGCGAGACTTCGTTTCAGGTAAACGCAGTCACTTTTCAGCTCAAACGAAGCTATATTGTACACGAAGCTCACACGTTTCTCGCTCTTAACTGAAACGCATTGGATGTTAGAGGGCCTGTGGTTTGTATCAGTTTCAGAAGCAGAGTTGAACTAGATATGGTCCGTGTGTGTAGGAAACACAGTTCTTTTGTTCTGAGCACTCTCACGTTTCCCGCCTTATTCGAGACTCTAGAAAGCAAGAGCGTGCTTCTTGCTCTAAAGCAGAGTGTGTTTCATGGATGAGAAGTGTGCTGTGTGTTTCCCTTCAGAAACGGAGTTAAATGCCAGGCTCTGCGTCTTCCTACAAGCGAGACTTCGTTTCAGGTAAACGCAGTCACTTTTCAGCTCAAACGAAGCTATATTGTACACGAAGCTCACACGTTTCTCGCTCTTAACTGAAACGCATTGGATGTTAGAGGGCCTGTGGTTTGTATCAGTTTCAGAAGCAGAGTTGAACTAGATATGGTCCGTGTGTGTAGGAAACACAGTTCTTTTGTTCTGAGCACTCTCACGTTTCCCGCCTTATTAGAGACTCTAGAAAGAAAGAGCGTGCTTCTTGCTCTAAAGCAGAGTGTGTTTCATTGATGAGAAGTGTGCTGTGTGTTTCCCTTCAGAAACGGAGTTAAATGCCAGGCTCTGTGTCTTCCTACAAGCGAGACTTCGTTTCAGGTAAACGCAGTCACTTTTCAGCTCAAACGAAGCTATATTGTACACGAAGCTCACACGTTTCTCGCTCTTAACTGAAACGCATTGGATGTTAGAGGGCCTGTGGTTTGTATCAGTTTCAGAAGCAGAGTTGAACTAGATATGGTCCGTGTGTGTAGGAAACACAGTTCTTTTGTTCTGAGCACTCTCACGTTTCCCGCCTTATTCGAGACACTAGAAAGCAAGAGCGTGCTTCTTGCTCTAAAGCAGAGTGTGTTTCATGGATGAGAAGTGTGCTGTGTGTTTCCCTTCAGAAACGGAGTTAAATGCCAGGTTCTGTGTCTTCCTACAAGCGAGACTTCGTTTCAGGTAAACGCAGTCACTTTTCAGCTCAAACGAAGCTATATTGTACACGAAGCTCACACGTTTCTCGCTCTTAACTGAAACGCATTGGATGTTAGAGGGCCTGTGGTTTGTATCAGTTTCAGAAGCAGAGTTGAACTAGATATGGTCCGTGTGTGTAGGAGACACAGTTCTTTTGTTCTGAGCACTCTCACGTTTCCCGCCTTATTCGAGACTCTAGAAAGCAAGAGCGTGCTTCTTGCTCTAAAGCAGAGTGTGTTTCATGGATGAGAAGTGTGCTGTGTGTTTCCCTTCAGAAACGGAGTTAAATGCCAGGCTCTGTGTCTTCCTACAAGCGAGACTTCGTTTCAGGTAAACGCAGTCACTTTTCAGCTCAAACGAAGCTATATTGTACACGAAGCTCACTCGTTTCTCGCTCTTAACTGAAACGCATTGGATGTTAGAGGGCCTGTGGTTTGTATCAGTTTCAGAAGCAGAGTTGAACTAGATATGGTCCGTGTGTGTAGGAAACACAGTTCTTTTGTTCTGAGCACTCTCACGTTTCCCGCCTTATTCGAGACTCTAGAAAGCAAGAGCGTGCTTCTTGCTCTAAAGCAGAGTGTGTTTCATGGATGAGAAGTGTGCTGTGTGTTTCCCTTCAGAAACGGAGTTAAATGCCAGGCTCTGTGTCTTCCTACAAGCGAGACTTCGTTTCAGGTAAACGCAGTCACTTTTCAGCTCAAACGAAGCTATATTGTACACGAAGCTCACACGTTTCTCGCTCTTAACTGAAACGCATTGGATGTTAGAGGGCCTGTGGTTTGTATCAGTTTCAGAAGCAGAGTTGAACTAGATATGGTCCGTGTGTGTAGGAAACACAGTTCTTTTGTTCTGAGCACTCTCACGTTTCCCGCCTTATTCGAGACTCTAGAAAGCAAGAGCGTGCTTCTTGCTCTAAAGCAGAGTGTGTTTCATGGATGAGAAGTGTGCTGTGTGTTTCCCTTCAGAAACGGAGTTAAATGCCAGGCCCTGTGTCTTCCTACAAGCGAGACTTCGTTTCAGGTAAACGCAGTCACTTTTCAGCTCAAACGAAGCTATATTGTACACGAAGCTCACACGTTTCTCGCTCTTAACTGAAACGCATTGGATGTTAGAGGGCCTGTGGTTTGTATCAGTTTCAGAAGCAGAGTTGAACTAGATATGGTCCGTGTGTGTAGGAAACACAGTTCTTTTGTTCTGAGCACTCTCACGTTTCCCGCCTTATTCGAGACTCTAGAAAGCAAGAGCGTGCTTCTTGCTCTAAAGCAGAGTGTGTTTCATGGATGAGAAGTGTGCTGTGTGTTTCCCTTCAGAAACGGAGTTAAATGCCAGGCCCTGTGTCTTCCTACAAGCGAGACTTCGTTTCAGGTAAACGCAGTCACTTTTCAGCTCAAACGAAGCTATATTGTACACGAAGCTCACACGTTTCTCGCTCTTAACTGAAACGCATTGGATGTTAGAGGGCCTGTGGTTTGTATCAGTTTCAGAAGCAGAGTTGAACTAGATATGGTCCGTGTGTGTAGGAAACACAGTTCTTTTGTTCTGAGCACTCTCACGTTTCCCGCCTTATTCGAGACTCTAGAAAGCAAGAGCGTGCTTCTTGCTCTAAAGCAGAGTGTGTTTCATGGATGAGAAGTGTGCTGTGTGTTTCCCTTCAGAAACGGAGTTAAATGCCAGGCCCTGTGTCTTCCTACAAGCGAGACTTCGTTTCAGGTAAACGCAGTCACTTTTCAGCTCAAACGAAGCTATATTGTACACGAAGCTCACACGTTTCTCGCTCTTAACTGAAACGCATTGGATGTTAGAGGGCCTGTGGTTTGTATCAGTTTCAGAAGCAGAGTTGAACTAGATATGGTCCGTGTGTGTAGGAAACACAGTTCTTTTGTTCTGAGCACTCTCACGTTTCCCGCCTTATTCGAGACTCTAGAAAGCAAGAGCGTGCTTCTTGCTCTAAAGCAGAGTGTGTTTCATGGATGAGAAGTGTGCTGTGTGTTTCCCTTCAGAAACGGAGTTAAATGCCAGGCTCTGTGTCTTCCTACAAGCGAGACTTCATTTCAGGTAAACGCAGTCACTTTTCAGCTCAAACGAAGCTATATTGTACACGAAGCTCACACGTTTCTCGCTCTTAACTGAAACGCATTGGATGTTAGAGGGCCTGTGGTTTGTATCAGTTTCAGAAGCAGATTTGAACTAGATATGGTCCGTGTGTGTAGGAAACACAGTTCTTTTGTTCTGAGCACTCTCACGTTTCCCGCCTTATTCGAGACTCTAGAAAGCAAGAGCGTGCTTCTTGCTCTAAAGCAGAGTGTGTTTCATGGATGAGAAGTGTGCTGTGTGTTTCCCTTCAGAAACGGAGTTAAATGCCAGGCTCTGTGTCTTCCTACAAGCGAGACTTCGTTTCAGGTAAACGCAGTCACTTTTCAGCTCAAACGAAGCTATATTGTACACGAAGCTCACACGTTTCTCGCTCTTAACTGAAACGCATTGGATGTTAGAGGGCCTGTGGTTTGTATCAGTTTCAGAAGCAGAGTTGAACTAGATATGGTCCGTGTGTGTAGGAAACACAGTTCTTTTGTTCTGAGCACTCTCACGTTTCCCGCCTTATTAGAGACTCTAGAAAGCAAGAGCGTGCTTCTTGCTCTAAAGCAGAGTGTGTTTCATGGATGAGAAGTGTGCTGTGTGTTTCCCTTCAGAAACGGAGTTAAATGCCAGGTTCTGTGTCTTCCTACAAGCGAGACTTCGTTTCACGTAAACGCAGTCACTTTTCAGCTCAAACGAAGCTATATTGTACACGAAGCTCACACGTTTCTCGCTCTTAACTGAAACGCATTGGATGTTAGAGGGCCTGTGGTTTGTATCAGTTTCAGAAGCAGAGTTGAACTAGATATGGTCCGTGTGTGTAGGAGACACAGTTCTTTTGTTCTGAGCACTCTCACGTTTCCCGCCTTATTCGAGACTCTAGAAAGCAAGAGCGTGCTTCTTGCTCTAAAGCAGAGTGTGTTTCATGGATGAGAAGTGTGCTGTGTGTTTCCCTTCAGAAACGGAGTTAAATGCCAGGCTCTGTGTCTTCCTACAAGCGAGACTTCGTTTCAGGTAAACGCAGTCACTTTTCAGCTCAAACGAAGCTATATTGTACACGAAGCTCACACGTTTCTCGCTCTTAACTGAAACGCATTGGATGTTAGAGGGCCTGTGGTTTGTATCAGTTTCAGAAGCAGAGTTGAACTAGATATGGTCCGTGTGTGTAGGAAACACAGTTCTTTTGTTCTGAGCACTCTCACGTTTCCCGCCTTATTCGAGACTCTAGAAAGCAAGAGCGTGCTTCTTGCTCTAAAGCAGAGTGTGTTTCATGGATGAGAAGTGTGCTGTGTGTTTCCCTTCAGAAACGGAGTTAAATGCCAGGCTCTGTGTCTTCCTACAAGCGAGACTTCGTTTCAGGTAAACGCAGTCACTTTTCAGCTCAAACGAAGCTATATTGTACACGAAGCTCACACGTTTCTCGCTCTTAACTGAAACGCATTGGATGTTAGAGGGCCTGTGGTTTGTATCAGTTTCAGAAGCAGAGTTGAACTAGATATGGTCCGTGTGTGTAGGAAACACAGTTCTTTTGTTCTGAGCACTCTCACGTTTCCCGCCTTATTCGAGACTCTAGAAAGCAAGAGCGTGCTTCTTGCTCTAAAGCAGAGTGTGTTTCATGGATGAGAAGTGTGCTGTGTGTTTCCCTTCAGAAACGGAGTTAAATGCCAGGCTCTGTGTCTTCCTACAAGCGAGACTTCGTTTCAGGTAAACGCAGTCACTTTTCAGCTCAAACGAAGCTATATTGTACACGAAGCTCCCACGTTTCTAGCTCTTAACTGAAACGCATTGGATGTTAGAGGGCCTGTGGTTTGTATCAGTTTCAGAAGCAGAGTTGAACTAGATATGGTCCGTGTGTGTAGGAAACACAGTTCTTTTGTTCTGAGCACTCTCACGTTTCCCGCCTTATTCGAGACTCTAGAAAGCAAGAGCGTGCTTCTTGCTCTAAAGCAGAGTGTGTTTCATGGATGAGAAGTGTGCTGTGTGTTTCCCTTCAGAAACGGAGTTAAATGCCAGGCTCTGTGTCTTCCTACAAGCGAGACTTCGTTTCAGGTAAACGCAGTCACTTTTCAGCTCAAACGAAGCTATATTGTACACGAAGCTCACACGTTTCTCGCTCTTAACTGAAACGCATTGGATGTTAGAGGGCCTGTGGTTTGTATCAGTTTCAGAAGCAGAGTTGAACTAGATATGGTCCGTGTGTGTAGGAAACACAGTTCTTTTGTTCTGAGCACTCTCACGTTTCCCGCCTTATTCGAGACTCTAGAAAGCAAGAGCGTGCTTCTTGCTCTAAAGCAGAGTGTGTTTCATGGATGAGAAGTGTGCTGTGTGTTTCCCTTCAGAAACGGAGTTAAATGCCAGGCCCTGTGTCTTCCTACAAGCGAGACTTCGTTTCAGGTAAACGCAGTCACTTTTCAGCTCAAACGAAGCTATATTGTACACGAAGCTCACACGTTTCTCGCTCTTAACTGAAACGCATTGGATGTTAGAGGGCCTGTGGTTTGTATCAGTTTCAGAAGCAGAGTTGAACTAGATATGGTCCGTGTGTGTAGGAAACACAGTTCTTTTGTTCTGAGCACTCTCACGTTTCCCGCCTTATTCGAGACTCTAGAAAGCAAGAGTGTGCTTCTTGCTCTAAAGCAGAGTGTGTTTCATGGATGAGAAGTGTGCTGTGTGTTTCCCTTCAGAAACGGAGTTAAATGCCAGGCTCTGCGTCTTCCTACAAGCGAGACTTCGTTTCAGGTAAACGCAGTCACTTTTCAGCTCAAACGAAGCTATATTGTACACGAAGCTCACACGTTTCTCGCTCTTAACTGAAACGCATTGGATGTTAGAGGGCCTGTGGTTTGTATCAGTTTCAGAAGCAGAGTTGAACTAGATATGGTCCGTGTGTGTAGGAAACACAGTTCTTTTGTTCTGAGCACTCTCACGTTTCCCGCCTTATTCGAGACTCTAGAAAGCAAGAGCGTGCTTCTTGCTCTAAAGCAGAGTGTGTTTCATTGATGAGAAGTGTGCTGTGTGTTTCCCTTCAGAAACGGAGTTAAATGCCAGGCTCTGTGTCTTCCTACAAGCGAGACTTCGTTTCAGGTAAACGCAGTCACTTTTCAGCTCAAACGAAGCTATATTGTACACGAAGCTCACACGTTTCTCGCTCTTAACTGAAACGCATTGGATGTTAGAGGGCCTGTGGTTTGTATCAGTTTCAGAAGCAGAGTTGAACTAGATATGGTCCGTGTGTGTAGGAAACACAGTTCTTTTGTTCTGAGCACTCTCACGTTTCCCGCCTTATTCGAGACACTAGAAAGCAAGAGCGTGCTTCTTGCTCTAAAGCAGAGTGTGTTTCATGGATGAGAAGTGTGCTGTGTGTTTCCCTTCAGAAACGGAGTTAAATGCCAGGTTCTGTGTCTTCCTACAAGCGAGACTTCGTTTCAGGTAAACGCAGTCACTTTTCAGCTCAAACGAAGCTATATTGTACACGAAGCTCACACGTTTCTCGCTCTTAACTGAAACGCATTGGATGTTAGAGGGCCTGTGGTTTGTATCAGTTTCAGAAGCAGAGTTGAACTAGATATGGTCCGTGTGTGTAGGAGACACAGTTCTTTTGTTCTGAGCACTCTCACGTTTCCCGCCTTATTCGAGACTCTAGAAACCAAGAGCGTGCTTCTTGCTCTAAAGCAGAGTGTGTTTCATGGATGAGAAGTGTGCTGTGTGTTTCCCTTCAGAAACGGAGTTAAATGCCAGGCTCTGTGTCTTCCTACAAGCGAGACTTCGTTTCAGGTAAACGCAGTCACTTTTCAGCTCAAACGAAGCTATATTGTACACGAAGCTCACTCGTTTCTCGCTCTTAACTGAAACGCATTGGATGTTAGAGGGCCTGTGGTTTGTATCAGTTTCAGAAGCAGAGTTGAACTAGATATGGTCCGTGTGTGTAGGAAACACAGTTCTTTTGTTCTGAGCACTCTCACGTTTCCCGCCTTATTCGAGACTCTAGAAAGCAAGAGCGTGCTTCTTGCTCTAAAGCAGAGTGTGTTTCATGGATGAGAAGTGTGCTGTGTGTTTCCCTTCAGAAACGGAGTTAAATGCCAGGCTCTGTGTCTTCCTACAAGCGAGACTTCGTTTCAGGTAAACGCAGTCACTTTTCAGCTCAAACGAAGCTATATTGTACACGAAGCTCACACGTTTCTCGCTCTTAACTGAAACGCATTGGATGTTAGAGGGCCTGTGGTTTGTATCAGTTTCAGAAGCAGAGTTGAACTAGATATGGTCCGTGTGTGTAGGAAACACAGTTCTTTTGTTCTGAGCACTCTCACGTTTCCCGCCTTATTCGAGACTCTAGAAAGCAAGAGCGTGCTTCTTGCTCTAAAGCAGAGTGTGTTTCATGGATGAGAAGTGTGCTGTGTGTTTCCCTTCAGAAACGGAGTTAAATGCCAGGCCCTGTGTCTTCCTACAAGCGAGACTTCGTTTCAGGTAAACGCAGTCACTTTTCAGCTCAAACGAAGCTATATTGTACACGAAGCTCACACGTTTCTCGCTCTTAACTGAAACGCATTGGATGTTAGAGGGCCTGTGGTTTGTATCAGTTTCAGAAGCAGAGTTGAACTAGATATGGTCCGTGTGTGTAGGAGACACAGTTCTTTTGTTCTGAGCACTCTCACGTTTCCCGCCTTATTCGAGACTCTAGAAAGCAAGAGCGTGCTTCTTGCTCTAAAGCAGAGTGTGTTTCATGGATGAGAAGTGTGCTGTGTGTTTCCCTTCAGAAACGGAGTTAAATGCCAGGCCCTGTGTCTTCCTACAACCGAGACTTCGTTTCAGGTAAACGCAGTCACTTTTCAGCTCAAACGAAGCTATATTGTACACGAAGCTCACACGTTTCTCGCTCTTAACTGAAACGCATTGGATGTTAGAGGGCCTGTGGTTTGTATCAGTTTCAGAAGCAGAGTTGAACTAGATATGGTCCGTGTGTGTAGGAAACACAGTTCTTTTGTTCTGAGCACTCTCACGTTTCCCGCCTTATTCGAGACTCTAGAAAGCAAGAGCGTGCTTCTTGCTCTAAAGCAGAGTGTGTTTCATGGATGAGAAGTGTGCTGTGTGTTTCCCTTCAGAAACGGAGTTAAATGCCAGGCTCTGTGTCTTCCTACAAGCGAGACTTCGTTTCAGGTAAACGCAGTCACTTTTCAGCTCAAACGAAGCTATATTGTACACGAAGCTCACACGTTTCTCGCTCTTAACTGAAACGCATTGGATGTTAGAGGGCCTGTGGTTTGTATCAGTTTCACTTGCAGAGTTGAACTAGATATGGTCCGTGTGTGTAGGAAACACAGTTCTTTTGTTCTGAGCACTCTCACGTTTCCCGCCTTATTCGAGACTCTAGAAAGCAAGAGCGTGCTTCTTGCTCTAAAGCAGAGTGTGTTTCATGGATGAGAAGTGTGCTGTGTGTTTCCCTTCAGAAACGGAGTTAAATGCCAGGCTCTGTGTCTTCCTACAAGCGAGACTTCGTTTCAGGTAAACGCAGTCACTTTTCAGCTCAAACGAAGCTATATTGTACACGAAGCTCACACGTTTCTCGCTCTTAACTGAAACGCATTGGATGTTAGAGGGCCTGTGGTTTGTATCAGTTTCAGAAGCAGAGTTGAACTAGATATGGTCCGTGTGTGTAGGAAACACAGTTCTTTTGTTCTGAGCACTCTCACGTTTCCCGCCTTATTCGAGACTCTAGAAAGCAAGAGCGTGCTTCTTGCTCTAAAGCAGAGTGTGTTTCATGGATGAGAAGTGTGCTGTGTGTTTCCCTTCAGAAACGGAGTTAAATGCCAGGCTCTGTGTCTTCCTACAAGCGAGACTTCGTTTCAGGTAAACGCAGTCACTTTTCAGCTCAAACGAAGCTATATTGTACACGAAGCTCACACGTTTCTCGCTCTTAACTGAAACGCATTGGATGTTAGAGGGCCTGTGGTTTGTATCAGTTTCAGAAGCAGAGTTGAACTAGATATGGTCCGTGTGTGTAGGAAACACAGTTCTTTTGTTCTGAGCACTCTCACGTTTCCCGCCTTATTCGAGACTCTAGAAAGCAAGAGCGTGCTTCTTGCTCTAAAGCAGAGTGTGTTTCATGGATGAGAAGTGTGCTGTGTGTTTCCCTTCAGAAACGGAGTTAAATGCCAGGCTCTGTGTCTTCCTACAAGCGAGACTTCGTTTCAGGTAAACGCAGTCACTTTTCAGCTCAAACGAAGCTATATTGTACACGAAGCTCACACGTTTCTCGCTCTTAACTGAAACGCATTGGATGTTAGAGGGCCTGTGGTTTGTATCAGTTTCAGAAGCAGAGTTGAACTAGATATGGTCCGTGTGTGTAGGAAACACAGTTCTTTTGTTCTGAGCACTCTCACGTTTCCCGCCTTATTCGAGACTCTAGAAAGCAAGAGCGTGCTTCTTGCTCTAAAGCAGAGTGTGTTTCATGGATGAGAAGTGTGCTGTGTGTTTCCCTTCAGAAACGGAGTTAAATGCCAGGCTCTGTGTCTTCCTACAAGCGAGACTTCGTTTCAGGTAAACGCAGTCACTTTTCAGCTCAAACGAAGCTATATTGTACACGAAGCTCACACGTTTCTCGCTCTTAACTGAAACGCATTGGATGTTAGAGGGCCTGTGGTTTGTATCAGTTTCAGAAGCAGAGTTGAACTAGATATGGTCCGTGTGTGTAGGAAACACAGTTCTTTTGTTCTGAGCACTCTCACGTTTCCCGCCTTATTCGAGACTCTAGAAAGCAAGAGCGTGCTTCTTGCTCTAAAGCAGAGTGTGTTTCATGGATGAGAAGTGTGCTGTGTGTTTCCCTTCAGAAACGGAGTTAAATGCCAGGCCCTGTGTCTTCCTACAAGCGAGACTTCGTTTCAGGTAAACGCAGTCACTTTTCAGCTCAAACGAAGCTATATTGTACACGAAGCTCACACGTTTCTCGCTCTTAACTGAAACGCATTGGATGTTAGAGGGCCTGTGGTTTGTATCAGTTTCAGAAGCAGAGTTGAACTAGATATGGTCCGTGTGTGTAGGAAACACAGTTCTTTTGTTCTGAGCACTCTCACGTTTCCCGCCTTATTAGAGACTCTAGAAAGCAAGAGCGTGCTTCTTGCTCTAAAGCAGAGTGTGTTTCATGGATGAGAAGTGTGCTGTGTGTTTCCCTTCAGAAACGGAGTTAAATGCCAGGCCCTGTGTCTTCCTACAAGCGAGACTTCGTTTCAGGTAAACGCAGTCACTTTTCAGCTCAAACGAAGCTATATTGTACACGAAGCTCACACGTTTCTCGCTCTTAACTGAAACGCATTGGATGTTAGAGGGCCTGTGGTTTGTATCAGTTTCAGAAGCAGAGTTGAACTAGATATGGTCAGTGTGTGTAGGAAACACAGTTCTTTTGTTCTGAGCACTCTCACGTTTCCCGCCTTATTAGAGACTCTAGAAAGCAAGAGCGTGCTTCTTGCTCTAAAGCAGAGTGTGTTTCATGGATGAGAAGTGTGCTGTGTGTTTCCCTTCAGAAACGGAGTTAAATGCCAGGCCCTGTGTCTTCCTACAAGCGAGACTTCGTTTCAGGTAAACGCAGTCACTTTTCAGCTCAAACGAAGCTATATTGTACACGAAGCTCACACGTTTCTCGCTCTTAACTGAAACGCATTGGATGTTAGAGGGCCTGTGGTTTGTATCAGTTTCAGAAGCAGAGTTGAACTAGATATGGTCCGTGTGTGTAGGAAACACAGTTCTTTTGTTCTGAGCACTCTCACGTTTCCCGCCTTATTCGAGACTCTAGAAAGCAAGAGCGTGCTTCTTGCTCTAAAGCAGAGTGTGTTTCATGGATGAGAAGTGTGCTGTGTGTTTCCCTTCAGAAACGGAGTTAAATGCCAGGCTCTGTGTCTTCCTACAAGCGAGACTTCGTTTCAGGTAAACGCAGTCACTTTTCAGCTCAAACGAAGCTATATTGTACACGAAGCTCACACGTTTCTCGCTCTTAACTGAAACGCATTGGATGTTAGAGGGCCTGTGGTTTGTATCAGTTTCACTTGCAGAGTTGAACTAGATATGGTCCGTGTGTGTAGGAAACACAGTTCTTTTGTTCTGAGCACTCTCACGTTTCCCGCCTTATTCGAGACTCTAGAAAGCAAGAGCGTGCTTCTTGCTCTAAAGCAGAGTGTGTTTCATGGATGAGAAGTGTGCTGTGTGTTTCCCTTCAGAAACGGAGTTAAATGCCAGGCTCTGTGTCTTCCTACAAGCGAGACTTCGTTTCAGGTAAACGCAGTCACTTTTCAGCTCAAACGAAGCTATATTGTACACGAAGCTCACACGTTTCTCGCTCTTAACTGAAACGCATTGGATGTTAGAGGGCCTGTGGTTTGTATCAGTTTCAGAAGCAGAGTTGAACTAGATATGGTCCGTGTGTGTAGGAAACACAGTTCTTTTGTTCTGAGCACTCTCACGTTTCCCGCCTTATTCGAGACTCTAGAAAGCAAGAGCGTGCTTCTTGCTCTAAAGCAGAGTGTGTTTCATGGATGAGAAGTGTGCTGTGTGTTTCCCTTCAGAAACGGAGTTAAATGCCAGGCTCTGTGTCTTCCTACAAGCGAGACTTCGTTTCAGGTAAACGCAGTCACTTTTCAGCTCAAACGAAGCTATATTGTACACGAAGCTCACACGTTTCTCGCTCTTAACTGAAACGCATTGGATGTTAGAGGGCCTGTGGTTTGTATCAGTTTCAGAAGCAGAGTTGAACTAGATATGGTCCGTGTGTGTAGGAAACACAGTTCTTTTGTTCTGAGCACTCTCACGTTTCCCGCCTTATTCGAGACTCTAGAAAGCAAGAGCGTGCTTCTTGCTCTAAAGCAGAGTGTGTTTCATGGATGAGAAGTGTGCTGTGTGTTTCCCTTCAGAAACGGAGTTAAATGCCAGGCTCTGTGTCTTCCTACAAGCGAGACTTCGTTTCAGGTAAACGCAGTCACTTTTCAGCTCAAACGAAGCTATATTGTACACGAAGCTCACACGTTTCTCGCTCTTAACTGAAACGCATTGGATGTTAGAGGGCCTGTGGTTTGTATCAGTTTCAGAAGCAGAGTTGAACTAGATATGGTCCGTGTGTGTAGGAAACACAGTTCTTTTGTTCTGAGCACTCTCACGTTTCCCGCCTTATTCGAGACTCTAGAAAGCAAGAGCGTGCTTCTTGCTCTAAAGCAGAGTGTGTTTCATGGATGAGAAGTGTGCTGTGTGTTTCCCTTCAGAAACGGAGTTAAATGCCAGGCTCTGTGTCTTCCTACAAGCGAGACTTCGTTTCAGGTAAACGCAGTCACTTTTCAGCTCAAACGAAGCTATATTGTACACGAAGCTCACACGTTTCTCGCTCTTAACTGAAACGCATTGGATGTTACAGGCCTGTGGTTTGTATCAGTTTCAGAAGCAGAGTTGAACTAGATATGGTCCGTGTGTGTAGGAAACACAGTTCTTTTGTTCTGAGCACTCTCACGTTTCCCGCCTTATTCGAGACTCTAGAAAGCAAGAGCGTGCTTCTTGCTCTAAACCAGAGTGTGTTTCATGGATGAGAAGTGTGCTGTGTGTTTCCCTTCAGAAACGGAGTTAAATGCCAGGCTCTGTGTCTTCCTACAAGCGAGACTTCGTTTCAGGTAAACGCAGTCACTTTTCAGCTCAAACGAAGCTATATTGTACACGAAGCTCACACGTTTCTCGCTCTTAACTGAAACGCATTGGATGTTAGAGGGCCTGTGGTTTGTATCAGTTTCAGAAGCAGAGTTGAACTAGATATGGTCCGTGTGTGTAGGAAACACAGTTCTTTTGTTCTGAGCACTCTCACGTTTCCCGCCTTATTCGAGACTCTAGAAAGCAAGAGCGTGCTTCTTGCTCTAAAGCAGAGTGTGTTTCATGGATGAGAAGTGTGCTGTGTGTTTCCCTTCAGAAACGGAGTTAAATGCCAGGCTCTGTGTCTTCCTACAAGCGAGACTTCGTTTCAGGTAAACGCAGTCACTTTTCAGCTCAAACGAAGCTATATTGTACACGAAGCTCACACGTTTCTCGCTCTTAACTGAAACGCATTGGATGTTAGAGGGCCTGTGGTTTGTATCAGTTTCAGAAGCAGAGTTGAACTAGATATGGTCCGTGTGTGTAGGAAACACAGTTCTTTTGTTCTGAGCACTCTCACGTTTCCCGCCTTATTCGAGACTCTAGAAAGCAAGAGCGTGCTTCTTGCTCTAAAGCAGAGTGTGTTTCATTGATGAGAAGTGTGCTGTGTGTTTCCCTTCAGAAACGGAGTTAAATGCCAGGCTCTGTGTCTTCCTACAAGCGAGACTTCGTTTCAGGTAAACGCAGTCACTTTTCAGCTCAAACGAAGCTATATTGTACACGAAGCTCACACGTTTCTCGCTCTTAACTGAAACGCATTGGATGTTAGAGGGCCTGTGGTTTGTATCAGTTTCAGAAGCAGAGTTGAACTAGATATGGTCCGTGTGTGTAGGAAACACAGTTCTTTTGTTCTGAGCACTCTCACGTTTCCCGCCTTATTCGAGACACTAGAAAGCAAGAGCGTGCTTCTTGCTCTAAAGCAGAGTGTGTTTCATGGATGAGAAGTGTGCTGTGTGTTTCCCTTCAGAAACGGAGTTAAATGCCAGGTTCTGTGTCTTCCTACAAGCGAGACTTCGTTTCAGGTAAACGCAGTCACTTTTCAGCTCAAACGAAGCTATATTGTACACGAAGCTCACACGTTTCTCGCTCTTAACTGAAACGCATTGGATGTTAGAGGGCCTGTGGTTTGTATCAGTTTCAGAAGCAGAGTTGAACTAGATATGGTCCGTGTGTGTAGGAGACACAGTTCTTTTGTTCTGAGCACTCTCACGTTTCCCGCCTTATTCGAGACTCTAGAAAGCAAGAGCGTGCTTCTTGCTCTAAAGCAGAGTGTGTTTCATGGATGAGAAGTGTGCTGTGTGTTTCCCTTCAGAAACGGAGTTAAATGCCAGGCTCTGTGTCTTCCTACAAGCGAGACTTCGTTTCAGGTAAACGCAGTCACTTTTCAGCTCAAACGAAGCTATATTGTACACGAAGCTCACTCGTTTCTCGCTCTTAACTGAAACGCATTGGATGTTAGAGGGCCTGTGGTTTGTATCAGTTTCAGAAGCAGAGTTGAACTAGATATGGTCCGTGTGTGTAGGAAACACAGTTCTTTTGTTCTGAGCACTCTCACGTTTCCCGCCTTATTCGAGACTCTAGAAAGCAAGAGCGTGCTTCTTGCTCTAAAGCAGAGTGTGTTTCATGGATGAGAAGTGTGCTGTGTGTTTCCCTTCAGAAACGGAGTTAAATGCCAGGCTCTGTGTCTTCCTACAAGCGAGACTTCGTTTCAGGTAAACGCAGTCACTTTTCAGCTCAAACGAAGCTATATTGTACACGAAGCTCACACGTTTCTCGCTCTTAACTGAAACGCATTGGATGTTAGAGGGCCTGTGGTTTGTATCAGTTTCAGAAGCAGAGTTGAACTAGATATGGTCCGTGTGTGTAGGAAACACAGTTCTTTTGTTCTGAGCACTCTCACGTTTCCCGCCTTATTCGAGACTCTAGAAAGCAAGAGCGTGCTTCTTGCTCTAAAGCAGAGTGTGTTTCATGGATGAGAAGTGTGCTGTGTGTTTCCCTTCAGAAACGGAGTTAAATGCCAGGCCCTGTGTCTTCCTACAAGCGAGACTTCGTTTCAGGTAAACGCAGTCACTTTTCAGCTCAAACGAAGCTATATTGTACACGAAGCTCACACGTTTCTCGCTCTTAACTGAAACGCATTGGATGTTAGAGGGCCTGTGGTTTGTATCAGTTTCAGAAGCAGAGTTGAACTAGATATGGTCCGTGTGTGTAGGAAACACAGTTCTTTTGTTCTGAGCACTCTCACGTTTCCCGCCTTATTCGAGACTCTAGAAAGCAAGAGCGTGCTTCTTGCTCTAAAGCAGAGTGTGTTTCATGGATGAGAAGTGTGCTGTGTGTTTCCCTTCAGAAACGGAGTTAAATGCCAGGCTCTGTGTCTTCCTACAAGCGAGACTTCGTTTCAGGTAAACGCAGTCACTTTTCAGCTCAAACGAAGCTATATTGTACACGAAGCTCACACGTTTCTCGCTCTTAACTGAAACGCATTGGATGTTAGAGGGCCTGTGGTTTGTATCAGTTTCAGAAGCAGAGTTGAACTAGATATGGTCCGTGTGTGTAGGAAACACAGTTCTTTTGTTCTGAGCACTCTCACGTTTCCCGCCTTATTAGAGACTCTAGAAAGCAAGAGCGTGCTTCTTGCTCTAAAGCAGAGTGTGTTTCATGGATGAGAAGTGTGCTGTGTGTTTCCCTTCAGAAACGGAGTTAAATGCCAGGCCCTGTGTCTTCCTACAAGCGAGACTTCGTTTCAGGTAAACGCAGTCACTTTTCAGCTCAAACGAAGCTATATTGTACACGAAGCTCACACGTTTCTCGCTCTTAACTGAAACGCATTGGATGTTAGAGGGCCTGTGGTTTGTATCAGTTTCAGAAGCAGAGTTGAACTAGATATGGTCAGTGTGTGTAGGAAACACAGTTCTTTTGTTCTGAGCACTCTCACGTTTCCCGCCTTATTAGAGACTCTAGAAAGCAAGAGCGTGCTTCTTGCTCTAAAGCAGAGTGTGTTTCATGGATGAGAAGTGTGCTGTGTGTTTCCCTTCAGAAACGGAGTTAAATGCCAGGCCCTGTGTCTTCCTACAAGCGAGACTTCGTTTCAGGTAAACGCAGTCACTTTTCAGCTCAAACGAAGCTATATTGTACACGAAGCTCACACGTTTCTCGCTCTTAACTGAAACGCATTGGATGTTAGAGGGCCTGTGGTTTGTATCAGTTTCAGAAGCAGAGTTGAACTAGATATGGTCCGTGTGTGTAGGAAACACAGTTCTTTTGTTCTGAGCACTCTCACGTTTCCCGCCTTATTCGAGACTCTAGAAAGCAAGAGCGTGCTTCTTGCTCTAAAGCAGAGTGTGTTTCATGGATGAGAAGTGTGCTGTGTGTTTCCCTTCAGAAACGGAGTTAAATGCCAGGCTCTGTGTCTTCCTACAAGCGAGACTTCATTTCAGGTAAACGCAGTCACTTTTCAGCTCAAACGAAGCTATATTGTACACGAAGCTCACACGTTTCTCGCTCTTAACTGAAACGCATTGGATGTTAGAGGGCCTGTGGTTTGTATCAGTTTCAGAAGCAGATTTGAACTAGATATGGTCCGTGTGTGTAGGAAACACAGTTCTTTTGTTCTGAGCACTCTCACGTTTCCCGCCTTATTCGAGACTCTAGAAAGCAAGAGCGTGCTTCTTGCTCTAAAGCAGAGTGTGTTTCATGGATGAGAAGTGTGCTGTGTGTTTCCCTTCAGAAACGGAGTTAAATGGCAGGCTCTGTGTCTTCCTACAAGCGAGACTTCGTTTCAGGTAAACGCAGTCACTTTTCAGCTCAAACGAAGCTATATTGTACACGAAGCTCACACGTTTCTCGCTCTTAACTGAAACGCATTGGATGTTAGAGGGCCTGTGGTTTGTATCAGTTTCAGAAGCAGAGTTGAACTAGATATGGTCCGTGTGTGTAGGAAACACAGTTCTTTTGTTCTGAGCACTCTCACGTTTCCCGCCTTATTAGAGACTCTAGAAAGCAAGAGCGTGCTTCTTGCTCTAAAGCAGAGTGTGTTTCATGGATGAGAAGTGTGCTGTGTGTTTCCCTTCAGAAACGGAGTTAAATGCCAGGTTCTGTGTCTTCCTACAAGCGAGACTTCGTTTCAGGTAAACGCAGTCACTTTTCAGCTCAAACGAAGCTATATTGTACACGAAGCTCACACGTTTCTCGCTCTTAACTGAAACGCATTGGATGTTAGAGGGCCTGTGGTTTGTATCAGTTTCAGAAGCAGAGTTGAACTAGATATGGTCCGTGTGTGTAGGAGACACAGTTCTTTTGTTCTGAGCACTCTCACGTTTCCCGCCTTATTCGAGACTCTAGAAAGCAAGAGCGTGCTTCTTGCTCTAAAGCAGAGTGTGTTTCATGGATGAGAAGTGTGCTGTGTGTTTCCCTTCAGAAACGGAGTTAAATGCCAGGCTCTGTGTCTTCCTACAAGCGAGACTTCGTTTCAGGTAAACGCAGTCACTTTTCAGCTCAAACGAAGCTATATTGTACACGAAGCTCACACGTTTCTCGCTCTTAACTGAAACGCATTGGATGTTAGAGGGCCTGTGGTTTGTATCAGTTTCAGAAGCAGAGTTGAACTAGATATGGTCCGTGTGTGTAGGAAACACAGTTCTTTTGTTCTGAGCACTCTCACGTTTCCCGCCTTATTCGAGACTCTAGAAAGCAAGAGCGTGCTTCTTGCTCTAAAGCAGAGTGTGTTTCATGGATGAGAAGTGTGCTGTGTGTTTCCCTTCAGAAACGGAGTTAAATGCCAGGCTCTGTGTCTTCCTACAAGCGAGACTTCGTTTCAGGTAAACGCAGTCACTTTTCAGCTCAAACGAAGCTATATTGTACACGAAGCTCACACGTTTCTCGCTCTTAACTGAAACGCATTGGATGTTAGAGGGCCTGTGGTTTGTATCAGTTTCAGAAGCAGAGTTGAACTAGATATGGTCCGTGTGTGTAGGAAACACAGTTCTTTTGTTCTGAGCACTCTCACGTTTCCCGCCTTATTCGAGACTCTAGAAAGCAAGAGCGTGCTTCTTGCTCTAAAGCAGAGTGTGTTTCATGGATGAGAAGTGTGCTGTGTGTTTCCCTTCAGAAACGGAGTTAAATGCCAGGCTCTGTGTCTTCCTACAAGCGAGACTTCGTTTCAGGTAAACGCAGTCACTTTTCAGCTCAAACGAAGCTATATTGTACACGAAGCTCCCACGTTTCTCGCTCTTAACTGAAACGCATTGGATGTTAGAGGGCCTGTGGTTTGTATCAGTTTCAGAAGCAGAGTTGAACTAGATATGGTCCGTGTGTGTAGGAAACACAGTTCTTTTGTTCTGAGCACTCTCACGTTTCCCGCCTTATTCGAGACTCTAGAAAGCAAGAGCGTGCTTCTTGCTCTAAAGCAGAGTGTGTTTCATGGATGAGAAGTGTGCTGTGTGTTTCCCTTCAGAAACGGAGTTAAATGCCAGGCTCTGTGTCTTCCTACAAGCGAGACTTCGTTTCAGGTAAACGCAGTCACTTTTCAGCTCAAACGAAGCTATATTGTACACGAAGCTCACACGTTTCTCGCTCTTAACTGAAACGCATTGGATGTTAGAGGGCCTGTGGTTTGTATCAGTTTCAGAAGCAGAGTTGAACTAGATATGGTCCGTGTGTGTAGGAAACACAGTTCTTTTGTTCTGAGCACTCTCACGTTTCCCGCCTTATTCGAGACTCTAGAAAGCAAGAGCGTGCTTCTTGCTCTAAAGCAGAGTGTGTTTCATGGATGAGAAGTGTGCTGTGTGTTTCCCTTCAGAAACGGAGTTAAATGCCAGGCCCTGTGTCTTCCTACAAGCGAGACTTCGTTTCAGGTAAACGCAGTCACTTTTCAGCTCAAACGAAGCTATATTGTACACGAAGCTCACACGTTTCTCGCTCTTAACTGAAACGCATTGGATGTTAGAGGGCCTGTGGTTTGTATCAGTTTCAGAAGCAGAGTTGAACTAGATATGGTCCGTGTGTGTAGGAAACACAGTTCTTTTGTTCTGAGCACTCTCACGTTTCCCGCCTTATTAGAGACTCTAGAAAGCAAGAGCGTGCTTCTTGCTCTAAAGCAGAGTGTGTTTCATTGATGAGAAGTGTGCTGTGTGTTTCCCTTCAGAAACGGAGTTAAATGCCAGGCTCTGTGTCTTCCTACAAGCGAGACTTCGTTTCAGGTAAACGCAGTCACTTTTCAGCTCAAACGAAGCTATATTGTACACGAAGCTCACACGTTTCTCGCTCTTAACTGAAACGCATTGGATGTTAGAGGGCCTGTGGTTTGTATCAGTTTCAGAAGCAGAGTTGAACTAGATATGGTCCGTGTGTGTAGGAAACACAGTTCTTTTGTTCTGAGCACTCTCACGTTTCCCGCCTTATTCGAGACACTAGAAAGCAAGAGCGTGCTTCTTGCTCTAAAGCAGAGTGTGTTTCATGGATGAGAAGTGTGCTGTGTGTTTCCCTTCAGAAACGGAGTTAAATGCCAGGTTCTGTGTCTTCCTACAAGCGAGACTTCGTTTCAGGTAAACGCAGTCACTTTTCAGCTCAAAGAAGCTATATTGTACACGAAGCTCACACGTTTCTCGCTCTTAACTGAAACGCATTGGATGTTAGAGGGCCTGTGGTTTGTATCAGTTTCAGAAGCAGAGTTGAACTAGATATGGTCCGTGTGTGTAGGAGACACAGTTCTTTTGTTCTGAGCACTCTCACGTTTCCCGCCTTATTCGAGACTCTAGAAAGCAAGAGCGTGCTTCTTGCTCTAAAGCAGAGTGTGTTTCATGGATGAGAAGTGTGCTGTGTGTTTCCCTTCAGAAACGGAGTTAAATGCCAGGCTCTGTGTCTTCCTACAAGCGAGACTTCGTTTCAGGTAAACGCAGTCACTTTTCAGCTCAAACGAAGCTATATTGTACACGAAGCTCACTCGTTTCTCGCTCTTAACTGAAACGCATTGGATGTTAGAGGGCCTGTGGTTTGTATCAGTTTCAGAAGCAGAGTTGAACTAGATATGGTCCGTGTGTGTAGGAAACACAGTTCTTTTGTTCTGAGCACTCTCACGTTTCCCGCCTTATTCGAGACTCTAGAAAGCAAGAGCGTGCTTCTTGCTCTAAAGCAGAGTGTGTTTCATGGATGAGAAGTGTGCTGTGTGTTTCCCTTCAGAAACGGAGTTAAATGCCAGGCTCTGTGTCTTCCTACAAGCGAGACTTCGTTTCAGGTAAACGCAGTCACTTTTCAGCTCAAACGAAGCTATATTGTACACGAAGCTCACACGTTTCTCGCTCTTAACTGAAACGCATTGGATGTTAGAGGGCCTGTGGTTTGTATCAGTTTCAGAAGCAGAGTTGAACTAGATATGGTCCGTGTGTGTAGGAAACACAGTTCTTTTGTTCTGAGCACTCTCACGTTTCCCGCCTTATTCGAGACTCTAGAAAGCAAGAGCGTGCTTCTTGCTCTAAAGCAGAGTGTGTTTCATGGATGAGAAGTGTGCTGTGTGTTTCCCTTCAGAAACGGAGTTAAATGCCAGGCTCTGTGTCTTCCTACAAGCGAGACTTCGTTTCAGGTAAACGCAGTCACTTTTCAGCTCAAACGAAGCTATATTGTACACGAAGCTCCCACGTTTCTCGCTCTTAACTGAAACGCATTGGATGTTAGAGGGCCTGTGGTTTGTATCAGTTTCAGAAGCAGAGTTGAACTAGATATGGTCCGTGTGTGTAGGAAACACAGTTCTTTTGTTCTGAGCACTCTCACGTTTCCAGCCTTATTCGAGACTCTAGAAAGCAAGAGCGTGCTTCTTGCTCTAAAGCAGAGTGTGTTTCATGGATGAGAAGTGTGCTGTGTGTTTCCCTTCAGAAACGGAGTTAAATGCCAGGCTCTGTGTCTTCCTACAAGCGAGACTTCGTTTCAGGTAAACGCAGTCACTTTTCAGCTCAAACGAAGCTATATTGTACACGAAGCTCACACGTTTCTCGCTCTTAACTGAAACGCATTGGATGTTAGAGGGCCTGTGGTTTGTATCAGTTTCAGAAGCAGAGTTGAACTAGATATGGTCCGTGTGTGTAGGAAACACAGTTCTTTTGTTCTGAGCACTCTCACGTTTCCCGCCTTATTCGAGACTCTAGAAAGCAAGAGTGTGCTTCTTGCTCTAAAGCAGAGTGTGTTTCATGGATGAGAAGTGTGCTGTGTGTTTCCCTTCAGAAACGGAGTTAAATGCCAGGCTCTGCGTCTTCCTACAAGCGAGACTTCGTTTCAGGTAAACGCAGTCACTTTTCAGCTCAAACGAAGCTATATTGTACACGAAGCTCACACGTTTCTCGCTCTTAACTGAAACGCATTGGATGTTAGAGGGCCTGTGGTTTGTATCAGTTTCAGAAGCAGAGTTGAACTAGATATGGTCCGTGTGTGTAGGAAACACAGTTCTTTTGTTCTGAGCACTCTCACGTTTCCCGCCTTATTAGAGACTCTAGAAAGCAAGAGCGTGCTTCTTGCTCTAAAGCAGAGTGTGTTTCATGGATGAGAAGTGTGCTGTGTGTTTCCCTTCAGAAACGGAGTTAAATGCCAGGCTCTGTGTCTTCCTACAAGCGAGACTTCGTTTCAGGTAAACGCAGTCACTTTTCAGCTCAAACGAAGCTATATTGTACACGAAGCTCACACGTTTCTCGCTCTTAACTGAAACGCATTGGATGTTAGAGGGCCTGTGGTTTGTATCAGTTTCAGAAGCAGAGTTGAACTAGATATGGTCCGTGTGTGTAGGAAACACAGTTCTTTTGTTCTGAGCACTCTCACGTTTCCCGCCTTATTCGAGACACTAGAAAGCAAGAGCGTGCTTCTTGCTCTAAAGCAGAGTGTGTTTCATGGATGAGAAGTGTGCTGTGTGTTTCCCTTCAGAAACGGAGTTAAATGCCAGGTTCTGTGTCTTCCTACAAGCGAGACTTCGTTTCAGGTAAACGCAGTCACTTTTCAGCTCAAACGAAGCTATATTGTACACGAAGCTCACACGTTTCTCGCTCTTAACTGAAACGCATTGGATGTTAGAGGGCCTGTGGTTTGTATCAGTTTCAGAAGCAGAGTTGAACTAGATATGGTCCGTGTGTGTAGGAGACACAGTTCTTTTGTTCTGAGCACTCTCACGTTTCCCGCCTTATTCGAGACTCTAGAAAGCAAGAGCGTGCTTCTTGCTCTAAAGCAGAGTGTGTTTCATGGATGAGAAGTGTGCTGTGTGTTTCCCTTCAGAAACGGAGTTAAATGCCAGGCTCTGTGTCTTCCTACAAGCGAGACTTCGTTTCAGGTAAACGCAGTCACTTTTCAGCTCAAACGAAGCTATATTGTACACGAAGCTCACTCGTTTCTCGCTCTTAACTGAAACGCATTGGATGTTAGAGGGCCTGTGGTTTGTATCAGTTTCAGAAGCAGAGTTGAACTAGATATGGTCCGTGTGTGTAGGAAACACAGTTCTTTTGTTCTGAGCACTCTCACGTTTCCCGCCTTATTCGAGACTCTAGAAAGCAAGAGCGTGCTTCTTGCTCTAAAGCAGAGTGTGTTTCATGGATGAGAAGTGTGCTGTGTGTTTCCCTTCAGAAACGGAGTTAAATGCCAGGCTCTGTGTCTTCCTACAAGCGAGACTTCGTTTCAGGTAAACGCAGTCACTTTTCAGCTCAAACGAAGCTATATTGTACACGAAGCTCACACGTTTCTCGCTCTTAACTGAAACGCATTGGATGTTAGAGGGCCTGTGGTTTGTATCAGTTTCAGAAGCAGAGTTGAACTAGATATGGTCCGTGTGTGTAGGAGACACAGTTCTTTTGTTCTGAGCACTCTCACGTTTCCCGCCTTATTCGAGACTCTAGAAAGCAAGAGCGTGTTTCTTGCTCTAAAGCAGAGTGTGTTTCATGGATGAGAAGTGTGCTGTGTGTTTCCCTTCAGAAACGGAGTTAAATGCCAGGCTCTGTGTCTTCCTACAAGCGAGACTTCGTTTCAGGTAAACGCAGTCACTTTTCAGCTCAAACGAAGCTATATTGTACACGAAGCTCACTCGTTTCTCGCTCTTAACTGAAACGCATTGGATGTTAGAGGGCCTGTGGTTTGTATCAGTTTCAGAAGCAGAGTTGAACTAGATATGGTCCGTGTGTGTAGGAAACACAGTTCTTTTGTTCTGAGCACTCTCACGTTTCCCGCCTTATTCGAGACTCTAGAAAGCAAGAGCGTGCTTCTTGCTCTAAAGCAGAGTGTGTTTCATGGATGAGAAGTGTGCTGTGTGTTTCCCTTCAGAAACGGAGTTAAATGCCAGGCTCTGTGTCTTCCTACAAGCGAGACTTCGTTTCAGGTAAACGCAGTCACTTTTCAGCTCAAACGAAGCTATATTGTACACGAAGCTCACACGTTTCTCGCTCTTAACTGAAACGCATTGGATGTTAGAGGGCCTGTGGTTTGTATCAGTTTCAGAAGCAGAGTTGAACTAGATATGGTCCGTGTGTGTAGGAAACACAGTTCTTTTGTTCTGAGCACTCTCACGTTTCCCGCCTTATTCGAG
The DNA here is from genome assembly GCA_949786405.1 of Onychomys arenicola. Classification (NCBI taxonomy): domain Eukaryota; kingdom Metazoa; phylum Chordata; class Mammalia; order Rodentia; family Cricetidae; genus Onychomys; species Onychomys arenicola. Next base: position 48,624 of record CATKUM010000111.1, read on the forward strand.
ACTCTAGAAAGCAAGAGCGTGCTTCTTGCTCTAAAGCAGAGTGTGTTTCATGGATGAGAAGTGTGCTGTGTGTTTCCCTTCAGAAACGGAGTTAAATGCCAGGCCCTGTGTCTTCCTACAAGCGAGACTTCGTTTCAGGTAAACGCAGTCACTTTTCAGCTCAAACGAAGCTATATTGTACACGAAGCTCACACGTTTCTCGCTCTTAACTGAAACGCATTGGATGTTAGAGAGCCTGTGGTTTGTATCAGTTTCAGAAGCAGAGTTGAACTAGATATGGTCCGTGTGTGTAGGAAACACAGTTCTTTTGTTCTGAGCACTCTCACGTTTCCCGCCTTATTAGAGACTCTAGAAAGCAAGAGCGTGCTTCTTGCTCTAAAGCAGAGTGTGTTTCATGGATGAGAAGTGTGCTGTGTGTTTCCCTTCAGAAACGGAGTTAAATGCCAGGCCCTGTGTCTTCCTACAAGCGAGACTTCGTTTCAGGTAAACGCAGTCACTTTTCAGCTCAAACGAAGCTATATTGTACACGAAGCTCACACGTTTCTCGCTCTTAACTGAAACGCATTGGATGTTAGAGGGCCTGTGGTTTGTATCAGTTTCAGAAGCAGAGTTGAACTAGATATGGTCAGTGTGTGTAGGAAACACAGTTCTTTTGTTCTGAGCACTCTCACGTTTCCCGCCTTATTAGAGACTCTAGAAAGCAAGAGCGTGCTTCTTGCTCTAAAGCAGAGTGTGTTTCATGGATGAGAAGTGTGCTGTGTGTTTCCCTTCAGAAACGGAGTTAAATGCCAGGCCCTGTGTCTTCCTACAAGCGAGACTTCGTTTCAGGTAAACGCAGTCACTTTTCAGCTCAAACGAAGCTATATTGTACACGAAGCTCACACGTTTCTCGCTCTTAACTGAAACGCATTGGATGTTAGAGGGCCTGTGGTTTGTATCAGTTTCAGAAGCAGAGTTGAACTAGATATGGTCAGTGTGTGTAGGAAACACAGTTCTTTTGTTCTGAGCACTCTCACGTTTCCCGCCTTATTCGAGACTCTAGAAAGCAAGAGCGTGCTTCTTGCTCTAAAGCAGAGTGTGTTTCATGGATGAGAAGTGTGCTGTGTGTTTCCCTTCAGAAACGGAGTTAAATGCCAGGCTCTGTGTCTTCCTACAAGCGAGACTTCGTTTCAGGTAAACGCAGTCACTTTTCAGCTCAAACGAAGCTATATTGTACACGAAGCTCACACGTTTCTCGCTCTTAACTGAAACGCATTGGATGTTAGAGGGCCTGTGGTTTGTATCAGTTTCAGAAGCAGAGTTGAACTAGATATGGTCCGTGTGTGTAGGAAACACAGTTCTTTTGTTCTGAGCACTCTCACGTTTCCCGCCTTATTCGAGACTCTAGAAAGCAAGAGCGTGCTTCTTGCTCTAAAGCAGAGTGTGTTTCATGGATGAGAAGTGTGCTGTGTGTTTCCCTTCAGAAACGGAGTTAAATGCCAGGCCCTGTGTCTTCCTACAAGCGAGACTTCGTTTCAGGTAAACGCAGTCACTTTTCAGCTCAAACGAAGCTATATTGTACACGAAGCTCACACGTTTCTCGCTCTTAACTGAAACGCATTGGATGTTAGAGGGCCTGTGGTTTGTATCAGTTTCAGAAGCAGAGTTGAACTAGATATGGTCCGTGTGTGTAGGAAACACAGTTCTTTTGTTCTGAGCACTCTCACGTTTCCCGCCTTATTCGAGACTCTAGAAAGCAAGAGCGTGCTTCTTGCTCTAAAGCAGAGTGTGTTTCATGGATGAGAAGTGTGCTGTGTGTTTCCCTTCAGAAACGGAGTTAAATGCCAGGCCCTGTGTCTTCCTACAAGCGAGACTTCGTTTCAGGTAAACGCAGTCACTTTTCAGCTCAAACGAAGCTATATTGTACACGAAGCTCACACGTTTCTCGCTCTTAACTGAAACGCATTGGATGTTAGAGGGCCTGTGGTTTGTATCAGTTTCAGAAGCAGAGTTGAACTAGATATGGTCAGTGTGTGTAGGAAACACAGTTCTTTTGTTCTGAGCACTCTCACGTTTCCCGCCTTATTAGAGACTCTAGAAAGCAAGAGCGTGCTTCTTGCTCTAAAGCAGAGTGTGTTTCATGGATGAGAAGTGTGCTGTGTGTTTCCCTTCAGAAACGGAGTTAAATGCCAGGCCCTGTGTCTTCCTACAAGCGAGACTTCGTTTCAGGTAAACGCAGTCACTTTTCAGCTCAAACGAAGCTATATTGTACACGAAGCTCACACGTTTCTCGCTCTTAACTGAAACGCATTGGATGTTAGAGGGCCTGTGGTTTGTATCAGTTTCAGAAGCAGAGTTGAACTAGATATGGTCCGTGTGTGTAGGAAACACAGTTCTTTTGTTCTGAGCACTCTCACGTTTCCCGCCTTATTAGAGACTCTAGAAAGCAAGAGCGTGCTTCTTGCTCTAAAGCAGAGTGTGTTTCATGGATGAGAAGTGTGCTGTGTGTTTCCCTTCAGAAACGGAGTTAAATGCCAGGCCCTGTGTCTTCCTACAAGCGAGACTTCGTTTCAGGTAAACGCAGTCACTTTTCAGCTCAAACGAAGCTATATTGTACACGAAGCTCACACGTTTCTCGCTCTTAACTGAAACGCATTGGATGTTAGAGGGCCTGTGGTTTGTATCAGTTTCAGAAGCAGAGTTGAACTAGATATGGTCAGTGTGTGTAGGAAACACAGTTCTTTTGTTCTGAGCACTCTCACGTTTCCCGCCTTATTCGAGACTCTAGAAAGCAAGAGCGTGCTTCTTGCTCTAAAGCAGAGTGTGTTTCATGGATGAGAAGTGTGCTGTGTGTTTCCCTTCAGAAACGGAGTTAAATGCCAGGCTCTGTGTCTTCCTACAAGCGAGACTTCGTTTCAGGTAAACGCAGTCACTTTTCAGCTCAAACGAAGCTATATTGTACACGAAGCTCACACGTTTCTCGCTCTTAACTGAAACGCATTGGATGTTAGAGGGCCTGTGGTTTGTATCAGTTTCAGAAGCAGAGTTGAACTAGATATGGTCCGTGTGTGTAGGAAACACAGTTCTTTTGTTCTGAGCACTCTCACGTTTCCCGCCTTATTAGAGACTCTAGAAAGCAAGAGCGTGCTTCTTGCTCTAAAGCAGAGTGTGTTTCATGGATGAGAAGTGTGCTGTGTGTTTCCCTTCAGAAACGGAGTTAAATGCCAGGCCCTGTGTCTTCCTACAAGCGAGACTTCGTTTCAGGTAAACGCAGTCACTTTTCAGCTCAAACGAAGCTATATTGTACACGAAGCTCACACGTTTCTCGCTCTTAACTGAAACGCATTGGATGTTAGAGGGCCTGTGGTTTGTATCAGTTTCAGAAGCAGAGTTGAACTAGATATGGTCCGTGTGTGTAGGAAACACAGTTCTTTTGTTCTGAGCACTCTCACGTTTCCCGCCTTATTCGAGACTCTAGAAAGCAAGAGCGTGCTTCTTGCTCTAAAGCAGAGTGTGTTTCATGGATGAGAAGTGTGCTGTGTGTTTCCCTTCAGAAACGGAGTTAAATGCCAGGCTCTGTGTCTTCCTACAAGCGAGACTTCGTTTCAGGTAAACGCAGTCACTTTTCAGCTCAAACGAAGCTATATTGTACACGAAGCTCACACGTTTCTCGCTCTTAACTGAAACGCATTGGATGTTAGAGGGCCTGTGGTTTGTATCAGTTTCACTTGCAGAGTTGAACTAGATATGGTCCGTGTGTGTAGGAAACACAGTTCTTTTGTTCTGAGCACTCTCACGTTTCCCGCCTTATTCGAGACTCTAGAAAGCAAGAGCGTGCTTCTTGCTCTAAAGCAGAGTGTGTTTCATGGATGAGAAGTGTGCTGTGTGTTTCCCTTCAGAAACGGTGTTAAATGCCAGGCTCTGTGTCTTCCTACAAGCGAGACTTCGTTTCAGGTAAACGCAGTCACTTTTCAGCTCAAACGAAGCTATATTGTACACGAAGCTCACACGTTTCTCGCTCTTAACTGAAACGCATTGGATGTTAGAGGGCCTGTGGTTTGTATCAGTTTCAGAAGCAGAGTTGAACTAGATATGGTCCGTGTGTGTAGGAAACACAGTTCTTTTGTTCTGAGCACTCTCACGTTTCCCGCCTTATTCGAGACTCTAGAAAGCAAGAGCGTGCTTCTTGCTCTAAAGCAGAGTGTGTTTCATGGATGAGAAGTGTGCTGTGTGTTTCCCTTCAGAAACGGAGTTAAATGCCAGGCTCTGTGTCTTCCTACAAGCGAGACTTCGTTTCAGGTAAACGCAGTCACTTTTCAGCTCAAACGAAGCTATATTGTACACGAAGCTCACACGTTTCTCGCTCTTAACTGAAACGCATTGGATGTTAGAGGGCCTGTGGTTTGTATCAGTTTCAGAAGCAGAGTTGAACTAGATATGGTCCGTGTGTGTAGGAAACACAGTTCTTTTGTTCTGAGCACTCTCACGTTTCTCGCCTTATTCGAGACTCTAGAAAGCAAGAGCGTGCTTCTTGCTCTAAAGCAGAGTGTGTTTCATGGATGAGAAGTGTGCTGTGTGTTTCCCTTCAGAAACGGAGTTAAATGCCAGGCTCTGTGTCTTCCTACAAGCGAGACTTCGTTTCAGGTAAACGCAGTCACTTTTCAGCTCAAACGAAGCTATATTGTACACGAAGCTCACACGTTTCTCGCTCTTAACTGAAACGCATTGGATGTTAGAGGGCCTGTGGTTTGTATCAGTTTCAGAAGCAGAGTTGAACTAGATATGGTCCGTGTGTGTAGGAAACACAGTTCTTTTGTTCTGAGCACTCTCACGTTTCCCGCCTTATTCGAGACTCTAGAAAGCAAGAGCGTGCTTCTTGCTCTAAAGCAGAGTGTGTTTCATGGATGAGAAGTGTGCTGTGTGTTTCCCTTCAGAAACGGAGTTAAATGCCAGGCTCTGTGTCTTCCTACAAGCGAGACTTCGTTTCAGGTAAACGCAGTCACTTTTCAGCTCAAACGAAGCTATATTGTACACGAAGCTCACACGTTTCTCGCTCTTAACTGAAACGCATTGGATGTTAGAGGGCCTGTGGTTTGTATCAGTTTCAGAAGCAGAGTTGAACTAGATATGGTCCGTGTGTGTAGGAAACACAGTTCTTTTGTTCTGAGCACTCTCACGTTTCCCGCCTTATTCGAGACTCTAGAAAGCAAGAGCGTGCTTCTTGCTCTAAAGCAGAGTGTGTTTCATGGATGAGAAGTGTGCTGTGTGTTTCCCTTCAGAAACGGAGTTAAATGCCAGGCTCTGTGTCTTCCTACAAGCGAGACTTCGTTTCAGGTAAACGCAGTCACTTTTCAGCTCAAACGAAGCTATATTGTACACGAAGCTCACACGTTTCTCGCTCTTAACTGAAAAGCATTGGATGTTAGAGGGCCTGTGGTTTGTATCAGTTTCAGAAGCAGAGTTGAACTAGATATGGTCCGTGTGTGTAGGAAACACAGTTCTTTTGTTCTGAGCACTCTCACGTTTCCCGCCTTATTCGAGACTCTAGAAAGCAAGAGCGTGCTTCTTGCTCTAAAGCAGAGTGTGTTTCATGGATGAGAAGTGTGCAGTGTGTTTCCCTTCAGAAACGGAGTTAAATGCCAGGCTCTGTGTCTTCCTACAAGCGAGACTTCGTTTCAGGTAAACGCAGTCACTTTTCAGCTCAAACGAAGCTATATTGTACACGAAGCTCACACGTTTCTCGCTCTTAACTGAAACGCATTGGATGTTAGAGGGCCTGTGGTTTGTATCAGTTTCAGAAGCAGAGTTGAACTAGATATGGTCCGTGTGTGTAGGAAACACAGTTCTTTTGTTCTGAGCACTCTCACGTTTCCCGCCTTATTCGAGACACTAGAAAGCAAGAGCGTGCTTCTTGCTCTAAAGCAGAGTGTGTTTCATGGATGAGAAGTGTGCTGTGTGTTTCCCTTCAGAAACGGAGTTAAATGCCAGGCCCTGTGTCTTCCTACAAGCGAGACTTCGTTTCAGGTAAACGCAGTCACTTTTCAGCTCAAACGAAGCTATATTGTACACGAAGCTCACACGTTTCTCGCTCTTAACTGAAACGCATTGGATGTTAGAGGGCCTGTGGTTTGTATCAGTTTCAGAAGCAGAGTTGAACTAGATATGGTCCGTGTGTGTAGGAAACACAGTTCTTTTGTTCTGAGCACTCTCACGTTTCCCGCCTTATTCGAGACTCTAGAAAGCAAGAGCGTGCTTCTTGCTCTAAAGCAGAGTGTGTTTCATGGATGAGAAGTGTGCTGTGTGTTTCCCTTCAGAAACGGAGTTAAATGCCAGGCCCTGTGTCTTCCTACAAGCGAGACTTCGTTTCAGGTAAACGCAGTCACTTTTCAGCTCAAACGAAGCTATATTGTACACGAAGCTCACACGTTTCTCGCTCTTAACTGAAACGCATTGGATGTTAGAGGGCCTGTGGTTTGTATCAGTTTCAGAAGCAGAGTTGAACTAGATATGGTCCGTGTGTGTAGGAAACACAGTTCTTTTGTTCTGAGCACTCTCACGTTTCCCGCCTTATTCGAGACTCTAGAAAGCAAGAGCGTGCTTCTTGCTCTAAAGCAGAGTGTGTTTCATGGATGAGAAGTGTGCTGTGTGTTTCCCTTCAGAAACGGAGTTAAATGCCAGGCTCTGCGTCTTCCTACAAGCGAGACTTCGTTTCAGGTAAACGCAGTCACTTTTCAGCTCAAACGAAGCTATATTGTACACGAAGCTCACACGTTTCTCGCTCTTAACTGAAACGCATTGGATGTTAGAGGGCCTGTGGTTTGTATCAGTTTCAGAAGCAGAGTTGAACTAGATATGGTCCGTGTGTGTAGGAAACACAGTTCTTTTGTTCTGAGCACTCTCACGTTTCCCGCCTTATTCGAGACTCTAGAAAGCAAGAGCGTGCTTCTTGCTCTAAAGCAGAGTGTGTTTCATGGATGAGAAGTGTGCTGTGTGTTTCCCTTCAGAAACGGAGTTAAATGCCAGGCCCTGTGTCTTCCTACAAGCGAGACTTCGTTTCAGGTAAACGCAGTCACTTTTCAGCTCAAACGAAGCTATATTGTACACGAAGCTCACACGTTTCTCGCTCTTAACTGAAACGCATTGGATGTTAGAGGGCCTGTGGTTTGTATCAGTTTCAGAAGCAGAGTTGAACTAGATATGGTCCGTGTGTGTAGGAAACACAGTTCTTTTGTTCTGAGCACTCTCACGTTTCCCGCCTTATTCGAGACTCTAGAAAGCAAGAGCGTGCTTCTTGCTCTAAAGCAGAGTGTGTTTCATGGATGAGAAGTGTGCTGTGTGTTTCCCTTCAGAAACGGAGTTAAATGCCAGGCTCTGCGTCTTCCTACAAGCGAGACTTCGTTTCAGGTAAACGCAGTCACTTTTCAGCTCAAACGAAGCTATATTGTACACGAAGCTCACACGTTTCTCGCTCTTAACTGAAACGCATTGGATGTTAGAGGGCCTGTGGTTTGTATCAGTTTCAGAAGCAGAGTTGAACTAGATATGGTCCGTGTGTGTAGGAAACACAGTTCTTTTGTTCTGAGCACTCTCACGTTTCCCGCCTTATTAGAGACTCTAGAAAGAAAGAGCGTGCTTCTTGCTCTAAAGCAGAGTGTGTTTCATTGATGAGAAGTGTGCTGTGTGTTTCCCTTCAGAAACGGAGTTAAATGCCAGGCTCTGTGTCTTCCTACAAGCGAGACTTCGTTTCAGGTAAACGCAGTCACTTTTCAGCTCAAACGAAGCTATATTGTACACGAAGCTCACACGTTTCTCGCTCTTAACTGAAACGCATTGGATGTTAGAGGGCCTGTGGTTTGTATCAGTTTCAGAAGCAGAGTTGAACTAGATATGGTCCGTGTGTGTAGGAAACACAGTTCTTTTGTTCTGAGCACTCTCACGTTTCCCGCCTTATTCGAGACACTAGAAAGCAAGAGCGTGCTTCTTGCTCTAAAGCAGAGTGTGTTTCATGGATGAGAAGTGTGCTGTGTGTTTCCCTTCAGAAACGGAGTTAAATGCCAGGCCCTGTGTCTTCCTACAAGCGAGACTTCGTTTCAGGTAAACGCAGTCACTTTTCAGCTCAAACGAAGCTATATTGTACACGAAGCTCACACGTTTCTCGCTCTTAACTGAAACGCATTGGATGTTAGAGGGCCTGTGGTTTGTATCAGTTTCAGAAGCAGAGTTGAACTAGATATGGTCCGTGTGTGTAGGAAACACAGTTCTTTTGTTCTGAGCACTCTCACGTTTCCCGCCTTATTCGAGACTCTAGAAAGCAAGAGCGTGCTTCTTGCTCTAAAGCAGAGTGTGTTTCATGGATGAGAAGTGTGCTGTGTGTTTCCCTTCAGAAACGGAGTTAAATGCCAGGCCCTGTGTCTTCCTACAAGCGAGACTTCGTTTCAGGTAAACGCAGTCACTTTTCAGCTCAAACGAAGCTATATTGTACACGAAGCTCACACGTTTCTCGCTCTTAACTGAAACGCATTGGATGTTAGAGGGCCTGTGGTTTGTATCAGTTTCAGAAGCAGAGTTGAACTAGATATGGTCCGTGTGTGTAGGAAACACAGTTCTTTTGTTCTGAGCACTCTCACGTTTCCCGCCTTATTCGAGACTCTAGAAAGCAAGAGCGTGCTTCTTGCTCTAAAGCAGAGTGTGTTTCATGGATGAGAAGTGTGCTGTGTGTTTCCCTTCAGAAACGGAGTTAAATGCCAGGCTCTGCGTCTTCCTACAAGCGAGACTTCGTTTCAGGTAAACGCAGTCACTTTTCAGCTCAAACGAAGCTATATTGTACACGAAGCTCACACGTTTCTCGCTCTTAACTGAAACGCATTGGATGTTAGAGGGCCTGTGGTTTGTATCAGTTTCAGAAGCAGAGTTGAACTAGATATGGTCCGTGTGTGTAGGAAACACAGTTCTTTTGTTCTGAGCACTCTCACGTTTCCCGCCTTATTAGAGACTCTAGAAAGAAAGAGCGTGCTTCTTGCTCTAAAGCAGAGTGTGTTTCATTGATGAGAAGTGTGCTGTGTGTTTCCCTTCAGAAACGGAGTTAAATGCCAGGCTCTGTGTCTTCCTACAAGCGAGACTTCGTTTCAGGTAAACGCAGTCACTTTTCAGCTCAAACGAAGCTATATTGTACACGAAGCTCACACGTTTCTCGCTCTTAACTGAAACGCATTGGATGTTAGAGGGCCTGTGGTTTGTATCAGTTTCAGAAGCAGAGTTGAACTAGATATGGTCCGTGTGTGTAGGAAACACAGTTCTTTTGTTCTGAGCACTCTCACGTTTCCCGCCTTATTCGAGACTCTAGAAAGCAAGAGCGTGCTTCTTGCTCTAAAGCAGAGTGTGTTTCATGGATGAGAAGTGTGCTGTGTGTTTCCCTTCAGAAACGGAGTTAAATGCCAGGCCCTGTGTCTTCCTACAAGCGAGACTTCGTTTCAGGTAAACGCAGTCACTTTTCAGCTCAAACGAAGCTATATTGTACACGAAGCTCACACGTTTCTCGCTCTTAACTGAAACGCATTGGATGTTAGAGGGCCTGTGGTTTGTATCAGTTTCAGAAGCAGAGTTGAACTAGATATGGTCAGTGTGTGTAGGAAACACAGTTCTTTTGTTCTGAGCACTCTCACGTTTCCCGCCTTATTAGAGACTCTAGAAAGCAAGAGCGTGCTTCTTGCTCTAAAGCAGAGTGTGTTTCATGGATGAGAAGTGTGCTGTGTGTTTCCCTTCAGAAACGGAGTTAAATGCCAGGCCCTGTGTCTTCCTACAAGCGAGACTTCGTTTCAGGTAAACGCAGTCACTTTTCAGCTCAAACGAAGCTATATTGTACACGAAGCTCACACGTTTCTCGCTCTTAACTGAAACGCATTGGATGTTAGAGGGCCTGTGGTTTGTATCAGTTTCAGAAGCAGAGTTGAACTAGATATGGTCCGTGTGTGTAGGAAACACAGTTCTTTTGTTCTGAGCACTCTCACGTTTCCCGCCTTATTAGAGACTCTAGAAAGCAAGAGCGTGCTTCTTGCTCTAAAGCAGAGTGTGTTTCATGGATGAGAAGTGTGCTGTGTGTTTCCCTTCAGAAACGGAGTTAAATGCCAGGCCCTGTGTCTTCCTACAAGCGAGACTTCGTTTCAGGTAAACGCAGTCACTTTTCAGCTCAAACGAAGCTATATTGTACACGAAGCTCACACGTTTCTCGCTCTTAACTGAAACGCATTGGATGTTAGAGGGCCTGTGGTTTGTATCAGTTTCAGAAGCAGAGTTGAACTAGATATGGTCAGTGTGTGTAGGAAACACAGTTCTTTTGTTCTGAGCACTCTCACGTTTCCCGCCTTATTCGAGACTCTAGAAAGCAAGAGCGTGCTTCTTGCTCTAAAGCAGAGTGTGTTTCATGGATGAGAAGTGTGCTGTGTGTTTCCCTTCAGAAACGGAGTTAAATGCCAGGCTCTGTGTCTTCCTACAAGCGAGACTTCGTTTCAGGTAAACGCAGTCACTTTTCAGCTCAAACGAAGCTATATTGTACACGAAGCTCACACGTTTCTCGCTCTTAACTGAAACGCATTGGATGTTAGAGGGCCTGTGGTTTGTATCAGTTTCAGAAGCAGAGTTGAACTAGATATGGTCCGTGTGTGTAGGAAACACAGTTCTTTTGTTCTGAGCACTCTCACGTTTCCCGCCTTATTAGAGACTCTAGAAAGCAAGAGCGTGCTTCTTGCTCTAAAGCAGAGTGTGTTTCATGGATGAGAAGTGTGCTGTGTGTTTCCCTTCAGAAACGGAGTTAAATGCCAGGCCCTGTGTCTTCCTACAAGCGAGACTTCGTTTCAGGTAAACGCAGTCACTTTTCAGCTCAAACGAAGCTATATTGTACACGAAGCTCACACGTTTCTCGCTCTTAACTGAAACGCATTGGATGTTAGAGGGCCTGTGGTTTGTATCAGTTTCAGAAGCAGAGTTGAACTAGATATGGTCCGTGTGTGTAGGAAACACAGTTCTTTTGTTCTGAGCACTCTCACGTTTCCCGCCTTATTCGAGACTCTAGAAAGCAAGAGCGTGCTTCTTGCTCTAAAGCAGAGTGTGTTTCATGGATGAGAAGTGTGCTGTGTGTTTCCCTTCAGAAACGGAGTTAAATGCCAGGCTCTGTGTCTTCCTACAAGCGAGACTTCGTTTCAGGTAAACGCAGTCACTTTTCAGCTCAAACGAAGCTATATTGTACACGAAGCTCACACGTTTCTCGCTCTTAACTGAAACGCATTGGATGTTAGAGGGCCTGTGGTTTGTATCAGTTTCACTTGCAGAGTTGAACTAGATATGGTCCGTGTGTGTAGGAAACACAGTTCTTTTGTTCTGAGCACTCTCACGTTTCCCGCCTTATTCGAGACTCTAGAAAGCAAGAGCGTGCTTCTTGCTCTAAAGCAGAGTGTGTTTCATGGATGAGAAGTGTGCTGTGTGTTTCCCTTCAGAAACGGAGTTAAATGCCAGGCTCTGTGTCTTCCTACAAGCGAGACTTCGTTTCAGGTAAACGCAGTCACTTTTCAGCTCAAACGAAGCTATATTGTACACGAAGCTCACACGTTTCTCGCTCTTAACTGAAACGCATTGGATGTTAGAGGGCCTGTGGTTTGTATCAGTTTCAGAAGCAGAGTTGAACTAGATATGGTCCGTGTGTGTAGGAAACACAGTTCTTTTGTTCTGAGCACTCTCACGTTTCCCGCCTTATTCGAGACTCTAGAAAGCAAGAGCGTGCTTCTTGCTCTAAAGCAGAGTGTGTTTCATGGATGAGAAGTGTGCTGTGTGTTTCCCTTCAGAAACGGAGTTAAATGCCAGGCTCTGTGTCTTCCTACAAGCGAGACTTCGTTTCAGGTAAACGCAGTCACTTTTCAGCTCAAACGAAGCTATATTGTACACGAAGCTCACACGTTTCTCGCTCTTAACTGAAACGCATTGGATGTTAGAGGGCCTGTGGTTTGTATCAGTTTCAGAAGCAGAGTTGAACTAGATATGGTCCGTGTGTGTAGGAAACACAGTTCTTTTGTTCTGAGCACTCTCACGTTTCCCGCCTTATTCGAGACTCTAGAAAGCAAGAGCGTGCTTCTTGCTCTAAAGCAGAGTGTGTTTCATGGATGAGAAGTGTGCTGTGTGTTTCCCTTCAGAAACGGAGTTAAATGCCAGGCTCTGTGTCTTCCTACAAGCGAGACTTCGTTTCAGGTAAACGCAGTCACTTTTCAGCTCAAACGAAGCTATATTGTACACGAAGCTCACACGTTTCTCGCTCTTAACTGAAACGCATTGGATGTTAGAGGGCCTGTGGTTTGTATCAGTTTCAGAAGCAGAGTTGAACTAGATATGGTCCGTGTGTGTAGGAAACACAGTTCTTTTGTTCTGAGCACTCTCACGTTTCCCGCCTTATTCGAGACTCTAGAAAGCAAGAGCGTGCTTCTTGCTCTAAAGCAGAGTGTGTTTCATGGATGAGAAGTGTGCTGTGTGTTTCCCTTCAGAAACGGAGTTAAATGCCAGGCTCTGTGTCTTCCTACAAGCGAGACTTCGTTTCAGGTAAACGCAGTCACTTTTCAGCTCAAACGAAGCTATATTGTACACGAAGCTCACACGTTTCTCGCTCTTAACTGAAACGCATTGGATGTTAGAGGGCCTGTGGTTTGTATCAGTTTCAGAAGCAGAGTTGAACTAGATATGGTCCGTGTGTGTAGGAAACACAGTTCTTTTGTTCTGAGCACTCTCACGTTTCCCGCCTTATTCGAGACTCTAGAAAGCAAGAGCGTGCTTCTTGCTCTAAAGCAGAGTGTGTTTCATGGATGAGAAGTGTGCTGTGTGTTTCCCTTCAGAAACGGAGTTAAATGCCAGGCTCTGTGTCTTCCTACAAGCGAGACTTCGTTTCAGGTAAACGCAGTCACTTTTCAGCTCAAACGAAGCTATATTGTACACGAAGCTCACACGTTTCTCGCTCTTAACTGAAAAGCATTGGATGTTAGAGGGCCTGTGGTTTGTATCAGTTTCAGAAGCAGAGTTGAACTAGATATGGTCCGTGTGTGTAGGAAACACAGTTCTTTTGTTCTGAGCACTCTCACGTTTCCCGCCTTATTCGAGACTCTAGAAAGCAAGAGCGTGCTTCTTGCTCTAAAGCAGAGTGTGTTTCATGGATGAGAAGTGTGCAGTGTGTTTCCCTTCAGAAACGGAGTTAAATGCCAGGCTCTGTGTCTTCCTACAAGCGAGACTTCGTTTCAGGTAAACGCAGTCACTTTTCAGCTCAAACGAAGCTATATTGTACACGAAGCTCACACGTTTCTCGCTCTTAACTGAAACGCATTGGATGTTAGAGGGCCTGTGGTTTGTATCAGTTTCAGAAGCAGAGTTGAACTAGATATGGTCCGTGTGTGTAGGAAACACAGTTCTTTTGTTCTGAGCACTCTCACGTTTCCCGCCTTATTCGAGACTCTAGAAAGCAAGAGCGTGCTTCTTGCTCTAAAGCAGAGTGTGTTTCATGGATGAGAAGTGTGCTGTGTGTTTCCCTTCAGAAACGGAGTTAAATGCCAGGCCCTGTGTCTTCCTACAAGCGAGACTTCGTTTCAGGTAAACGCAGTCACTTTTCAGCTCAAACGAAGCTATATTGTACACGAAGCTCACACGTTTCTCGCTCTTAACTGAAACGCATTGGATGTTAGAGGGCCTGTGGTTTGTATCAGTTTCAGAAGCAGAGTTGAACTAGATATGGTCCGTGTGTGTAGGAAACACAGTTCTTTTGTTCTGAGCACTCTCACGTTTCCCGCCTTATTCGAGACTCTAGAAAGCAAGAGCGTGCTTCTTGCTCTAAAGCAGAGTGTGTTTCATGGATGAGAAGTGTGCTGTGTGTTTCCCTTCAGAAACGGAGTTAAATGCCAGGCCCTGTGTCTTCCTACAAGCGAGACTTCGTTTCAGGTAAACGCAGTCACTTTTCAGCTCAAACGAAGCTATATTGTACACGAAGCTCACACGTTTCTCGCTCTTAACTGAAACGCATTGGATGTTAGAGGGCCTGTGGTTTGTATCAGTTTCAGAAGCAGAGTTGAACTAGATATGGTCCGTGTGTGTAGGAAACACAGTTCTTTTGTTCTGAGCACTCTCACGTTTCCCGCCTTATTCGAGACTCTAGAAAGCAAGAGCGTGCTTCTTGCTCTAAAGCAGAGTGTGTTTCATGGATGAGAAGTGTGCTGTGTGTTTCCCTTCAGAAACGGAGTTAAATGCCAGGCTCTGCGTCTTCCTACAAGCGAGACTTCGTTTCAGGTAAACGCAGTCACTTTTCAGCTCAAACGAAGCTATATTGTACACGAAGCTCACACGTTTCTCGCTCTTAACTGAAACGCATTGGATGTTAGAGGGCCTGTGGTTTGTATCAGTTTCAGAAGCAGAGTTGAACTAGATATGGTCCGTGTGTGTAGGAAACACAGTTCTTTTGTTCTGAGCACTCTCACGTTTCCCGCCTTATTAGAGACTCTAGAAAGAAAGAGCGTGCTTCTTGCTCTAAAGCAGAGTGTGTTTCATTGATGAGAAGTGTGCTGTGTGTTTCCCTTCAGAAACGGAGTTAAATGCCAGGCTCTGTGTCTTCCTACAAGCGAGACTTCATTTCAGGTAAACGCAGTCACTTTTCAGCTCAAACGAAGCTATATTGTACACGAAGCTCACACGTTTCTCGCTCTTAACTGAAACGCATTGGATGTTAGAGGGCCTGTGGTTTGTATCAGTTTCAGAAGCAGAGTTGAACTAGATATGGTCCGTGTGTGTAGGAGACACAGTTCTTTTGTTCTGAGCACTCTCACGTTTCCCGCCTTATTCGAGACTCTAGAAAGCAAGAGCGTGCTTCTTGCTCTAAAGCAGAGTGTGTTTCATGGATGAGAAGTGTGCTGTGTGTTTCCCTTCAGAAACGGAGTTAAATGCCAGGCTCTGTGTCTTCCTACAAGCGAGACTTCGTTTCAGGTAAACGCAGTCACTTTTCAGCTCAAACGAAGCTATATTGTACACGAAGCTCACTCGTTTCTCGCTCTTAACTGAAACGCATTGGATGTTAGAGGGCCTGTGGTTTGTGTCAGTTTCAGAAGCAGAGTTGAACTAGATATGGTCCGTGTGTGTAGGAAACACAGTTCTTTTGTTCTGAGCACTCTCACGTTTCCCGCCTTATTCGAGACTCTAGAAAGCAAGAGCGTGCTTCTTGCTCTAAAGCAGAGTGTGTTTCATGGATGAGAAGTGTGCTGTGTGTTTCCCTTCAGAAACGGAGTTAAATGCCAGGCTCTGTGTCTTCCTACAAGCGAGACTTCGTTTCAGGTAAACGCAGTCACTTTTCAGCTCAAACGAAGCTATATTGTACACGAAGCTCACACGTTTCTCGCTCTTAACTGAAACGCATTGGATGTTAGAGGGCCTGTGGTTTGTATCAGTTTCAGAAGCAGAGTTGAACTAGATATGGTCCGTGTGTGTAGGAAACACAGTTCTTTTGTTCTGAGCACTCTCACGTTTCCCGCCTTATTCGAGACTCTAGAAAGCAAGAGCGTGCTTCTTGCTCTAAAGCAGAGTGTGTTTCATGGATGAGAAGTGTGCTGTGTGTTTCCCTTCAGAAACGGAGTTAAATGCCAGGCCCTGTGTCTTCCTACAAGCGAGACTTCGTTTCAGGTAAACGCAGTCACTTTTCAGCTCAAACGAAGCTATATTGTACACGAAGCTCACACGTTTCTCGCTCTTAACTGAAACGCATTGGATGTTAGAGGGCCTGTGGTTTGTATCAGTTTCAGAAGCAGAGTTGAACTAGATATGGTCCGTGTGTGTAGGAAACACAGTTCTTTTGTTCTGAGCACTCTCACGTTTCCCGCCTTATTCGAGACTCTAGAAAGCAAGAGCGTGCTTCTTGCTCTAAAGCAGAGTGTGTTTCATGGATGAGAAGTGTGCTGTGTGTTTCCCTTCAGAAACGGAGTTAAATGCCAGGCCCTGTGTCTTCCTACAAGCGAGACTTCGTTTCAGGTAAACGCAGTCACTTTTCAGCTCAAACGAAGCTATATTGTACACGAAGCTCACACGTTTCTCGCTCTTAACTGAAACGCATTGGATGTTAGAGGGCCTGTGGTTTGTATCAGTTTCAGAAGCAGAGTTGAACTAGATATGGTCCGTGTGTGTAGGAAACACAGTTCTTTTGTTCTGAGCACTCTCACGTTTCCCGCCTTATTAGAGACTCTAGAAAGCAAGAGCGTGCTTCTTGCTCTAAAGCAGAGTGTGTTTCATGGATGAGAAGTGTGCTGTGTGTTTCCCTTCAGAAACGGAGTTAAATGCCAGGCCCTGTGTCTTCCTACAAGCGAGACTTCGTTTCAGGTAAACGCAGTCACTTTTCAGCTCAAACGAAGCTATATTGTACACGAAGCTCACACGTTTCTCGCTCTTAACTGAAACGCATTGGATGTTAGAGGGCCTGTGGTTTGTATCAGTTTCAGAAGCAGAGTTGAACTAGATATGGTCCGTGTGTGTAGGAAACACAGTTCTTTTGTTCTGAGCACTCTCACGTTTCCCGCCTTATTAGAGACTCTAGAAAGCAAGAGCGTGCTTCTTGCTCTAAAGCAGAGTGTGTTTCATGGATGAGAAGTGTGCTGTGTGTTTCCCTTCAGAAACGGAGTTAAATGCCAGGCCCTGTGTCTTCCTACAAGCGAGACTTCGTTTCAGGTAAACGCAGTCACTTTTCAGCTCAAACGAAGCTATATTGTACACGAAGCTCACACGTTTCTCGCTCTTAACTGAAACGCATTGGATGTTAGAGGGCCTGTGGTTTGTATCAGTTTCAGAAGCAGAGTTGAACTAGATATGGTCAGTGTGTGTAGGAAACACAGTTCTTTTGTTCTGAGCACTCTCACGTTTCCCGCCTTATTAGAGACTCTAGAAAGCAAGAGCGTGCTTCTTGCTCTAAAGCAGAGTGTGTTTCATGGATGAGAAGTGTGCTGTGTGTTTCCCTTCAGAAACGGAGTTAAATGCCAGGCCCTGTGTCTTCCTACAAGCGAGACTTCGTTTCAGGTAAACGCAGTCACTTTTCAGCTCAAACGAAGCTATATTGTACACGAGCTCACACGTTTCTCGCTCTTAACTGAAACGCATTGGATGTTAGAGGGCCTGTGGTTTGTATCAGTTTCAGAAGCAGAGTTGAACTAGATATGGTCCGTGTGTGTAGGAAACACAGTTCTTTTGTTCTGAGCACTCTCACGTTTCCCGCCTTATTCGAGACTCTAGAAAGCAAGAGCGTGCTTCTTGCTCTAAAGCAGAGTGTGTTTCATGGATGAGAAGTGTGCAGTGTGTTTCCCTTCAGAAACGGAGTTAAATGCCAGGCTCTGTGTCTTCCTACAAGCGAGACTTCGTTTCAGGTAAACGCAGTCACTTTTCAGCTCAAACGAAGCTATATTGTACACGAAGCTCACACGTTTCTCGCTCTTAACTGAAACGCATTGGATGTTAGAGGGCCTGTGGTTTGTATCAGTTTCAGAAGCAGAGTTGAACTAGATATGGTCCGTGTGTGTAGGAAACACAGTTCTTTTGTTCTGAGCACTCTCACGTTTCCCGCCTTATTCGAGACTCTAGAAAGCAAGAGCGTGCTTCTTGCTCTAAAGCAGAGTGTGTTTCATGGATGAGAAGTGTGCTGTGTGTTTCCCTTCAGAAACGGAGTTAAATGCCAGGCCCTGTGTCTTCCTACAAGCGAGACTTCGTTTCAGGTAAACGCAGTCACTTTTCAGCTCAAACGAAGCTATATTGTACACGAAGCTCACACGTTTCTCGCTCTTAACTGAAACGCATTGGATGTTAGAGGGCCTGTGGTTTGTATCAGTTTCAGAAGCAGAGTTGAACTAGATATGGTCCGTGTGTGTAGGAAACACAGTTCTTTTGTTCTGAGCACTCTCACGTTTCCCGCCTTATTAGAGACTCTAGAAAGCAAGAGCGTGCTTCTTGCTCTAAAGCAGAGTGTGTTTCATGGATGAGAAGTGTGCTGTGTGTTTCCCTTCAGAAACGGAGTTAAATGCCAGGCCCTGTGTCTTCCTACAAGCGAGACTTCGTTTCAGGTAAACGCAGTCACTTTTCAGCTCAAACGAAGCTATATTGTACACGAAGCTCACACGTTTCTCGCTCTTAACTGAAACGCATTGGATGTTAGAGGGCCTGTGGTTTGTATCAGTTTCAGAAGCAGAGTTGAACTAGATATGGTCCGTGTGTGTAGGAAACACAGTTCTTTTGTTCTGAGCACTCTCACGTTTCCCGCCTTATTAGAGACTCTAGAAAGCAAGAGCGTGCTTCTTGCTCTAAAGCAGAGTGTGTTTCATGGATGAGAAGTGTGCTGTGTGTTTCCCTTCAGAAACGGAGTTAAATGCCAGGCCCTGTGTCTTCCTACAAGCGAGACTTCGTTTCAGGTAAACGCAGTCACTTTTCAGCTCAAACGAAGCTATATTGTACACGAGCTCACACGTTTCTCGCTCTTAACTGAAACGCATTGGATGTTAGAGGGCCTGTGGTTTGTATCAGTTTCAGAAGCAGAGTTGAACTAGATATGGTCCGTGTGTGTAGGAAACACAGTTCTTTTGTTCTGAGCACTCTCACGTTTCCCGCCTTATTCGAGACTCTAGAAAGCAAGAGCGTGCTTCTTGCTCTAAAGCAGAGTGTGTTTCATGGATGAGAAGTGTGCTGTGTGTTTCCCTTCAGAAACGGAGTTAAATGCCAGGCTCTGTGTCTTCCTACAAGCGAGACTTCGTTTCAGGTAAACGCAGTCACTTTTCAGCTCAAACGAAGCTATATTGTACACGAAGCTCACACGTTTCTCGCTCTTAACTGAAACGCATTGGATGTTAGAGGGCCTGTGGTTTGTATCAGTTTCAGAAGCAGAGTTGAACTAGATATGGTCCGTGTGTGTAGGAAACACAGTTCTTTTGTTCTGAGCACTCTCACGTTTCCCGCCTTATTCGAGACTCTAGAAAGCAAGAGCGTGCTTCTTGCTCTAAAGCAGAGTGTGTTTCATGGATGAGAAGTGTGCTGTGTGTTTCCCTTCAGAAACGGAGTTAAATGCCAGGCCCTGTGTCTTCCTACAAGCGAGACTTCGTTTCAGGTAAACGCAGTCACTTTTCAGCTCAAACGAAGCTATATTGTACACGAAGCTCACACGTTTCTCGCTCTTAACTGAAACGCATTGGATGTTAGAGGGCCTGTGGTTTGTATCAGTTTCAGAAGCAGAGTTGAACTAGATATGGTCCGTGTGTGTAGGAAACACAGTTCTTTTGTTCTGAGCACTCTCACGTTTCCCGCCTTATTCGAGACTCTAGAAAGCAAGAGCGTGCTTCTTGCTCTAAAGCAGAGTGTGTTTCATGGATGAGAAGTGTGCTGTGTGTTTCCCTTCAGAAACGGAGTTAAATGCCAGGCCCTGTGTCTTCCTACAAGCGAGACTTCGTTTCAGGTAAACGCAGTCACTTTTCAGCTCAAACGAAGCTATATTGTACACGAAGCTCACACGTTTCTCGCTCTTAACTGAAACGCATTGGATGTTAGAGGGCCTGTGGTTTGTATCAGTTTCAGAAGCAGAGTTGAACTAGATATGGTCCGTGTGTGTAGGAAACACAGTTCTTTTGTTCTGAGCACTCTCACGTTTCCCGCCTTATTCGAGACTCTAGAAAGCAAGAGCGTGCTTCTTGCTCTAAAGCAGAGTGTGTTTCATGGATGAGAAGTGTGCTGTGTGTTTCCCTTCAGAAACGGAGTTAAATGCCAGGCTCTGCGTCTTCCTACAAGCGAGACTTCGTTTCAGGTAAACGCAGTCACTTTTCAGCTCAAACGAAGCTATATTGTACACGAAGCTCACACGTTTCTCGCTCTTAACTGAAACGCATTGGATGTTAGAGGGCCTGTGGTTTGTATCAGTTTCAGAAGCAGAGTTGAACTAGATATGGTCCGTGTGTGTAGGAAACACAGTTCTTTTGTTCTGAGCACTCTCACGTTTCCCGCCTTATTAGAGACTCTAGAAAGAAAGAGCGTGCTTCTTGCTCTAAAGCAGAGTGTGTTTCATTGATGAGAAGTGTGCTGTGTGTTTCCCTTCAGAAACGGAGTTAAATGCCAGGCTCTGTGTCTTCCTACAAGCGAGACTTCATTTCAGGTAAACGCAGTCACTTTTCAGCTCAAACGAAGCTATATTGTACACGAAGCTCACACGTTTCTCGCTCTTAACTGAAACGCATTGGATGTTAGAGGGCCTGTGGTTTGTATCAGTTTCAGAAGCAGAGTTGAACTAGATATGGTCCGTGTGTGTAGGAGACACAGTTCTTTTGTTCTGAGCACTCTCACGTTTCCCGCCTTATTCGAGACTCTAGAAAGCAAGAGCGTGCTTCTTGCTCTAAAGCAGAGTGTGTTTCATGGATGAGAAGTGTGCTGTGTGTTTCCCTTCAGAAACGGAGTTAAATGCCAGGCTCTGTGTCTTCCTACAAGCGAGACTTCGTTTCAGGTAAACGCAGTCACTTTTCAGCTCAAACGAAGCTATATTGTACACGAAGCTCACTCGTTTCTCGCTCTTAACTGAAACGCATTGGATGTTAGAGGGCCTGTGGTTTGTGTCAGTTTCAGAAGCAGAGTTGAACTAGATATGGTCCGTGTGTGTAGGAAACACAGTTCTTTTGTTCTGAGCACTCTCACGTTTCCCGCCT
Source organism: Onychomys arenicola (assembly GCA_949786405.1). Classification (NCBI taxonomy): domain Eukaryota; kingdom Metazoa; phylum Chordata; class Mammalia; order Rodentia; family Cricetidae; genus Onychomys; species Onychomys arenicola. Next base: position 69,314 of record CATKUM010000111.1, read on the forward strand.
TATTCGAGACTCTAGAAAGCAAGAGCGTGCTTCTTGCTCTAAAGCAGAGTGTGTTTCATGGATGAGAAGTGTGCTGTGTGTTTCCCTTCAGAAACGGAGTTAAATGCCAGGCTCTGTGTCTTCCTACAAGCGAGACTTCGTTTCAGGTAAACGCAGTCACTTTTCAGCTCAAACGAAGCTATATTGTACACGAAGCTCACACGTTTCTCGCTCTTAACTGAAACGCATTGGATGTTAGAGGGCCTGTGGTTTGTATCAGTTTCAGAAGCAGAGTTGAACTAGATATGGTCCGTGTGTGTAGGAAACACAGTTCTTTTGTTCTGAGCACTCTCACGTTTCCCGCCTTATTCGAGACTCTAGAAAGCAAGAGCGTGCTTCTTGCTCTAAAGCAGAGTGTGTTTCATGGATGAGAAGTGTGCTGTGTGTTTCCCTTCAGAAACGGAGTTAAATGCCAGGCCCTGTGTCTTCCTACAAGCGAGACTTCGTTTCAGGTAAACGCAGTCACTTTTCAGCTCAAACGAAGCTATATTGTACACGAAGCTCACACGTTTCTCGCTCTTAACTGAAACGCATTGGATGTTAGAGGGCCTGTGGTTTGTATCAGTTTCAGAAGCAGAGTTGAACTAGATATGGTCCGTGTGTGTAGGAAACACAGTTCTTTTGTTCTGAGCACTCTCACGTTTCCCGCCTTATTCGAGACTCTAGAAAGCAAGAGCGTGCTTCTTGCTCTAAAGCAGAGTGTGTTTCATGGATGAGAAGTGTGCTGTGTGTTTCCCTTCAGAAACGGAGTTAAATGCCAGGCCCTGTGTCTTCCTACAAGCGAGACTTCGTTTCAGGTAAACGCAGTCACTTTTCAGCTCAAACGAAGCTATATTGTACACGAAGCTCACACGTTTCTCGCTCTTAACTGAAACGCATTGGATGTTAGAGGGCCTGTGGTTTGTATCAGTTTCAGAAGCAGAGTTGAACTAGATATGGTCCGTGTGTGTAGGAAACACAGTTCTTTTGTTCTGAGCACTCTCACGTTTCCCGCCTTATTAGAGACTCTAGAAAGCAAGAGCGTGCTTCTTGCTCTAAAGCAGAGTGTGTTTCATGGATGAGAAGTGTGCTGTGTGTTTCCCTTCAGAAACGGAGTTAAATGCCAGGCCCTGTGTCTTCCTACAAGCGAGACTTCGTTTCAGGTAAACGCAGTCACTTTTCAGCTCAAACGAAGCTATATTGTACACGAAGCTCACACGTTTCTCGCTCTTAACTGAAACGCATTGGATGTTAGAGGGCCTGTGGTTTGTATCAGTTTCAGAAGCAGAGTTGAACTAGATATGGTCAGTGTGTGTAGGAAACACAGTTCTTTTGTTCTGAGCACTCTCACGTTTCCCGCCTTATTAGAGACTCTAGAAAGCAAGAGCGTGCTTCTTGCTCTAAAGCAGAGTGTGTTTCATGGATGAGAAGTGTGCTGTGTGTTTCCCTTCAGAAACGGAGTTAAATGCCAGGCCCTGTGTCTTCCTACAAGCGAGACTTCGTTTCAGGTAAACGCAGTCACTTTTCAGCTCAAACGAAGCTATATTGTACACGAGCTCACACGTTTCTCGCTCTTAACTGAAACGCATTGGATGTTAGAGGGCCTGTGGTTTGTATCAGTTTCAGAAGCAGAGTTGAACTAGATATGGTCCGTGTGTGTAGGAAACACAGTTCTTTTGTTCTGAGCACTCTCACGTTTCCCGCCTTATTCGAGACTCTAGAAAGCAAGAGCGTGCTTCTTGCTCTAAAGCAGAGTGTGTTTCATGGATGAGAAGTGTGCTGTGTGTTTCCCTTCAGAAACGGAGTTAAATGCCAGGCTCTGTGTCTTCCTACAAGCGAGACTTCATTTCAGGTAAACGCAGTCACTTTTCAGCTCAAACGAAGCTATATTGTACACGAAGCTCACACGTTTCTCGCTCTTAACTGAAACGCATTGGATGTTAGAGGGCCTGTGGTTTGTATCAGTTTCAGAAGCAGATTTGAACTAGATATGGTCCGTGTGTGTAGGAAACACAGTTCTTTTGTTCTGAGCACTCTCACGTTTCCCGCCTTATTCGAGACTCTAGAAAGCAAGAGCGTGCTTCTTGCTCTAAAGCAGAGTGTGTTTCATGGATGAGAAGTGTGCTGTGTGTTTCCCTTCAGAAACGGAGTTAAATGCCAGGCTCTGTGTCTTCCTACAAGCGAGACTTCGTTTCAGGTAAACGCAGTCACTTTTCAGCTCAAACGAAGCTATATTGTACACGAAGCTCACACGTTTCTCGCTCTTAACTGAAACGCATTGGATGTTAGAGGGCCTGTGGTTTGTATCAGTTTCAGAAGCAGAGTTGAACTAGATATGGTCCGTGTGTGTAGGAAACACAGTTCTTTTGTTCTGAGCACTCTCACGTTTCCCGCCTTATTAGAGACTCTAGAAAGCAAGAGCGTGCTTCTTGCTCTAAAGCAGAGTGTGTTTCATGGATGAGAAGTGTGCTGTGTGTTTCCCTTCAGAAACGGAGTTAAATGCCAGGTTCTGTGTCTTCCTACAAGCGAGACTTCGTTTCAGGTAAACGCAGTCACTTTTCAGCTCAAACGAAGCTATATTGTACACGAAGCTCACACGTTTCTCGCTCTTAACTGAAACGCATTGGATGTTAGAGGGCCTGTGGTTTGTATCAGTTTCAGAAGCAGAGTTGAACTAGATATGGTCCGTGTGTGTAGGAGACACAGTTCTTTTGTTCTGAGCACTCTCACGTTTCCCGCCTTATTCGAGACTCTAGAAAGCAAGAGCGTGCTTCTTGCTCTAAAGCAGAGTGTGTTTCATGGATGAGAAGTGTGCTGTGTGTTTCCCTTCAGAAACGGAGTTAAATGCCAGGCTCTGTGTCTTCCTACAAGCGAGACTTCGTTTCAGGTAAACGCAGTCACTTTTCAGCTCAAACGAAGCTATATTGTACACGAAGCTCACTCGTTTCTCGCTCTTAACTGAAACGCATTGGATGTTAGAGGGCCTGTGGTTTGTATCAGTTTCAGAAGCAGAGTTGAACTAGATATGGTCCGTGTGTGTAGGAAACACAGTTCTTTTGTTCTGAGCACTCTCACGTTTCCCGCCTTATTCGAGACTCTAGAAAGCAAGAGCGTGCTTCTTGCTCTAAAGCAGAGTGTGTTTCATGGATGAGAAGTGTGCTGTGTGTTTCCCTTCAGAAACGGAGTTAAATGCCAGGCTCTGTGTCTTCCTACAAGCGAGACTTCGTTTCAGGTAAACGCAGTCACTTTTCAGCTCAAACGAAGCTATATTGTACACGAAGCTCACACGTTTCTCGCTCTTAACTGAAACGCATTGGATGTTAGAGGGCCTGTGGTTTGTATCAGTTTCAGAAGCAGAGTTGAACTAGATATGGTCCGTGTGTGTAGGAAACACAGTTCTTTTGTTCTGAGCACTCTCACGTTTCCCGCCTTATTCGAGACTCTAGAAAGCAAGAGCGTGCTTCTTGCTCTAAAGCAGAGTGTGTTTCATGGATGAGAAGTGTGCTGTGTGTTTCCCTTCAGAAACGGAGTTAAATGCCAGGCCCTGTGTCTTCCTACAAGCGAGACTTCGTTTCAGGTAAACGCAGTCACTTTTCAGCTCAAACGAAGCTATATTGTACACGAAGCTCACACGTTTCTCGCTCTTAACTGAAACGCATTGGATGTTAGAGGGCCTGTGGTTTGTATCAGTTTCAGAAGCAGAGTTGAACTAGATATGGTCCGTGTGTGTAGGAAACACAGTTCTTTTGTTCTGAGCACTCTCACGTTTCCCGCCTTATTCGAGACTCTAGAAAGCAAGAGCGTGCTTCTTGCTCTAAAGCAGAGTGTGTTTCATGGATGAGAAGTGTGCTGTGTGTTTCCCTTCAGAAACGGAGTTAAATGCCAGGCCCTGTGTCTTCCTACAAGCGAGACTTCGTTTCAGGTAAACGCAGTCACTTTTCAGCTCAAACGAAGCTATATTGTACACGAAGCTCACACGTTTCTCGCTCTTAACTGAAACGCATTGGATGTTAGAGGGCCTGTGGTTTGTATCAGTTTCAGAAGCAGAGTTGAACTAGATATGGTCCGTGTGTGTAGGAAACACAGTTCTTTTGTTCTGAGCACTCTCACGTTTCCCGCCTTATTCGAGACTCTAGAAAGCAAGAGCGTGCTTCTTGCTCTAAAGCAGAGTGTGTTTCATGGATGAGAAGTGTGCTGTGTGTTTCCCTTCAGAAACGGAGTTAAATGCCAGGCTCTGTGTCTTCCTACAAGCGAGACTTCGTTTCAGGTAAACGCAGTCACTTTTCAGCTCAAACGAAGCTATATTGTACACGAAGCTCACACGTTTCTCGCTCTTAACTGAAACGCATTGGATGTTAGAGGGCCTGTGGTTTGTATCAGTTTCAGAAGCAGAGTTGAACTAGATATGGTCCGTGTGTGTAGGAAACACAGTTCTTTTGTTCTGAGCACTCTCACGTTTCCCGCCTTATTCGAGACTCTAGAAAGCAAGAGCGTGCTTCTTGCTCTAAAGCAGAGTGTGTTTCATGGATGAGAAGTGTGCTGTGTGTTTCCCTTCAGAAACGGAGTTAAATGCCAGGCCCTGTGTCTTCCTACAAGCGAGACTTCGTTTCAGGTAAACGCAGTCACTTTTCAGCTCAAACGAAGCTATATTGTACACGAAGCTCACACGTTTCTCGCTCTTAACTGAAACGCATTGGATGTTAGAGGGCCTGTGGTTTGTATCAGTTTCAGAAGCAGAGTTGAACTAGATATGGTCCGTGTGTGTAGGAAACACAGTTCTTTTGTTCTGAGCACTCTCACGTTTCCCGCCTTATTCGAGACTCTAGAAAGCAAGAGCGTGCTTCTTGCTCTAAAGCAGAGTGTGTTTCATGGATGAGAAGTGTGCTGTGTGTTTCCCTTCAGAAACGGAGTTAAATGCCAGGCCCTGTGTCTTCCTACAAGCGAGACTTCGTTTCAGGTAAACGCAGTCACTTTTCAGCTCAAACGAAGCTATATTGTACACGAAGCTCACACGTTTCTCGCTCTTAACTGAAACGCATTGGATGTTAGAGGGCCTGTGGTTTGTATCAGTTTCAGAAGCAGAGTTGAACTAGATATGGTCCGTGTGTGTAGGAAACACAGTTCTTTTGTTCTGAGCACTCTCACGTTTCCCGCCTTATTAGAGACTCTAGAAAGCAAGAGCGTGCTTCTTGCTCTAAAGCAGAGTGTGTTTCATGGATGAGAAGTGTGCTGTGTGTTTCCCTTCAGAAACGGAGTTAAATGCCAGGCCCTGTGTCTTCCTACAAGCGAGACTTCGTTTCAGGTAAACGCAGTCACTTTTCAGCTCAAACGAAGCTATATTGTACACGAAGCTCACACGTTTCTCGCTCTTAACTGAAACGCATTGGATGTTAGAGGGCCTGTGGTTTGTATCAGTTTCAGAAGCAGAGTTGAACTAGATATGGTCCGTGTGTGTAGGAAACACAGTTCTTTTTTTCTGAGCACTCTCACGTTTCCCGCCTTATTCGAGACTCTAGAAAGCAAGAGCGTGCTTCTTGCTCTAAAGCAGAGTGTGTTTCATGGATGAGAAGTGTGCTGTGTGTTTCCCTTCAGAAACGGAGTTACATGCCAGACTCTGTGTCTTCCTACAAGCGAGACTTCGTTTCAGGTAAACGCAGTCACTTTTCAGCTCAAACGAAGCTATATTGTACACGAAGCTCACACGTTTCTCGCTCTTAACTGAAACGCATTGGATGTTAGAGGGCCTGTGGTTTGTATCAGTTTCAGAAGCAGAGTTGAACTAGATATGGTCCGTGTGTGTAGGAGACACAGTTCTTTTGTTCTGAGCACTCTCACGTTTCCCGCCTTATTCGAGACTCTAGAAAGCAAGAGCGTGCTTCTTGCTCTAAAGCAGAGTGTGTTTCATGGATGAGAAGTGTGCTGTGTGTTTCCCTTCAGAAACGGAGTTAAATGCCAGGCTCTGTGTCTTCCTACAAGCGAGACTTCGTTTCAGGTAAACGCAGTCACTTTTCAGCTCAAACGAAGCTATATTGTACACGAAGCTCACACGTTTCTCGCTCTTAACTGAAACGCATTGGATGTTAGAGGGCCTGTGGTTTGTATCAGTTTCAGAAGCAGAGTTGAACTAGATATGGTCCGTGTGTGTAGGAAACACAGTTCTTTTGTTCTGAGCACTCTCACGTTTCCCGCCTTATTCGAGACTCTAGAAAGCAAGAGCGTGCTTCTTGCTCTAAAGCAGAGTGTGTTTCATGGATGAGAAGTGTGCTGTGTGTTTCCCTTCAGAAACGGAGTTAAATGCCAGGCTCTGTGTCTTCCTACAAGCGAGACTTCGTTTCAGGTAAACGCAGTCACTTTTCAGCTCAAACGAAGCTATATTGTACACGAAGCTCCCACGTTTCTCGCTCTTAACTGAAACGCATTGGATGTTAGAGGGCCTGTGGTTTGTATCAGTTTCAGAAGCAGAGTTGAACTAGATATGGTCCGTGTGTGTAGGAAACACAGTTCTTTTGTTCTGAGCACTCTCACGTTTCCCGCCTTATTCGAGACTCTAGAAAGCAAGAGCGTGCTTCTTGCTCTAAAGCAGAGTGTGTTTCATGGATGAGAAGTGTGCTGTGTGTTTCCCTTCAGAAACGGAGTTAAATGCCAGGCTCTGTGTCTTCCTACAAGCGAGACTTCGTTTCAGGTAAACGCAGTCACTTTTCAGCTCAAACGAAGCTATATTGTACACGAAGCTCACACGTTTCTCGCTCTTAACTGAAACGCATTGGATGTTAGAGGGCCTGTGGTTTGTATCAGTTTCAGAAGCAGAGTTGAACTAGATATGGTCCGTGTGTGTAGGAAACACAGTTCTTTTGTTCTGAGCACTCTCACGTTTCCCGCCTTATTCGAGACTCTAGAAAGCAAGAGCGTGCTTCTTGCTCTAAAGCAGAGTGTGTTTCATGGATGAGAAGTGTGCTGTGTGTTTCCCTTCAGAAACGGAGTTAAATGCCAGGCTCTGTGTCTTCCTACAAGCGAGACTTCGTTTCAGGTAAACGCAGTCACTTTTCAGCTCAAACGAAGCTATATTGTACACGAAGCTCACACGTTTCTCGCTCTTAACTGAAACGCATTGGATGTTAGAGGGCCTGTGGTTTGTATCAGTTTCAGAAGCAGAGTTGAACTAGATATGGTCCGTGTGTGTAGGAAACACAGTTCTTTTGTTCTGAGCACTCTCACGTTTCCCGCCTTATTCGAGACTCTAGAAAGCAAGAGCGTGCTTCTTGCTCTAAAGCAGAGTGTGTTTCATGGATGAGAAGTGTGCTGTGTGTTTCCCTTCAGAAACGGAGTTAAATGCCAGGCTCTGTGTCTTCCTACAAGCGAGACTTCGTTTCAGGTAAACGCAGTCACTTTTCAGCTCAAACGAAGCTATATTGTACACGAAGCTCACACGTTTCTCGCTCTTAACTGAAACGCATTGGATGTTAGAGGGCCTGTGGTTTGTATCAGTTTCAGAAGCAGAGTTGAACTAGATATGGTCCGTGTGTGTAGGAAACACAGTTCTTTTGTTCTGAGCACTCTCACGTTTCCCGCCTTATTCGAGACTCTAGAAAGCAAGAGCGTGCTTCTTGCTCTAAAGCAGAGTGTGTTTCATGGATGAGAAGTGTGCTGTGTGTTTCCCTTCAGAAACGGAGTTAAATGCCAGGCTCTGTGTCTTCCTACAAGCGAGACTTCGTTTCAGGTAAACGCAGTCACTTTTCAGCTCAAACGAAGCTATATTGTACACGAAGCTCACACGTTTCTCGCTCTTAACTGAAACGCATTGGATGTTAGAGGGCCTGTGGTTTGTATCAGTTTCAGAAGCAGAGTTGAACTAGATATGGTCCGTGTGTGTAGGAAACACAGTTCTTTTGTTCTGAGCACTCTCACGTTTCCCGCCTTATTCGAGACTCTAGAAAGCAAGAGCGTGCTTCTTGCTCTAAAGCAGAGTGTGTTTCATGGATGAGAAGTGTGCTGTGTGTTTCCCTTCAGAAACGGAGTTAAATGCCAGGCTCTGTGTCTTCCTACAAGCGAGACTTCGTTTCAGGTAAACGCAGTCACTTTTCAGCTCAAACGAAGCTATATTGTACACGAAGCTCACACGTTTCTCGCTCTTAACTGAAACGCATTGGATGTTAGAGGGCCTGTGGTTTGTATCAGTTTCAGAAGCAGAGTTGAACTAGATATGGTCCGTGTGTGTAGGAAACACAGTTCTTTTGTTCTGAGCACTCTCACGTTTCCCGCCTTATTCGAGACTCTAGAAAGCAAGAGCGTGCTTCTTGCTCTAAAGCAGAGTGTGTTTCATGGATGAGAAGTGTGCTGTGTGTTTCCCTTCAGAAACGGAGTTAAATGCCAGGCTCTGTGTCTTCCTACAAGCGAGACTTCGTTTCAGGTAAACGCAGTCACTTTTCAGCTCAAACGAAGCTATATTGTACACGAAGCTCACACGTTTCTCGCTCTTAACTGAAACGCATTGGATGTTAGAGGGCCTGTGGTTTGTATCAGTTTCAGAAGCAGAGTTGAACTAGATATGGTCCGTGTGTGTAGGAAACACAGTTCTTTTGTTCTGAGCACTCTCACGTTTCCCGCCTTATTCGAGACTCTAGAAAGCAAGAGCGTGCTTCTTGCTCTAAAGCAGAGTGTGTTTCATGGATGAGAAGTGTGCTGTGTGTTTCCCTTCAGAAACGGAGTTAAATGCCAGGCTCTGTGTCTTCCTACAAGCGAGACTTCGTTTCAGGTAAACGCAGTCACTTTTCAGCTCAAACGAAGCTATATTGTACACGAAGCTCACACGTTTCTCGCTCTTAACTGAAACGCATTGGATGTTAGAGGGACTGTGGTTTGTATCAGTTTCAGAAGCAGAGTTGAACTAGATATGGTCCGTGTGTGTAGGAAACACAGTTCTTTTTTTCTGAGCACTCTCACGTTTCCCGCCTTATTCGAGACTCTAGAAAGCAAGAGCGTGCTTCTTGCTCTAAAGCAGAGTGTGTTTCATGGATGAGAAGTGTGCTGTGTGTTTCCCTTCAGAAACGGAGTTAAATGCCAGGCTCTGTGTCTTCCTACAAGCGAGACTTCGTTTCAGGTAAACGCAGTCACTTTTCAGCTCAAACGAAGCTATATTGTACACGAAGCTCACACGTTTCTCGCTCTTAACTGAAACGCATTGGATGTTAGAGGGCCTGTGGTTTGTATCAGTTTCAGAAGCAGAGTTGAACTAGATATGGTCCGTGTGTGTAGGAAACACAGTTCTTTTGTTCTGAGCACTCTCACGTTTCCCGCCTTATTCGAGACTCTAGAAAGCAAGAGCGTGCTTCTTGCTCTAAAGCAGAGTGTGTTTCATGGATGAGAAGTGTGCTGTGTGTTTCCCTTCAGAAACGGAGTTAAATGCCAGGCTCTGTGTCTTCCTACAAGCGAGACTTCGTTTCAGGTAAACGCAGTCACTTTTCAGCTCAAACGAAGCTATATTGTACACGAAGCTCACACGTTTCTCGCTCTTAACTGAAACGCATTGGATGTTAGAGGGCCTGTGGTTTGTATCAGTTTCAGAAGCAGAGTTGAACTAGATATGGTCCGTGTGTGTAGGAAACACAGTTCTTTTGTTCTGAGCACTCTCACGTTTCCCGCCTTATTCGAGACACTAGAAAGCAAGAGCGTGCTTCTTGCTCTAAAGCAGAGTGTGTTTCATGGATGAGAAGTGTGCTGTGTGTTTCCCTTCAGAAACGGAGTTAAATGCCAGGTTCTGTGTCTTCCTACAAGCGAGACTTCGTTTCAGGTAAACGCAGTCACTTTTCAGCTCAAACGAAGCTATATTGTACACGAAGCTCACACGTTTCTCGCTCTTAACTGAAACGCATTGGATGTTAGAGGGCCTGTGGTTTGTATCAGTTTCAGAAGCAGAGTTGAACTAGATATGGTCTGTGTGTAGGAGACACAGTTCTTTTGTTCTGAGCACTCTCACGTTTCCCGCCTTATTCGAGACTCTAGAAAGCAAGAGCGTGCTTCTTCCTCTAAAGCAGAGTGTGTTTCATGGATGAGAAGTGTGCTGTGTGTTTCCCTTCAGAAACGGAGTTAAATGCCAGGCTCTGTGTCTTCCTACAAGCGAGACTTCGTTTCAGGTAAACGCAGTCACTTTTCAGCTCAAACGAAGCTATATTGTACACGAAGCTCACTCGTTTCTCGCTCTTAACTGAAACGCATTGGATGTTAGAGGGCCTGTGGTTTGTATCAGTTTCAGAAGCAGAGTTGAACTAGATATGGTCCGTGTGTGTAGGAAACACAGTTCTTTTGTTCTGAGCACTCTCACGTTTCCCGCCTTATTCGAGACTCTAGAAAGCAAGAGCGTGCTTCTTGCTCTAAAGCAGAGTGTGTTTCATGGATGAGAAGTGTGCTGTGTGTTTCCCTTCAGAAACGGAGTTAAATGCCAGGCTCTGTGTCTTCCTACAAGCGAGACTTCGTTTCAGGTAAACGCAGTCACTTTTCAGCTCAAACGAAGCTATATTGTACACGAAGCTCACACGTTTCTCGCTCTTAACTGAAACGCATTGGATGTTAGAGGGCCTGTGGTTTGTATCAGTTTCAGAAGCAGAGTTGAACTAGATATGGTCCGTGTGTGTAGGAAACACAGTTCTTTTGTTCTGAGCACTCTCACGTTTCCCGCCTTATTCGAGACTCTAGAAAGCAAGAGCGTGCTTCTTGCTCTAAAGCAGAGTGTGTTTCATGGATGAGAAGTGTGCTGTGTGTTTCCCTTCAGAAACGGAGTTAAATGCCAGGCTCTGTGTCTTCCTACAAGCGAGACTTCGTTTCAGGTAAACGCAGTCACTTTTCAGCTCAAACGAAGCTATATTGTACACGAAGCTCACACGTTTCTCGCTCTTAACTGAAACGCATTGGATGTTAGAGGGCCTGTGGTTTGTATCAGTTTCAGAAGCAGAGTTGAACTAGATATGGTCCGTGTGTGTAGGAAACACAGTTCTTTTGTTCTGAGCACTCTCACGTTTCCCGCCTTATTCGAGACTCTAGAAAGCAAGAGCGTGCTTCTTGCTCTAAAGCAGAGTGTGTTTCATGGATGAGAAGTGTGCTGTGTGTTTCCCTTCAGAAACGGAGTTAAATGCCAGGCCCTGTGTCTTCCTACAAGCGAGACTTCGTTTCAGGTAAACGCAGTCACTTTTCAGCTCAAACGAAGCTATATTGTACACGAAGCTCACACGTTTCTCGCTCTTAACTGAAACGCATTGGATGTTAGAGGGCCTGTGGTTTGTATCAGTTTCAGAAGCAGAGTTGAACTAGATATGGTCCGTGTGTGTAGGAAACACAGTTCTTTTGTTCTGAGCACTCTCACGTTTCCCGCCTTATTAGAGACTCTAGAAAGCAAGAGCGTGCTTCTTGCTCTAAAGCAGAGTGTGTTTCATGGATGAGAAGTGTGCTGTGTGTTTCCCTTCAGAAACGGAGTTAAATGCCAGGCTCTGCGTCTTCCTACAAGCGAGACTTCGTTTCAGGTAAACGCAGTCACTTTTCAGCTCAAACGAAGCTATATTGTACACGAAGCTCACACGTTTCTCGCTCTTAACTGAAACGCATTGGATGTTAGAGGGCCTGTGGTTTGTATCAGTTTCAGAAGCAGAGTTGAACTAGATATGGTCCGTGTGTGTAGGAAACACAGTTCTTTTGTTCTGAGCACTCTCACGTTTCCCGCCTTATTCGAGACTCTAGAAAGCAAGAGCGTGCTTCTTGCTCTAAAGCAGAGTGTGTTTCATGGATGAGAAGTGTGCTGTGTGTTTCCCTTCAGAAACGGAGTTAAATGCCAGGCTCTGTGTCTTCCTACAAGCGAGACTTCGTTTCAGGTAAACGCAGTCACTTTTCAGCTCAAACGAAGCTATATTGTACACGAAGCTCACACGTTTCTCGCTCTTAACTGAAACGCATTGGATGTTAGAGGGCCTGTGGTTTGTATCAGTTTCAGAAGCAGAGTTGAACTAGATATGGTCCGTGTGTGTAGGAAACACAGTTCTTTTGTTCTGAGCACTCTCACGTTTCCCGCCTTATTTGAGACACTAGAAAGCAAGAGCGTGCTTCTTGCTCTAAAGCAGAGTGTGTTTCATGGATGAGAAGTGTGCTGTGTGTTTCCCTTCAGAAACGGAGTTAAATGCCAGGTTCTGTGTCTTCCTACAAGCGAGACTTCGTTTCAGGTAAACGCAGTCACTTTTCAGCTCAAACGAAGCTATATTGTACACGAAGCTCACACGTTTCTCGCTCTTAACTGAAACGCATTGGATGTTAGAGGGCCTGTGGTTTGTATCAGTTTCAGAAGCAGAGTTGAACTAGATATGGTCTGTGTGTAGGAGACACAGTTCTTTTGTTCTGAGCACTCTCACGTTTCCCGCCTTATTCGAGACTCTAGAAAGCAAGAGCGTGCTTCTTGCTCTAAAGCAGAGTGTGTTTCATGGATGAGAAGTGTGCTGTGTGTTTCCCTTCAGAAACGGAGTTAAATGCCAGGCTCTGTGTCTTCCTACAAGCGAGACTTCGTTTCAGGTAAACGCAGTCACTTTTCAGCTCAAACGAAGCTATATTGTACACGAAGCTCACTCGTTTCTCGCTCTTAACTGAAACGCATTGGATGTTAGAGGGCCTGTGGTTTGTATCAGTTTCAGAAGCAGAGTTGAACTAGATATGGTCCGTGTGTGTAGGAAACACAGTTCTTTTGTTCTGAGCACTCTCACGTTTCCCGCCTTATTCGAGACTCTAGAAAGCAAGAGCGTGCTTCTTGCTCTAAAGCAGAGTGTGTTTCATGGATGAGAAGTGTGCTGTGTGTTTCCCTTCAGAAACGGAGTTAAATGCCAGGCTCTGTGTCTTCCTACAAGCGAGACTTCGTTTCAGGTAAACGCAGTCACTTTTCAGCTCAAACGAAGCTATATTGTACACGAAGCTCACACGTTTCTCGCTCTTAACTGAAACGCATTGGATGTTAGAGGGCCTGTGGTTTGTATCAGTTTCAGAAGCAGAGTTGAACTAGATATGGTCCGTGTGTGTAGGAAACACAGTTCTTTTGTTCTGAGCACTCTCACGTTTCCCGCCTTATTCGAGACTCTAGAAAGCAAGAGCGTGCTTCTTGCTCTAAAGCAGAGTGTGTTTCATGGATGAGAAGTGTGCTGTGTGTTTCCCTTCAGAAACGGAGTTAAATGCCAGGCTCTGTGTCTTCCTACAAGCGAGACTTCGTTTCAGGTAAACGCAGTCACTTTTCAGCTCAAACGAAGCTATATTGTACACGAAGCTCACACGTTTCTCGCTCTTAACTGAAACGCATTGGATGTTAGAGGGCCTGTGGTTTGTATCAGTTTCAGAAGCAGAGTTGAACTAGATATGGTCCGTGTGTGTAGGAAACACAGTTCTTTTGTTCTGAGCACTCTCACGTTTCCCGCCTTATTAGAGACTCTAGAAAGCAAGAGCGTGCTTCTTGCTCTAAAGCAGAGTGTGTTTCATGGATGAGAAGTGTGCTGTGTGTTTCCCTTCAGAAACGGAGTTAAATGCCAGGCTCTGTGTCTTCCTACAAGCGAGACTTCGTTTCAGGTAAACGCAGTCACTTTTCAGCTCAAACGAAGCTATATTGTACACGAAGCTCACACGTTTCTCGCTCTTAACTGAAACGCATTGGATGTTAGAGGGCCTGTGGTTTGTATCAGTTTCAGAAGCAGAGTTGAACTAGATATGGTCCGTGTGTGTAGGAAACACAGTTCTTTTGTTCTGAGCACTCTCACGTTTCCCGCCTTATTCGAGACTCTAGAAAGCAAGAGCGTGCTTCTTGCTCTAAAGCAGAGTGTGTTTCATGGATGAGAAGTGTGCTGTGTGTTTCCCTTCAGAAACGGAGTTAAATGCCAGGCCCTGTGTCTTCCTACAAGCGAGACTTCGTTTCAGGTAAACGCAGTCACTTTTCAGCTCAAACGAAGCTATATTGTACACGAAGCTCACACGTTTCTCGCTCTTAACTGAAACGCATTGGATGTTAGAGGGCCTGTGGTTTGTATCAGTTTCAGAAGCAGAGTTGAACTAGATATGGTCTGTGTGTAGGAGACACAGTTCTTTTGTTCTGAGCACTCTCACGTTTCCCGCCTTATTCGAGACTCTAGAAAGCAAGAGCGTGCTTCTTGCTCTAAAGCAGAGTGTGTTTCATGGATGAGAAGTGTGCTGTGTGTTTCCCTTCAGAAACGGAGTTAAATGCCAGGCTCTGTGTCTTCCTACAAGCGAGACTTCGTTTCAGGTAAACGCAGTCACTTTTCAGCTCAAACGAAGCTATATTGTACACGAAGCTCACACGTTTCTCGCTCTTAACTGAAACGCATTGGATGTTAGAGGGCCTGTGGTTTGTATCAGTTTCAGAAGCAGAGTTGAACTAGATATGGTCCGTGTGTGTAGGAAACACAGTTCTTTTGTTCTGAGCACTCTCACGTTTCCCGCCTTATTCGAGACACTAGAAAGCAAGAGCGTGCTTCTTGCTCTAAAGCAGAGTGTGTTTCATGGATGAGAAGTGTGCTGTGTGTTTCCCTTCAGAAACGGAGTTAAATGCCAGGTTCTGTGTCTTCCTACAAGCGAGACTTCGTTTCAGGTAAACGCAGTCACTTTTCAGCTCAAACGAAGCTATATTGTACACGAAGCTCACACGTTTCTCGCTCTTAACTGAAACGCATTGGATGTTAGAGGGCCTGTGGTTTGTATCAGTTTCAGAAGCAGAGTTGAACTAGATATGGTCTGTGTGTAGGAGACACAGTTCTTTTGTTCTGAGCACTCTCACGTTTCCCGCCTTATTCGAGACTCTAGAAAGCAAGAGCGTGCTTCTTGCTCTAAAGCAGAGTGTGTTTCATGGATGAGAAGTGTGCTGTGTGTTTCCCTTCAGAAACGGAGTTAAATGCCAGGCTCTGTGTCTTCCTACAAGCGAGACTTCGTTTCAGGTAAACGCAGTCACTTTTCAGCTCAAACGAAGCTATATTGTACACGAAGCTCACTCGTTTCTCGCTCTTAACTGAAACGCATTGGATGTTAGAGGGCCTGTGGTTTGTATCAGTTTCAGAAGCAGAGTTGAACTAGATATGGTCCGTGTGTGTAGGAAACACAGTTCTTTTGTTCTGAGCACTCTCACGTTTCCCGCCTTATTCGAGACTCTAGAAAGCAAGAGCGTGCTTCTTGCTCTAAAGCAGAGTGTGTTTCATGGATGAGAAGTGTGCTGTGTGTTTCCCTTCAGAAACGGAGTTAAATGCCAGGCTCTGTGTCTTCCTACAAGCGAGACTTCGTTTCAGGTAAACGCAGTCACTTTTCAGCTCAAACGAAGCTATATTGTACACGAAGCTCACACGTTTCTCGCTCTTAACTGAAACGCATTGGATGTTAGAGGGCCTGTGGTTTGTATCAGTTTCAGAAGCAGAGTTGAACTAGATATGGTCCGTGTGTGTAGGAAACACAGTTCTTTTGTTCTGAGCACTCTCACGTTTCCCGCCTTATTCGAGACTCTAGAAAGCAAGAGCGTGCTTCTTGCTCTAAAGCAGAGTGTGTTTCATGGATGAGAAGTGTGCTGTGTGTTTCCCTTCAGAAACGGAGTTAAATGCCAGGCTCTGTGTCTTCCTACAAGCGAGACTTCGTTTCAGGTAAACGCAGTCACTTTTCAGCTCAAACGAAGCTATATTGTACACGAAGCTCACACGTTTCTCACTCTTAACTGAAACGCATTGGATGTTAGAGGGCCTGTGGTTTGTATCAGTTTCAGAAGCAGAGTTGAACTAGATATGGTCCGTGTGTGTAGGAAACACAGTTCTTTTGTTCTGAGCACTCTCACGTTTCCCGCCTTATTCGAGACTCTAGAAAGCAAGAGCGTGCTTCTTGCTCTAAAGCAGAGTGTGTTTCATGGATGAGAAGTGTGCTGTGTGTTTCCCTTCAGAAACGGAGTTAAATGCCAGGCTCTGTGTCTTCCTACAAGCGAGACTTCGTTTCAGGTAAACGCAGTCACTTTTCAGCTCAAACGAAGCTATATTGTACACGAAGCTCACACGTTTCTCGCTCTTAACTGAAACGCATTGGATGTTAGAGGGCCTGTGGTTTGTATCAGTTTCAGAAGCAGAGTTGAACTAGATATGGTCCGTGTGTGTAGGAAACACAGTTCTTTTGTTCTGAGCACTCTCACATTTCCCGCCTTATTCGAGACTCTAGAAAGCAAGAGCGTGCTTCTTGCTCTAAAGCAGAGTGTGTTTCATGGATGAGAAGTGTGCTGTGTGTTTCCCTTCAGAAACGGAGTTAAATGCCAGGCTCTGTGTCTTCCTACAAGCGAGACTTCGTTTCAGGTAAACGCAGTCACTTTTCAGCTCAAACGAAGCTATATTGTACACGAAGCTCACAGGTTTCTCGCTCTTAACTGAAACGCATTGGATGTTAGAGGGCCTGTGGTTTGTATCAGTTTCAGAAGCAGAGTTGAACTAGATATGGTCCGTGTGTGTAGGAAACACAGTTCTTTTGTTCTGAGCACTCTCACGTTTCCCGCCTTATTCGAGACTCTAGAAAGCAAGAGCGTGCTTCTTGCTCTAAAGCAGAGTGTGTTTCATGGATGAGAAGTGTGCTGTGTGTTTCCCTTCAGAAACGGAGTTAAATGCCAGGCTCTGTGTCTTCCTACAAGCGAGACTTCGTTTCAGGTAAACGCAGTCACTTTTCAGCTCAAACGAAGCTATATTGTACACGAAGCTCACACGTTTCTCGCTCTTAACTGAAACGCATTGGATGTTAGAGGGCCTGTGGTTTGTATCAGTTTCAGAAGCAGAGTTGAACTAGATATGGTCCGTGTGTGTAGGAAACACAGTTCTTTTGTTCTGAGCACTCTCACGTTTCCCGCCTTATTCGAGACTCTAGAAAGCAAGAGCGTGCTTCTTGCTCTAAAGCAGAGTGTGTTTCATGGATGAGAAGTGTGCTGTGTGTTTCCCTTCAGAAACGGAGTTAAATGCCAGGCTCTGTGTCTTCCTACAAGCGAGACTTCGTTTCAGGTAAACGCAGTCACTTTTCAGCTCAAACGAAGCTATATTGTACACGAAGCTCACACGTTTCTCGCTCTTAACTGAAACGCATTGGATGTTAGAGGGCCTGTGGTTTGTATCAGTTTCAGAAGCAGAGTTGAACTAGATATGGTCCGTGTGTGTAGGAAACACAGTTCTTTTGTTCTGAGCACTCTCACGTTTCCCGCCTTATTCGAGACTCTAGAAAGCAAGAGCGTGCTTCTTGCTCTAAAGCAGAGTGTGTTTCATGGATGAGAAGTGTGCTGTGTGTTTCCCTTCAGAAACGGAGTTAAATGCCAGGCCCTGTGTCTTCCTACAAGCGAGACTTCGTTTCAGGTAAACGCAGTCACTTTTCAGCTCAAACGAAGCTATATTGTACACGAAGCTCACACGTTTCTCGCTCTTAACTGAAACGCATTGGATGTTAGAGGGCCTGTGGTTTGTATCAGTTTCAGAAGCAGAGTTGAACTAGATATGGTCCGTGTGTGTAGGAAACACAGTTCTTTTGTTCTGAGCACTCTCACGTTTCCCGCCTTATTAGAGACTCTAGAAAGCAAGAGCGTGCTTCTTGCTCTAAAGCAGAGTGTGTTTCATGGATGAGAAGTGTGCTGTGTGTTTCCCTTCAGAAACGGAGTTAAATGCCAGGCTCTGCGTCTTCCTACAAGCGAGACTTCGTTTCAGGTAAACGCAGTCACTTTTCAGCTCAAACGAAGCTATATTGTACACGAAGCTCACACGTTTCTCGCTCTTAACTGAAACGCATTGGATGTTAGAGGGCCTGTGGTTTGTATCAGTTTCAGAAGCAGAGTTGAACTAGATATGGTCCGTGTGTGTAGGAAACACAGTTCTTTTGTTCTGAGCACTCTCACGTTTCCCGCCTTATTCGAGACTCTAGAAAGCAAGAGCGTGCTTCTTGCTCTAAAGCAGAGTGTGTTTCATTGATGAGAAGTGTGCTGTGTGTTTCCCTTCAGAAACGGAGTTAAATGCCAGGCTCTGTGTCTTCCTACAAGCGAGACTTCGTTTCAGGTAAACGCAGTCACTTTTCAGCTCAAACGAAGCTATATTGTACACGAAGCTCACACGTTTCTCGCTCTTAACTGAAACGCATTGGATGTTAGAGGGCCTGTGGTTTGTATCAGTTTCAGAAGCAGAGTTGAACTAGATATGGTCCGTGTGTGTAGGAAACACAGTTCTTTTGTTCTGAGCACTCTCACGTTTCCCGCCTTATTCGAGACACTAGAAAGCAAGAGCGTGCTTCTTGCTCTAAAGCAGAGTGTGTTTCATGGATGAGAAGTGTGCTGTTGTTTCCCTTCAGAAACGGAGTTAAATGCCAGGTTCTGTGTCTTCCTACAAGCGAGACTTCGTTTCAGGTAAACGCAGTCACTTTTCAGCTCAAACGAAGCTATATTGTACACGAAGCTCACACGTTTCTCGCTCTTAACTGAAACGCATTGGATGTTAGAGGGCCTGTGGTTTGTATCAGTTTCAGAAGCAGAGTTGAACTAGATATGGTCTGTGTGTAGGAGACACAGTTCTTTTGTTCTGAGCACTCTCACGTTTCCCGCCTTATTCGAGACTCTAGAAAGCAAGAGCGTGCTTCTTGCTCTAAAGCAGAGTGTGTTTCATGGATGAGAAGTGTGCTGTGTGTTTCCCTTCAGAAACGGAGTTAAATGCCAGGCTCTGTGTCTTCCTACAAGCGAGACTTCGTTTCAGGTAAACGCAGTCACTTTTCAGCTCAAACGAAGCTATATTGTACACGAAGCTCACTCGTTTCTCGCTCTTAACTGAAACGCATTGGATGTTAGAGGGCCTGTGGTTTGTATCAGTTTCAGAAGCAGAGTTGAACTAGATATGGTCCGTGTGTGTAGGAGACACAGTTCTTTTGTTCTGAGCACTCTCACGTTTCCCGCCTTATTAGAGACTCTAGAAAGCAAGAGCGTGCTTCTTGCTCTAAAGCAGAGTGTGTTTCATGGATGAGAAGTGTGCTGTGTGTTTCCCTTCAGAAACGGAGTTAAATGCCAGGCTCTGTGTCTTCCTACAAGCGAGACTTCGTTTCAGGTAAACGCAGTCACTTTTCAGCTCAAACGAAGCTATATTGTACACGAAGCTCACACGTTTCTCGCTCTTAACTGAAACGCATTGGATGTTAGAGGGCCTGTGGTTTGTATCAGTTTCAGAAGCAGAGTTGAACTAGATATGGTCCGTGTGTGTAGGAAACACAGTTCTTTTGTTCTGAGCACTCTCACGTTTCCCGCCTTATTCGAGACTCTAGAAAGCAAGAGCGTGCTTCTTGCTCTAAAGCAGAGTGTGTTTCATGGATGAGAAGTGTGCTGTGTGTTTCCCTTCAGAAACGGAGTTAAATGCCAGGCTCTGTGTCTTCCTACAAGCGAGACTTCGTTTCAGGTAAACGCAGTCACTTTTCAGCTCAAACGAAGCTATATTGTACACGAAGCTCACACGTTTCTCGCTCTTAACTGAAACGCATTGGATGTTAGAGGGCCTGTGGTTTGTATCAGTTTCAGAAGCAGAGTTGAACTAGATATGGTCCGTGTGTGTAGGAAACACAGTTCTTTTGTTCTGAGCACTCTCACGTTTCCCGCCTTATTCGAGACTCTAGAAAGCAAGAGCGTGCTTCTTGCTCTAAAGCAGAGTGTGTTTCATGGATGAGAAGTGTGCTGTGTGTTTCCCTTCAGAAACGGAGTTAAATGCCAGGCTCTGTGTCTTCCTACAAGCGAGACTTCGTTTCAGGTAAACGCAGTCACTTTTCAGCTCAAACGAAGCTATATTGTACACGAAGCTCACACGTTTCTCGCTCTTAACTGAAACGCATTGGATGTTAGAGGGCCTGTGGTTTGTATCAGTTTCAGAAGCAGAGTTGAACTAGATATGGTCCGTGTGTGTAGGAAACACAGTTCTTTTGTTCTGAGCACTCTCACATTTCCCGCCTTATTCGAGACTCTAGAAAGCAAGAGCGTGCTTCTTGCTCTAAAGCAGAGTGTGTTTCATGGATGAGAAGTGTGCTGTGTGTTTCCCTTCAGAAACGGAGTTAAATGCCAGGCTCTGTGTCTTCCTACAAGCGAGACTTCGTTTCAGGTAAACGCAGTCACTTTTCAGCTCAAACGAAGCTATATTGTACACGAAGCTCACACGTTTCTCGCTCTTAACTGAAACGCATTGGATGTTAGAGGGCCTGTGGTTTGTATCAGTTTCAGAAGCAGAGTTGAACTAGATATGGTCCGTGTGTGTAGGAAACACAGTTCTTTTGTTCTGAGCACTCTCACGTTTCCCGCCTTATTCGAGACTCTAGAAAGCAAGAGCGTGCTTCTTGCTCTAAAGCAGAGTGTGTTTCATGGATGAGAAGTGTGCTGTGTGTTTCCCTTCAGAAACGGAGTTAAATGCCAGGCTCTGTGTCTTCCTACAAGCGAGACTTCGTTTCAGGTAAACGCAGTCACTTTTCAGCTCAAACGAAGCTATATTGTACACGAAGCTCACACGTTTCTCGCTCTTAACTGAAACGCATTGGATGTTAGAGGGCCTGTGGTTTGTATCAGTTTCAGAAGCAGAGTTGAACTAGATATGGTCCGTGTGTGTAGGAAACACAGTTCTTTTGTTCTGAGCACTCTCACGTTTCCCGCCTTATTCGAGACTCTAGAAAGCAAGAGCGTGCTTCTTGCTCTAAAGCAGAGTGTGTTTCATGGATGAGAAGTGTGCTGTGTGTTTCCCTTCAGAAACGGAGTTAAATGCCAGGCTCTGTGTCTTCCTACAAGCGAGACTTCGTTTCAGGTAAACGCAGTCACTTTTCAGCTCAAACGAAGCTATATTGTACACGAAGCTCACACGTTTCTCGCTCTTAACTGAAACGCATTGGATGTTAGAGGGCCTGTGGTTTGTATCAGTTTCAGAAGCAGAGTTGAACTAGATATGGTCCGTGTGTGTAGGAAACACAGTTCTTTTGTTCTGAGCACTCTCACGTTTCCCGCCTTATTCGAGACTCTAGAAAGCAAGAGCGTGCTTCTTGCTCTAAAGCAGAGTGTGTTTCATGGATGAGAAGTGTGCTGTGTGTTTCCCTTCAGAAACGGAGTTAAATTCCAGGCTCTGTGTCTTCCTACAAGCGAGACTTCGTTTCAGGTAAACGCAGTCACTTTTCAGCTCAAACGAAGCTATATTGTACACGAAGCTCACACGTTTCTCGCTCTTAACTGAAACGCATTGGATGTTAGAGGGCCTGTGGTTTGTATCAGTTTCAGAAGCAGAGTTGAACTAGATATGGTCCGTGTGTGTAGGAAACACAGTTCTTTTGTTCTGAGCACTCTCACGTTTCCCGCCTTATTCGAGACTCTAGAAAGCAAGAGCGTGCTTCTTGCTCTAAAGCAGAGTGTGTTTCATGGATGAGAAGTGTGCTGTGTGTTTCCCTTCAGAAACGGAGTTAAATGCCAGGCTCTGTGTCTTCCTACAAGCGAGACTTCGTTTCAGGTAAACGCAGTCACTTTTCAGCTCAAACGAAGCTATATTGTACACGAAGCTCACACGTTTCTCGCTCTTAACTGAAACGCATTGGATGTTAGAGGGCCTGTGGTTTGTATCAGTTTCAGAAGCAGAGTTGAACTAGATATGGTCCGTGTGTGTAGGAAACACAGTTCTTTTGTTCTGAGCACTCTCACGTTTCCCGCCTTATTCGAGACTCTAGAAAGCAAGAGCGTGCTTCTTGCTCTAAAGCAGAGTGTGTTTCATGGATGAGAAGTGTGCTGTGTGTTTCCCTTCAGAAACGGAGTTAAATGCCAGGCTCTGTGTCTTCCTACAAGCGAGACTTCGTTTCAGGTAAACGCAGTCACTTTTCAGCTCAAACGAAGCTATATTGTACACGAAGCTCACACGTTTCTCGCTCTTAACTGAAACGCATTGGATGTTAGAGGGCCTGTGGTTTGTATCAGTTTCAGAAGCAGAGTTGAACTAGATATGGTCCGTGTGTGTAGGAAACACAGTTCTTTTGTTCTGAGCACTCTCACGTTTCCCGCCTTATTCGAGACTCTAGAAAGCAAGAGCGTGCTTCTTGCTCTAAAGCAGAGTGTGTTTCATGGATGAGAAGTGTGCTGTGTGTTTCCCTTCAGAAACGGAGTTAAATGCCAGGCTCTGTGTCTTCCTACAAGCGAGACTTCGTTTCAGGTAAACGCAGTCACTTTTCAGCTCAAACGAAGCTATATTGTACACGAAGCTCACACGTTTCTCGCTCTTAACTGAAACGCATTGGATGTTAGAGGGCCTGTGGTTTGTATCAGTTTCAGAAGCAGAGTTGAACTAGATATGGTCCGTGTGTGTAGGAAACACAGTTCTTTTGTTCTGAGCACTCTCACGTTTCCCGCCTTATTCGAGACTCTAGAAAGCAAGAGCGTGCTTCTTGCTCTAAAGCAGAGTGTGTTTCATGGATGAGAAGTGTGCTGTGTGTTTCCCTTCAGAAACGGAGTTAAATGCCAGGCTCTGTGTCTTCCTACAAGCGAGACTTCGTTTCAGGTAAACGCAGTCACTTTTCAGCTCAAACGAAGCTATATTGTACACGAAGCTCACACGTTTCTCGCTCTTAACTGAAACGCATTGGATGTTAGAGGGCCTGTGGTTTGTATCAGTTTCAGAAGCAGAGTTGAACTAGATATGGTCCGTGTGTGTAGGAAACACAGTTCTTTTGTTCTGAGCACTCTCACGTTTCACGCCTTATTCGAGACTCTAGAAAGCAAGAGCGTGCTTCTTGCTCTAAAGCAGAGTGTGTTTCATGGATGAGAAGTGTGCTGTGTGTTTCCCTTCAGAAACGGAGTTAAATGCCAGGCTCTGTGTCTTCCTACAAGCGAGACTTCGTTTCAGGTAAACGCAGTCACTTTTCAGCTCAAACGAAGCTATATTGTACACGAAGCTCACACGTTTCTCGCTCTTAACTGAAACGCATTGGATGTTAGAGGGCCTGTGGTTTGTATCAGTTTCAGAAGCAGAGTTGAACTAGATATGGTCCGTGTGTGTAGGAAACACAGTTCTTTTGTTCTGAGCACTCTCACGTTTCCCGCCTTATTCGAGACTCTAGAAAGCAAGAGCGTGCTTCTTGCTCTAAAGCAGAGTGTGTTTCATGGATGAGAAGTGTGCTGTGTGTTTCCCTTCAGAAACGGAGTTAAATGCCAGGCCCTGTGTCTTCCTACAAGCGAGACTTCGTTTCAGGTAAACGCAGTCACTTTTCAGCTCAAACGAAGCTATATTGTACACGAAGCTCACACGTTTCTCGCTCTTAACTGAAACGCATTGGATGTTAGAGGGCCTGTGGTTTGTATCAGTTTCAGAAGCAGAGTTGAACTAGATATGGTCCGTGTGTGTAGGAAACACAGTTCTTTTGTTCTGAGCACTCTCACGTTTCCCGCCTTATTAGAGACTCTAGAAAGCAAGAGCGTGCTTCTTGCTCTAAAGCAGAGTGTGTTTCATGGATGAGAAGTGTGCTGTGTGTTTCCCTTCAGAAACGGAGTTAAATGCCAGGCTCTGCGTCTTCCTACAAGCGAGACTTCGTTTCAGGTAAACGCAGTCACTTTTCAGCTCAAACGAAGCTATATTGTACACGAAGCTCACACGTTTCTCGCTCTTAACTGAAACGCATTGGATGTTAGAGGGCCTGTGGTTTGTATCAGTTTCAGAAGCAGAGTTGAACTAGATATGGTCCGTGTGTGTAGGAAACACAGTTCTTTTGTTCTGAGCACTCTCACGTTTCCCGCCTTATTCGAGACTCTAGAAAGCAAGAGCGTGCTTCTTGCTCTAAAGCAGAGTGTGTTTCATGGATGAGAAGTGTGCTGTGTGTTTCCCTTCAGAAACGGAGTTAAATGCCAGGCTCTGTGTCTTCCTACAAGCGAGACTTCGTTTCAGGTAAACGCAGTCACTTTTCAGCTCAAACGAAGCTATATTGTACACGAAGCTCACACGTTTCTCGCTCTTAACTGAAACGCATTGGATGTTAGAGGGCCTGTGGTTTGTATCAGTTTCAGAAGCAGAGTTGAACTAGATATGGTCCGTGTGTGTAGGAAACACAGTTCTTTTGTTCTGAGCACTCTCACGTTTCCCGCCTTATTCGAGACTCTAGAAAGCAAGAGCGTGCTTCTTGCTCTAAAGCAGAGTGTGTTTCATGGATGAGAAGTGTGCTGTGTGTTTCCCTTCAGAAACGGAGTTAAATGCCAGGCTCTGTGTCTTCCTACAAGCGAGACTTCGTTTCAGGTAAACGCAGTCACTTTTCAGCTCAAACGAAGCTATATTGTACACGAAGCTCACACGTTTCTCGCTCTTAACTGAAACGCATTGGATGTTAGAGGGCCTGTGGTTTGTATCAGTTTCAGAAGCAGAGTTGAACTAGATATGGTCCGTGTGTGTAGGAAACACAGTTCTTTTGTTCTGAGCACTCTCACGTTTCCCGCCTTATTCGAGACTCTAGAAAGCAAGAGCGTGCTTCTTGCTCTAAAGCAGAGTGTGTTTCATGGATGAGAAGTGTGCTGTGTGTTTCCCTTCAGAAACGGAGTTAAATGCCAGGCCCTGTGTCTTCCTACAAGCGAGACTTCGTTTCAGGTAAACGCAGTCACTTTTCAGCTCAAACGAAGCTATATTGTACACGAAGCTCACACGTTTCTCGCTCTTAACTGAAACGCATTGGATGTTAGAGGGCCTGTGGTTTGTATCAGTTTCAGAAGCAGAGTTGAACTAGATATGGTCCCTGTGTGTAGGAAACACAGTTCTTTTGTTCTGAGCACTCTCACGTTTCCCGCCTTATTAGAGACTCTAGAAAGCAAGAGCGTGCTTCTTGCTCTAAAGCAGAGTGTGTTTCATGGATGAGAAGTGTGCTGTGTGTTTCCCTTCAGAAACGGAGTTAAATGCCAGGCTCTGTGTCTTCCTACAAGCGAGACTTCGTTTCAGGTAAACGCAGTCACTTTTCAGCTCAAACGAAGCTATATTGTACACGAAGCTCACACGTTTCTCGCTCTTAACTGAAACGCATTGGATGTTAGAGGGCCTGTGGTTTGTATCAGTTTCAGAAGCAGAGTTGAACTAGATATGGTCCGTGTGTGTAGGAAACACAGTTCTTTTGTTCTGAGCACTCTCACGTTTCCCGCCTTATTCGAGACTCTAGAAAGCAAGAGCGTGCTTCTTGCTCTAAAGCAGAGTGTGTTTCATGGATGAGAAGTGTGCTGTGTGTTTCCCTTCAGAAACGGAGTTAAATGCCAGGCTCTGTGTCTTCCTACAAGCGAGACTTCGTTTCAGGTAAACGCAGTCACTTTTCAGCTCAAACGAAGCTATATTGTACACGAAGCTCACACGTTTCTCGCTCTTAACTGAAACGCATTGGATGTTAGAGGGCCTGTGGTTTGTATCAGTTTCAGAAGCAGAGTTGAACTAGATATGGACTGTGTGTAGGAAACACAGTTCTTTTGTTCTGAGCACTCTCACGTTTCCCGCCTTATTCGAGACTCTAGAAAGCAAGAGCGTGCTTCTTGCTCTAAAGCAGAGTGTGTTTCATGGATGAGAAGTGTGCTGTGTGTTTCCCTTCAGAAATGGAGTTAAATGCCAGGCTCTGTGTCTTCCTACAAGCGAGACTTCGTTTCAGGTAAACGCAGTCACTTTTCAGCTCAAACGAAGCTATATTGTACACGAAGCTCACACGTTTCTCGCTCTTAACTGAAACGCATTGGATGTTAGAGGGCCTGTGGTTTGTATCAGTTTCAGAAGCAGAGTTGAACTAGATATGGTCCGTGTGTGTAGGAAACACAGTTCTTTTGTTCTGAGCACTCTCACGTTTCCCGCCTTATTAGAGACTCTAGAAGGCAAGAGCGTGCTTCTTGCTCTAAAGCAGAGTGTGTTTCATGGATGAGAAGTGTGCTGTGTGTTTCCCTTCAGAAACGGAGTTAAATGCCAGGCTCTGTGTCTTCCTACAAGCGAGACTTCGTTTCAGGTAAACGCAGTCACTTTTCAGCTCAAACGAAGCTATATTGTACACGAAGCTCACACGTTTCTCGCTCTTAACTGAAACGCATTGGATGTTAGAGGGCCTGTGGTTTGTATCAGTTTCAGAAGCAGAGTTGAACTAGATATGGTCCGTGTGTGTAGGAAACACAGTTCTTTTGTTCTGAGCACTCTCACGTTTCCCGCCTTATTCGAGACTCTAGAAAGCAAGAGCGTGCTTCTTGCTCTAAAGCAGAGTGTGTTTCATGGATGAGAAGTGTGCTGTGTGTTTCCCTTCAGAAACGGAGTTAAATGCCAGGCTCTGTGTCTTCCTACAAGCGAGACTTCGTTTCAGGTAAACGCAGTCACTTTTCAGCTCAAACGAAGCTATATTGTACACGAAGCTCACACGTTTCTCGCTCTTAACTGAAACGCATTGGATGTTAGAGGGCCTGTGGTTTGTATCAGTTTCAGAAGCAGAGTTGAACTAGATATGGTCCGTGTGTGTAGGAAACACAGTTCTTTTGTTCTGAGCACTCTCACGTTTCCCGCCTTATTCGAGACTCTAGAAAGCAAGAGCGTGCTTCTTGCTCTAAAGCAGAGTGTGTTTCATGGATGAGAAGTGTGCTGTGTGTTTCCCTTCAGAAACGGAGTTAAATGCCAGGCTCTGTGTCTTCCTACAAGCGAGACTTCGTTTCAGGTAAACGCAGTCACTTTTCAGCTCAAACGAAGCTATATTGTACACGAAGCTCACACGTTTCTCGCTCTTAACTGAAACGCATTGGATGTTAGAGGGCCTGTGGTTTGTATCAGTTTCAGAAGCAGAGTTGAACTAGATATGGTCCGTGTGTGTAGGAAACACAGTTCTTTTGTTCTGAGCACTCTCACGTTTCCCGCCTTATTAGAGACTCTAGAAAGCAAGAGCGTGCTTCTTGCTCTAAAGCAGAGTGTGTTTCATGGATGAGAAGTGTGCTGTGTGTTTCCCTTCAGAAACGGAGTTAAATGCCAGGCTCTGCGTCTTCCTACAAGCGAGACTTCGTTTCAGGTAAACGCAGTCACTTTTCAGCTCAAACGAAGCTATATTGTACACGAAGCTCACACGTTTCTCGCTCTTAACTGAAACGCATTGGATGTTAGAGGGCCTGTGGTTTGTATCAGTTTCAGAAGCAGAGTTGAACTAGATATGGTCCGTGTGTGTAGGAAACACAGTTCTTTTGTTCTGAGCACTCTCACGTTTCCCGCCTTATTCGAGACTCTAGAAAGCAAGAGCGTGCTTCTTGCTCTAAAGCAGAGTGTGTTTCATGGATGAGAAGTGTGCTGTGTGTTTCCCTTCAGAAACGGAGTTAAATGCCAGGCTCTGTGTCTTCCTACAAGCGAGACTTCGTTTCAGGTAAACGCAGTCACTTTTCAGCTCAAACGAAGCTATATTGTACACGAAGCTCACACGTTTCTCGCTCTTAACTGAAACGCATTGGATGTTAGAGGGCCTGTGGTTTGTATCAGTTTCAGAAGCAGAGTTGAACTAGATATGGTCCGTGTGTGTAGGAAACACAGTTCTTTTGTTCTGAGCACTCTCACGTTTCCCGCCTTATTCGAGACTCTAGAAAGCAAGAGCGTGCTTCTTGCTCTAAAGCAGAGTGTGTTTCATGGATGAGAAGTGTGCTGTGTGTTTCCCTTCAGAAACGGAGTTAAATGCCAGGCTCTGTGTCTTCCTACAAGCGAGACTTCGTTTCAGGTAAACGCAGTCACTTTTCAGCTCAAACGAAGCTATATTGTACACGAAGCTCACACGTTTCTCGCTCTTAACTGAAACGCATTGGATGTTAGAGGGCCTGTGGTTTGTATCAGTTTCAGAAGCAGAGTTGAACTAGATATGGTCCGTGTGTGTAGGAAACACAGTTCTTTTGTTCTGAGCACTCTCACGTTTCCCGCCTTATTAGAGACTCTAGAAGGCAAGAGCGTGCTTCTTGCTCTAAAGCAGAGTGTGTTTCATGGATGAGAAGTGTGCTGTGTGTTTCCCTTCAGAAACGGAGTTAAATGCCAGGCTCTGTGTCTTCCTACAAGCGAGACTTCGTTTCAGGTAAACGCAGTCACTTTTCAGCTCAAACGAAGCTATATTGTACACGAAGCTCACACGTTTCTCGCTCTTAACTGAAACGCATTGGATGTTAGAGGGCCTGTGGTTTGTATCAGTTTCAGAAGCAGAGTTGAACTAGATATGGTCCGTGTGTGTAGGAAACACAGTTCTTTTGTTCTGAGCACTCTCACGTTTCCCGCCTTATTAGAGACTCTAGAAAGCAAGAGCGTGCTTCTTGCTCTAAAGCAGAGTGTGTTTCATGGATGAGAAGTGTGCTGTGTGTTTCCCTTCAGAAACGGAGTTAAATGCCAGGCTCTGTGTCTTCCTACAAGCGAGACTTCGTTTCAGGTAAACGCAGTCACTTTTCAGCTCAAACGAAGCTATATTGTACACGAAGCTCACACGTTTCTCGCTCTTAACTGAAACGCATTGGATGTTAGAGGGCCTGTGGTTTGTATCAGTTTCAGAAGCAGAGTTGAACTAGATATGGTCCGTGTGTGTAGGAAACACAGTTCTTTTGTTCTGAGCACTCTCACGTTTCCCGCCTTATTCGAGACTCTAGAAAGCAAGAGCGTGCTTCTTGCTCTAAAGCAGAGTGTGTTTCATGGATGAGAAGTGTGCTGTGTGTTTCCCTTCAGAAACGGAGTTAAATGCCAGGCTCTGTGTCTTCCTACAAGCGAGACTTCGTTTCAGGTAAACGCAGTCACTTTTCAGCTCAAACGAAGCTATATTGTACACGAAGCTCACACGTTTCTCACTCTTAACTGAAACGCATTGGATGTTAGAGGGCCTGTGGTTTGTATCAGTTTCAGAAGCAGAGTTGAACTAGATATGGTCCGTGTGTGTAGGAAACACAGTTCTTTTGTTCTGAGCACTCTCACGTTTCCCGCCTTATTCGAGACTCTAGAAAGCAAGAGCGTGCTTCTTGCTCTAAAGCAGAGTGTGTTTCATGGATGAGAAGTGTGCTGTGTGTTTCCCTTCAGAAACGGAGTTAAATGCCAGGCCCTGTGTCTTCCTACAAGCGAGACTTCGTTTCAGGTAAACGCAGTCACTTTTCAGCTCAAACGAAGCTATATTGTACACGAAGCTCACACGTTTCTCGCTCTTAACTGAAACGCATTGGATGTTAGAGGGCCTGTGGTTTGTATCAGTTTCAGAAGCAGAGTTGAACTAGATATGGTCCCTGTGTGTAGGAAACACAGTTCTTTTGTTCTGAGCACTCTCACGTTTCCCGCCTTATTAGAGACTCTAGAAAGCAAGAGCGTGCTTCTTGCTCTAAAGCAGAGTGTGTTTCATGGATGAGAAGTGTGCTGTGTGTTTCCCTTCAGAAACGGAGTTAAATGCCAGGCTCTGTGTCTTCCTACAAGCGAGACTTCGTTTCAGGTAAACGCAGTCACTTTTCAGCTCAAACGAAGCTATATTGTACACGAAGCTCACACGTTTCTCGCTCTTAACTGAAACGCATTGGATGTTAGAGGGCCTGTGGTTTGTATCAGTTTCAGAAGCAGAGTTGAACTAGATATGGTCCGTGTGTGTAGGAAACACAGTTCTTTTGTTCTGAGCACTCTCACGTTTCCCGCCTTATTCGAGACTCTAGAAAGCAAGAGCGTGCTTCTTGCTCTAAAGCAGAGTGTGTTTCATGGATGAGAAGTGTGCTGTGTGTTTCCCTTCAGAAACGGAGTTAAATGCCAGGCTCTGTGTCTTCCTACAAGCGAGACTTCGTTTCAGGTAAACGCAGTCACTTTTCAGCTCAAACGAAGCTATATTGTACACGAAGCTCACACGTTTCTCGCTCTTAACTGAAACGCATTGGATGTTAGAGGGCCTGTGGTTTGTATCAGTTTCAGAAGCAGAGTTGAACTAGATATGGACTGTGTGTAGGAAACACAGTTCTTTTGTTCTGAGCACTCTCACGTTTCCCGCCTTATTCGAGACTCTAGAAAGCAAGAGCGTGCTTCTTGCTCTAAAGCAGAGTGTGTTTCATGGATGAGAAGTGTGCTGTGTGTTTCCCTTCAGAAATGGAGTTAAATGCCAGGCTCTGTGTCTTCCTACAAGCGAGACTTCGTTTCAGGTAAACGCAGTCACTTTTCAGCTCAAACGAAGCTATATTGTACACGAAGCTCACACGTTTCTCGCTCTTAACTGAAACGCATTGGATGTTAGAGGGCCTGTGGTTTGTATCAGTTTCAGAAGCAGAGTTGAACTAGATATGGTCCGTGTGTGTAGGAAACACAGTTCTTTTGTTCTGAGCACTCTCACGTTTCCCGCCTTATTAGAGACTCTAGAAAGCAAGAGCGTGCTTCTTGCTCTAAAGCAGAGTGTGTTTCATGGATGAGAAGTGTGCTGTGTGTTTCCCTTCAGAAAAGGAGTTAAATGCCAGGCCCTGTGTCTTCCTACAAGCGAGACTGAGTTTCAGGTAAACGCAGTCACTTTTCAGCTCAAACGAAGCTATATTGTACACGAAGCTCACACGTTTCTCGCTCTTAACTGAAACGCATTGGATGTTAGAGGGCCTGTGGTTTGTATCAGTTTCAGAAGCAGAGTTGAACTAGATATGGTCCGTGTGTGTAGGAAACACAGTTCTTTTGTTCTGAGCACTCTCACGTTTCCCGCCTTATTAGAGACTCTAGAAAGCAAGAGCGTGCTTCTTGCTCTAAAGCAGAGTGTGTTTCATGGATGAGAAGTGTGCTGTGTGTTTCCCTTCAGAAACGGAGTTAAATGCCAGGCTCTGTGTCTTCCTACAAGCGAGACTTCGTTTCAGGTAAACGCAGTCACTTTTCAGCTCAAACGAAGCTATATTGTACACGAAGCTCACACGTTTCTCGCTCTTAACTGAAACGCATTGGATGTTAGAGGGCCTGTGGTTTGTATCAGTTTCAGAAGCAGAGTTGAACTAGACATGGTCCGTGTGTGTAGGAAACACAGTTCTTTTGTTCTGAGCACTCTCACGTTTCCCGCCTTATTAGAGACTCTAGAAAGCAAGAGCGTGCTTCTTGCTCTAAAGCAGAGTGTGTTTCATGGATGAGAAGTGTGCTGTGTGTTTCCCTTCAGAAACGGAGTTAAATGCCAGGCTCTGTGTCTTCCTACAAGCGAGACTTCGTTTCAGGTAAACGCAGTCACTTTTCAGCTCAAACGAAGCTATATTGTACACGAAGCTCACACGTTTCTCGCTCTTAACTGAAACGCATTGGATGTTAGAGGGCCTGTGGTTTGTATCAGTTTCAGAAGCAGAGTTGAACTAGATATGGTCCGTGTGTGTAGGAAACACAGTTCTTTTGTTCTGAGCACTCTCACGTTTCCCGCCTTATTCGAGACTCTAGAAAGCAAGAGCGTGCTTCTTGCTCTAAAGCAGAGTGTGTTTCATGGATGAGAAGTGTGCTGTGTGTTTCCCTTCAGAAACGGAGTTAAATGCCAGGCTCTGTGTCTTCCTACAAGCGATACTTCTTTTCAGGTAAACGCAGTCACTTTTCAGCTCAAACGAAGCTATATTGTACACGAAGCTCACACGTTTCTCGCTCTTAACTGAAACGCATTGGATGTTAGAGGGCCTGTGGTTTGTATCAGTTTCAGAAGCAGAGTTGAACTAGATATGGTCCGTGTGTGTAGGAAACACAGTTCTTTTGTTCTGAGCACTCTCACGTTTCCCGCCTTATTAGAGACTCTAGAAAGCAAGAGCGTGCTTCTTGCTCTAAGGCAGAGTGTGTTTCATGGATGAGAAGTGTGCTGTGTGTTTCCCTTCAGAAACGGAGTTAAATGCCAGGCTCTGTGTCTTCCTACAAGCGAGACTTCGTTTCAGGTAAACGCAGTCACTTTTCAGCTCAAACGAAGCTATATTGTACACGAAGCTCACACGTTTCTCGCTCTTAACTGAAACGCATTGGATGTTAGAGGGCCTGTGGTTTGTATCAGTTTCAGAAGCAGAGTTGAACTAGATATGGTCCGTGTGTGTAGGAAACACAGTTCTTTTGTTCTGAGCACTCTCACGTTTCCCGCCTTATTCGAGACTCTAGAAAGCAAGAGCGTGCTTCTTGCTCTAAAGCAGAGTGTGTTTCATGGATGAGAAGTGTGCTGTGTGTTTCCCTTCAGAAACGGAGTTAAATGCCAGGCTCTGTGTCTTCCTACAAGCGAGACTTCGTTTCAGGTAAACGCAGTCACTTTTCAGCTCAAACGAAGCTATATTGTACACGAAGCTCACACGTTTCTCGCTCTTAACTGAAACGCATTGGATGTTAGAGGGCCTGTGGTTTGTATCAGTTTCAGAAGCAGAGTTGAACTAGATATGGTCCGTGTGTGTAGGAAACACAGTTCTTTTTTTCTGAGCACTCTCACGTTTCCCGCCTTATTAGAGACTCTAGAAAGCAAGAGCGTGCTTCTTGCTCTAAAGCAGAGTGTGTTTCATGGATGAGAAGTGTGCTGTGTGTTTCCCTTCAGAAACGGAGTTAAATGCCAGGCTCTGTGTCTTCCTACAAGCGAGACTTCGTTTCAGGTAAACGCAGTCACTTTTCAGCTCAAACGAAGCTATATTGTACACGAAGCTCACACGTTTCTCGCTCTTAACTGAAACGCATTGGATGTTAGAGGGCCTGTGGTTTGTATCAGTTTCAGAAACAGAGTTGAACTAGATATGGTCCGTGTGTGTAGGAAACACAGTTCTTTTGTTCTGAGCACTCTCACGTTTCCCGCCTTATTCGAGACTCTAGAAAGCAAGAGCGTGCTTCTTGCTCTAAAGCAGAGTGTGTTTCATGGATGAGAAGTGTGCTGTGTGTTTCCCTTCAGAAACGGAGTTAAATGCCAGGCTCTGTGTCTTCCTACAAGCGAGACTTCGTTTCAGGTAAACGCAGTCACTTTTCAGCTCAAACGAAGCTATATTGTACACGAAGCTCACACGTTTCTCGCTCTTAACTGAAACGCATTGGATGTTAGAGGGCCTGTGGTTTGTATCAGTTTCAGAAGCAGAGTTGAACTAGATATGGTCCGTGTGTGTAGGAAACACAGTTCTTTTGTTCTGAGCACTCTCACGTTTCCCGCCTTATTCGAGACTCTAGAAAGCAAGAGCGTGCTTCTTGCTCTAAAGCAGAGTGTGTTTCATGGATGAGAAGTGTGCTGTGTGTTTCCCTTCAGAAACGGAGTTAAATGCCAGGCCCTGTGTCTTCCTACAAGCGAGACTTCGTTTCAGGTAAACGCAGTCACTTTTCAGCTCAAACGAAGCTATATTGTACACGAAGCTCACACGTTTCTCGCTCTTAACTGAAACGCATTGGATGTTAGAGGGCCTGTGGTTTGTATCAGTTTCAGAAGCAGAGTTGAACTAGATATGGTCAGTGTGTGTAGGAAACACAGTTCTTTTGTTCTGAGCACTCTCACGTTTCCCGCCTTATTAGAGACTCTAGAAAGCAAGAGCGTGCTTCTTGCTCTAAAGCAGAGTGTGTTTCATGGATGAGAAGTGTGCTGTGTGTTTCCCTTCAGAAAAGGAGTTAAATGCCAGGCCCTGTGTCTTCCTACAAGCGAGACTTCGTTTCAGGTAAACGCAGTCACTTTTCAGCTCAAACGAAGCTATATTGTACACGAAGCTCACACGTTTCTCGCTCTTAACTGAAACGCATTGGATGTTAGAGGGCCTGTGGTTTGTATCAGTTTCAGAAGCAGAGTTGAACTAGATATGGTCCGTGTGTGTAGGAAACACAGTTCTTTTGTTCTGAGCACTCTCACGTTTCCCGCCTTATTAGAGACTCTAGAAAGCAAGAGCGTGCTTCTTGCTCTAAAGCAGAGTGTGTTTCATGGATGAGAAGTGTGCTGTGTGTTTCCCTTCAGAAACGGAGTTAAATGCCAGGCTCTGTGTCTTCCTACAAGCGAGACTTCGTTTCAGGTAAACGCAGTCACTTTTCAGCTCAAACGAAGCTATATTGTACACGAAGCTCACACGTTTCTCGCTCTTAACTGAAACGCATTGGATGTTAGAGGGCCTGTGGTTTGTATCAGTTTCAGAAGCAGAGTTGAACTAGATATGGTCCGTGTGTGTAGGAAACACAGTTCTTTTGTTCTGAGCACTCTCACGTTTCCCGCCTTATTAGAGACTCTAGAAAGCAAGAGCGTGCTTCTTGCTCTAAAGCAGAGTGTGTTTCATGGATGAGAAGTGTGCTGTGTGTTTCCCTTCAGAAACGGAGTTAAATGCCAGGCTCTGTGTCTTCCTACAAGCGAGACTTCGTTTCAGGTAAACGCAGTCACTTTTCAGCTCAAACGAAGCTATATTGTACACGAAGCTCACACGTTTCTCGCTCTTAACTGAAACGCATTGGATGTTAGAGGGCCTGTGGTTTGTATCAGTTTCAGAAGCAGAGTTGAACTAGATATGGTCCGTGTGTGTAGGAAACACAGTTCTTTTGTTCTGAGCACTCTCACGTTTCCCGCCTTATTAGAGACTCTAGAAAGCAAGAGCGTGCTTCTTGCTCTAAAGCAGAGTGTGTTTCATGGATGAGAAGTGTGCTGTGTGTTTCCCTTCAGAAACGGAGTTAAATGCCAGGCTCTGTGTCTTCCTACAAGCGAGACTTCGTTTCAGGTAAACGCAGTCACTTTTCAGCTCAAACGAAGCTATATTGTACACGAAGCTCACACGTTTCTCGCTCTTAACTGAAACGCATTGGATGTTAGAGGGCCTGTGGTTTGTATCAGTTTCAGAAGCAGAGTTGAACTAGATATGGTCCGTGTGTGTAGGAAACACAGTTCTTTTGTTCTGAGCACTCTCACGTTTCCCGCCTTATTAGAGACTCTAGAAAGCAAGAGCGTGCTTCTTGCTCTAAAGCAGAGTGTGTTTCATGGATGAGAAGTGTGCTGTGTGTTTCCCTTCAGAAACAGAGTTAAATGCCAGGCTCTGTGTCTTCCTACAAGCGAGACTTCGTTTCAGGTAAACGCAGTCACTTTTCAGCTCAAACGAAGCTATATTGTACACGAAGCTCACACGTTTCTCGCTCTTAACTGAAACGCATTGGATGTTAGAGGGCCTGTGGTTTGTATCAGTTTCAGAAGCAGAGTTGAACTAGATATGGACTGTGTGTAGGAAACACAGTTCTTTTGTTCTGAGCACTCTCACGTTTCCCGCCTTATTCGAGACTCTAGAAAGCAAGAGCGTGCTTCTTGCTCTAAAGCAGAGTGTGTTTCATGGATGAGAAGTGTGCTGTGTGTTTCCCTTCAGAAATGGAGTTAAATGCCAGGCTCTGTGTCTTCCTACAAGCGAGACTTCGTTTCAGGTAAACGCAGTCACTTTTCAGCTCAAACGAAGCTATATTGTACACGAAGCTCACACATTTCTCGCTCTTAACTGAAACGCATTGGATGTTAGAGGGCCTGTGGTTTGTATCAGTTTCAGAAGCAGAGTTGAACTAGATATGGTCCGTGTGTGTAGGAAACACAGTTCTTTTGTTCTGAGCACTCTCACGTTTCCCGCCTTATTAGAGACTCTAGAAAGCAAGAGCGTGCTTCTTGCTCTAAAGCAGAGTGTGTTTCATGGATGAGAAGTGTGCTGTGTGTTTCCCTTCAGAAAAGGAGTTAAATGCCAGGCCCTGTGTCTTCCTACAAGCGAGACTTCGTTTCAGGTAAACGCAGTCACTTTTCAGCTCAAACGAAGCTATATTGTACACGAAGCTCACACGTTTCTCGCTCTTAACTGAAACGCATTGGATGTTAGAGGGCCTGTGGTTTGTATCAGTTTCAGAAGCAGAGTTGAACTAGATATGGTCCGTGTGTGTAGGAAACACAGTTCTTTTGTTCTGAGCACTCTCACGTTTCCCGCCTTATTAGAGACTCTAGAAAGCAAGAGCGTGCTTCTTGCTCTAAAGCAGAGTGTGTTTCATGGATGAGAAGTGTGCTGTGTGTTTCCCTTCAGAAACGGAGTTAAATGCCAGGCTCTGTGTCTTCCTACAAGCGAGACTTCGTTTCAGGTAAACGCAGTCACTTTTCAGCTCAAACGAAGCTATATTGTACACGAAGCTCACACGTTTCTCGCTCTTAACTGAAACGCATTGGATGTTAGAGGGCCTGTGGTTTGTATCAGTTTCAGAAGCAGAGTTGAACTAGATATGGTCCGTGTGTGTAGGAAACACAGTTCTTTTGTTCTGAGCACTCTCACGTTTCCCGCCTTATTAGAGACTCTAGAAAGCAAGAGCGTGCTTCTTGCTCTAAAGCAGAGTGTGTTTCATGGATGAGAAGTGTGCTGTGTGTTTCCCTTCAGAAACGGAGTTAAATGCCAGGCTCTGTGTCTTCCTACAAGCGAGACTTCGTTTCAGGTAAACGCAGTCACTTTTCAGCTCAAACGAAGCTATATTGTACACGAAGCTCACACGTTTCTCGCTCTTAACTGAAACGCATTGGATGTTAGAGGGCCTGTGGTTTGTATCAGGTTCAGAAGCAGAGTTGAACTAGATATGGTCCGTGTGTGTAGGAAACACAGTTCTTTTGTTCTGAGCACTCTCACGTTTCCCGCCTTATTCGAGACTCTAGAAAGCAAGAGCGTGCTTCTTGCTCTAAAGCAGAGTGTGTTTCATGGATGAGAAGTGTGCTGTGTGTTTCCCTTCAGAAACGGAGTTAAATGCCAGGCTCTGTGTCTTCCTACAAGCGAGACTTCGTTTCAGGTAAACGCAGTCACTTTTCAGCTCAAACGAAGCTATATTGTACACGAAGCTCACACGTTTCTCGCTCTTAACTGAAACGCATTGGATGTTAGAGGGCCTGTGGTTTGTATCAGTTTCAGAAGCAGAGTTGAACTAGATATGGTCCGTGTGTGTAGGAAACACAGTTCTTTTTTTCTGAGCACTCTCACGTTTCCCGCCTTATTCGAGACTCTAGAAAGCAAGAGCGTGCTTCTTGCTCTAAAGCAGAGTGTGTTTCATGGATGAGAAGTGTGCTGTGTGTTTCCCTTCAGAAACGGAGTTAAATGCCAGGCTCTGTGTCTTCCTACAAGCGAGACTTCGTTTCAGGTAAACGCAGTCACTTTTCAGCTCAAACGAAGCTATATTGTACACGAAGCTCACACGTTTCTCGCTCTTAACTGAAACGCATTGGATGTTAGAGGGCCTGTGGTTTGTATCAGTTTCAGAAGCAGAGTTGAACTAGATATGGTCCGTGTGTGTAGGAAACACAGTTCTTTTGTTCTGAGCACTCTCACGTTTCCCGCCTTATTCGAGACTCTAGAAAGCAAGAGCGTGCTTCTTGCTCTAAAGCAGAGTGTGTTTCATGGATGAGAAGTGTGCTGTGTGTTTCCCTTCAGAAACGGAGTTAAATGCCAGGCTCTGTGTCTTCCTACAAGCGAGACTTCGTTTCAGGTAAACGCAGTCACTTTTCAGCTCAAACGAAGCTATATTGTACACGAAGCTCACACGTTTCTCGCTCTTAACTGAAACGCATTGGATGTTAGAGGGCCTGTGGTTTGTATCAGTTTCAGAAGCAGAGTTGAACTAGATATGGTCCGTGTGTGTAGGAAACACAGTTCTTTTGTTCTGAGCACTCTCACGTTTCCCGCCTTATTCGAGACTCTAGAAAGCAAGAGCGTGCTTCTTGCTCTAAAGCAGAGTGTGTTTCATGGATGAGAAGTGTGCTGTGTGTTTCCCTTCAGAAACGGAGTTAAATGCCAGGCCCTGTGTCTTCCTACAAGCGAGACTTCGTTTCAGGTAAACGCAGTCACTTTTCAGCTCAAACGAAGCTATATTGTACACGAAGCTCACACGTTTCTCGCTCTTAACTGAAACGCATTGGATGTTAGAGGGCCTGTGGTTTGTATCAGTTTCAGAAGCAGAGTTGAACTAGATATGGTCAGTGTGTGTAGGAAACACAGTTCTTTTGTTCTGAGCACTCTCACGTTTCCCGCCTTATTAGAGACTCTAGAAAGCAAGAGCGTGCTTCTTGCTCTAAAGCAGAGTGTGTTTCATGGATGAGAAGTGTGCTGTGTGTTTCCCTTCAGAAAAGGAGTTAAATGCCAGGCCCTGTGTCTTCCTACAAGCGAGACTTCGTTTCAGGTAAACGCAGTCACTTTTCAGCTCAAACGAAGCTATATTGTACACGAAGCTCACACGTTTCTCGCTCTTAACTGAAACGCATTGGATGTTAGAGGGCCTGTGGTTTGTATCAGTTTCAGAAGCAGAGTTGAACTAGATATGGTCCGTGTGTGTAGGAAACACAGTTCTTTTGTTCTGAGCACTCTCACGTTTCCCGCCTTATTAGAGACTCTAGAAAGCAAGAGCGTGCTTCTTGCTCTAAAGCAGAGTGTGTTTCATGGATGAGAAGTGTGCTGTGTGTTTCCCTTCAGAAACGGAGTTAAATGCCAGGCTCTGTGTCTTCCTACAAGCGAGACTTCGTTTCAGGTAAACGCAGTCACTTTTCAGCTCAAACGAAGCTATATTGTACACGAAGCTCACACGTTTCTCGCTCTTAACTGAAACGCATTGGATGTTAGAGGGCCTGTGGTTTGTATCAGTTTCAGAAGCAGAGTTGAACTAGATATGGTCCGTGTGTGTAGGAAACACAGTTCTTTTGTTCTGAGCACTCTCACGTTTCCCGCCTTATTAGAGACTCTAGAAAGCAAGAGCGTGCTTCTTGCTCTAAAGCAGAGTGTGTTTCATGGATGAGAAGTGTGCTGTGTGTTTCCCTTCAGAAACAGAGTTAAATGCCAGGCTCTGTGTCTTCCTACAAGCGAGACTTCGTTTCAGGTAAACGCAGTCACTTTTCAGCTCAAACGAAGCTATATTGTACACGAAGCTCACACGTTTCTCGCTCTTAACTGAAACGCATTGGATGTTAGAGGGCCTGTGGTTTGTATCAGTTTCAGAAGCAGAGTTGAACTAGATATGGTCCGTGTGTGTAGGAAACACAGTTCTTTTGTTCTGAGCACTCTCACGTTTCCCGCCTTATTCGAGACTCTAGAAAGCAAGAGCGTGCTTCTTGCTCTAAAGCAGAGTGTGTTTCATGGATGAGAAGTGTGCTGTGTGTTTCCCTTCAGAAACGGAGTTAAATGCCAGGCTCTGTGTCTTCCTACAAGCGAGACTTCTTTTCAGGTAAACGCAGTCACTTTTCAGCTCAAACGAAGCTATATTGTACACGAAGCTCACACGTTTCTCGCTCTTAACTGAAACGCATTGGATGTTAGAGGGCCTGTGGTTTGTATCAGTTTCAGAAGCAGAGTTGAACTAGATATGGTCCGTGTGTGTAGGAAACACAGTTCTTTTGTTCTGAGCACTCTCACGTTTCCCGCCTTATTCGAGACTCTAGAAAGCAAGAGCGTGCTTCTTGCTCTAAAGCAGAGTGTGTTTCATGGATGAGAAGTGTGCTGTGTGTTTCCCTTCAGAAACGGAGTTAAATGCCAGGCTCTGTGTCTTCCTACAAGCGAGACTTCGTTTCAGGTAAACTCAGTCACTTTTCAGCTCAAACGAAGCTATATTGTACACAAAGCTCACACGTTTCTCGCTCTTAACTGAAACGCATTGGATGTTAGAGGGCCTGTGGTTTGTATCAGTTTCAGAAGCAGAGTTGAACTAGATATGGTCCGTGTGTGTAGGAAACACAGTTCTTTTGTTCTGAGCACTCTCACGTTTCCCGCCTTATTCGAGACTCTAGAAAGCAAGAGCGTGCTTCTTGCTCTAAAGCAGAGTGTGTTTCATGGATGAGAAGTGTGCTGTGTGTTTCCCTTCAGAAACGGAGTTAAATGCCAGGCTCTGTGTCTTCCTACAAGCGAGACTTCGTTTCAGGTAAACGCAGTCACTTTTCAGCTCAAACGAAGCTATATTGTACACGAAGCTCACACGTTTCTCGCTCTTAACTGAAACGCATTGGATGTTAGAGGGCCTGTGGTTTGTATCAGTTTCAGAAGCAGAGTTGAACTAGATATGGTCCGTGTGTGTAGGAAACACAGTTCTTTTGTTCTGAGCACTCTCACGTTTCCCGCCTTATTCGAGACTCTAGAAAGCAAGAGCGTGCTTCTTGCTCTAAAGCAGAGTGTGTTTCATGGATGAGAAGTGTGCTGTGTGTTTCCCTTCAGAAACGGAGTTAAATGCCAGGCTCTGCGTCTTCCTACAAGCGAGACTTCGTTTCAGGTAAACGCAGTCACTTTTCAGCTCAAACGAAGCTATATTGTACACGAAGCTCACACGTTTCTCGCTCTTAACTGAAACGCATTGGATGTTAGAGGGCCTGTGGTTTGTATCAGTTTCAGAAGCAGAGTTGAACTAGATATGGTCCGTGTGTGTAGGAAACACAGTTCTTTTGTTCTGAGCACTCTCACGTTTCCCGCCTTATTAGAGACTCTAGAAAGCAAGAGCGTGCTTCTTGCTCAAAAGCAGAGTTTGTTTCATTGATGAGAAGTGTGCTGTGTGTTTCCCTTCAGAAACGGAGTTAAATGCCAGGCTCTGTGTCTTCCTACAAGCGAGACTTCGTTTCAGGTAAACGCAGTCACTTTTCAGCTCAAACGAAGCTATATTGTACACGAAGCTCACACGTTTCTCGCTCTTAACTGAAACGCATTGGATGTTAGAGGGCCTGTGGTTTGTATCAGTTTCAGAAGCAGAGTTGAACTAGATATGGTCCGTGTGTGTAGGAAACACAGTTCTTTTGTTCTGAGCACTCTCACGTTTCCCGCCTTATTAGAGACTCTAGAAAGCAAGAGCGTGCTTCTTGCTCTAAAGCAGAGTGTGTTTCATGGATGAGAAGTGTGCTGTGTGTTTCCCTTCAGAAACGGAGTTAAATGCCAGGCTCTGTGTCTTCCTACAAGCGAGACTTCGTTTCAGGTAAACGCAGTCACTTTTCAGCTCAAACGAAGCTATATTGTACACGAAGCTCACACGTTTCTCGCTCTTAACTGAAACGCATTGGATGTTAGAGGGCCTGTGGTTTGTATCAGGTTCAGAAGCAGAGTTGAACTAGATATGGTCCGTGTGTGTAGGAAACACAGTTCTTTTGTTCTGAGCACTCTCACGTTTCCCGCCTTATTCGAGACTCTAGAAAGCAAGAGCGTGCTTCTTGCTCTAAAGCAGAGTGTGTTTCATGGATGAGAAGTGTGCTGTGTGTTTCCCTTCAGAAACGGAGTTAAATGCCAGGCTCTGTGTCTTCCTACAAGCGAGACTTCGTTTCAGGTAAACGCAGTCACTTTTCAGCTCAAACGAAGCTATATTGTACACGAAGCTCACACGTTTCTCGCTCTTAACTGAAACGCATTGGATGTTAGAGGGCCTGTGGTTTGTATCAGTTTCAGAAGCAGAGTTGAACTAGATATGGTCCGTGTGTGTAGGAAACACAGTTCTTTTGTTCTGAGCACTCTCACGTTTCCCGCCTTATTCGAGACTCTAGAAAGCAAGAGCGTGCTTCTTGCTCTAAAGCAGAGTGTGTTTCATGGATGAGAAGTGTGCTGTGTGTTTCCCTTCAGAAACGGAGTTAAATGCCAGGCCCTGTGTCTTCCTACAAGCGAGACTTCGTTTCAGGTAAACGCAGTCACTTTTCAGCTCAAACGAAGCTATATTGTACACGAAGCTCACACGTTTCTCGCTCTTAACTGAAACGCATTGGATGTTAGAGGGCCTGTGGTTTGTATCAGTTTCAGAAGCAGAGTTGAACTAGATATGGTCAGTGTGTGTAGGAAACACAGTTCTTTTGTTCTGAGCACTCTCACGTTTCCCGCCTTATTAGAGACTCTAGAAAGCAAGAGCGTGCTTCTTGCTCTAAAGCAGAGTGTGTTTCATGGATGAGAAGTGTGCTGTGTGTTTCCCTTCAGAAAAGGAGTTAAATGCCAGGCCCTGTGTCTTCCTACAAGCGAGACTTCGTTTCAGGTAAACGCAGTCACTTTTCAGCTCAAACGAAGCTATATTGTACACGAAGCTCACACGTTTCTCGCTCTTAACTGAAACGCATTGGATGTTAGAGGGCCTGTGGTTTGTATCAGTTTCAGAAGCAGAGTTGAACTAGATATGGTCCGTGTGTGTAGGAAACACAGTTCTTTTGTTCTGAGCACTCTCACGTTTCCCGCCTTATTAGAGACTCTAGAAAGCAAGAGCGTGCTTCTTGCTCTAAAGCAGAGTGTGTTTCATGGATGAGAAGTGTGCTGTGTGTTTCCCTTCAGAAACGGAGTTAAATGCCAGGCTCTGTGTCTTCCTACAAGCGAGACTTCGTTTCAGGTAAACGCAGTCACTTTTCAGCTCAAACGAAGCTATATTGTACACGAAGCTCACACGTTTCTCGCTCTTAACTGAAACGCATTGGATGTTAGAGGGCCTGTGGTTTGTATCAGTTTCAGAAGCAGAGTTGAACTAGATATGGTCCGTGTGTGTAGGAAACACAGTTCTTTTGTTCTGAGCACTCTCACGTTTCCCGCCTTATTAGAGACTCTAGAAAGCAAGAGCGTGCTTCTTGCTCTAAAGCAGAGTGTGTTTCATGGATGAGAAGTGTGCTGTGTGTTTCCCTTCAGAAACAGAGTTAAATGCCAGGCTCTGTGTCTTCCTACAAGCGAGACTTCGTTTCAGGTAAACGCAGTCACTTTTCAGCTCAAACGAAGCTATATTGTACACGAAGCTCACACGTTTCTCGCTCTTAACTGAAACGCATTGGATGTTAGAGGGCCTGTGGTTTGTATCAGTTTCAGAAGCAGAGTTGAACTAGATATGGTCCGTGTGTGTAGGAAACACAGTTCTTTTGTTCTGAGCACTCTCACGTTTCCCGCCTTATTCGAGACTCTAGAAAGCAAGAGCGTGCTTCTTGCTCTAAAGCAGAGTGTGTTTCATGGATGAGAAGTGTGCTGTGTGTTTCCCTTCAGAAACGGAGTTAAATGCCAGGCTCTGTGTCTTCCTACAAGCGAGACTTCGTTTCAGGTAAACGCAGTCACTTTTCAGCTCAAACGAAGCTATATTGTACACGAAGCTCACACGTTTCTCGCTCTTAACTGAAACGCATTGGATGTTAGAGGGCCTGTGGTTTGTATCAGTTTCAGAAGCAGAGTTGAACTAGATATGGTCCGTGTGTGTAGGAAACACAGTTCTTTTGTTCTGAGCACTCTCACGTTTCCCGCCTTATTCGAGACTCTAGAAAGCAAGAGCGTGCTTCTTGCTCTAAAGCAGAGTGTGTTTCATGGATGAGAAGTGTGCTGTGTGTTTCCCTTCAGAAACGGAGTTAAATGCCAGGCTCTGTGTCTTCCTACAAGCGAGACTTCGTTTCAGGTAAACTCAGTCACTTTTCAGCTCAAACGAAGCTATATTGTACACAAAGCTCACACGTTTCTCGCTCTTAACTGAAACGCATTGGATGTTAGAGGGCCTGTGGTTTGTATCAGTTTCAGAAGCAGAGTTGAACTAGATATGGTCCGTGTGTGTAGGAAACACAGTTCTTTTGTTCTGAGCACTCTCACGTTTCCCGCCTTATTCGAGACTCTAGAAAGCAAGAGCGTGCTTCTTGCTCTAAAGCAGAGTGTGTTTCATGGATGAGAAGTGTGCTGTGTGTTTCCCTTCAGAAACGGAGTTAAATGCCAGGCTCTGTGTCTTCCTACAAGCGAGACTTCGTTTCAGGTAAACGCAGTCACTTTTCAGCTCAAACGAAGCTATATTGTACACGAAGCTCACACGTTTCTCGCTCTTAACTGAAACGCATTGGATGTTAGAGGGCCTGTGGTTTGTATCAGTTTCAGAAGCAGAGTTGAACTAGATATGGTCCGTGTGTGTAGGAAACACAGTTCTTTTGTTCTGAGCACTCTCACGTTTCCCGCCTTATTCGAGACTCTAGAAAGCAAGAGCGTGCTTCTTGCTCTAAAGCAGAGTGTGTTTCATGGATGAGAAGTGTGCTGTGTGTTTCCCTTCAGAAACGGAGTTAAATGCCAGGCTCTGCGTCTTCCTACAAGCGAGACTTCGTTTCAGGTAAACGCAGTCACTTTTCAGCTCAAACGAAGCTATATTGTACACGAAGCTCACACGTTTCTCGCTCTTAACTGAAACGCATTGGATGTTAGAGGGCCTGTGGTTTGTATCAGTTTCAGAAGCAGAGTTGAACTAGATATGGTCCGTGTGTGTAGGAAACACAGTTCTTTTGTTCTGAGCACTCTCACGTTTCCCGCCTTATTAGAGACTCTAGAAAGCAAGAGCGTGCTTCTTGCTCAAAAGCAGAGTGTGTTTCATGGATGAGAAGTGTGCTGTGTGTTTCCCTTCAGAAACGGAGTTAAATGCCAGGCTCTGTGTCTTCCTACAAGCGAGACTTCGTTTCAGGTAAACGCAGTCACTTTTCAGCTCAAACGAAGCTATATTGTACACGAAGCTCACACGTTTCTCGCTCTTAACTGAAACGCATTGGATGTTAGAGGGCCTGTGGTTTGTATCAGTTTCAGAAGCAGAGTTGAACTAGATATGGTCCGTGTGTGTAGGAAACACAGTTCTTTTGTTCTGAGCACTCTCACGTTTCCCGCCTTATTCGAGACACTAGAAAGCAAGAGCGTGCTTCTTGCTCTAAAGCAGAGTGTGTTTCATGGATGAGAAGTGTGCTGTGTGTTTCCCTTCAGAAACGG
Organism: Onychomys arenicola; assembly: GCA_949786405.1. Lineage (NCBI taxonomy): Eukaryota > Metazoa > Chordata > Mammalia > Rodentia > Cricetidae > Onychomys > Onychomys arenicola. The sequence continues at coordinate 113,898 of CATKUM010000111.1, forward strand.
AGTTAAATGCCAGGTTCTGTGTCTTCCCACAAGCGAGACTTCGTTTCAGGTAAACGCAGTCACTTTTCAGCTCAAACGAAGCTATATTGTACACGAAGCTCACACGTTTCTCGCTCTTAACTGAAACGCATTGGATGTTAGAGGGCCTGTGGTTTGTATCAGTTTCAGAAGCAGAGTTGAACTAGATATGGTCTGTGTGTAGGAGACACAGTTCTTTTGTTCTGAGCACTCTCACGTTTCCCGCCTTATTCGAGACTCTAGAAAGCAAGAGCGTGCTTCTTGCTCTAAAGCAGAGTGTGTTTCATTGATGAGAAGTGTGCTGTGTGTTTCCCTTCAGAAACGGAGTTAAATGCCAGGCTCTGTGTCTTCCTACAAGCGAGACTTCGTTTCAGGTAAACGCAGTCACTTTTCAGCTCAAACGAAGCTATATTGTACACGAAGCTCACACGTTTCTCGCTCTTAACTGAAACGCATTGGATGTTAGAGGGCCTGTGGTTTGTATCAGTTTCAGAAGCAGAGTTGAACTAGATATGGTCCGTGTGTGTAGGAAACACAGTTCTTTTGTTCTGAGCACTCTCACGTTTCCCGCAAGCGAGACTTCGTTTCAGGTAAACGCAGTCACTTTTCAGCTCAAACGAAGCTATATTGTACACGAAGCTCACACGTTTCTCGCTCTTAACTGAAACGCATTGGATGTTAGAGGGCCTGTGGTTTGTATCAGTTTCAGAAGCAGAGTTGAACTAGATATGGTCCGTGTGTGTAGGAAACACAGTTCTTTTGTTCTGAGCACTCTCACGTTTCCCGCCTTATTCGAGACTCTAGAAAGCAAGAGCGTGCTTCTTGCTCTAAAGCAGAGTGTGTTTCATGGATGAGAAGTGTGCTGTGTGTTTCCCTTCAGAAACGGAGTTAAATGCCAGGCTCTGCGTCTTCCTAGAAGCGAGACTTCGTTTCAGGTAAACGCAGTCACTTTTCAGCTCAAACGAAGCTATATTGTACACGAAGCTCACACGTTTCTCGCTCTTAACTGAAACGCATTGGATGTTAGAGGGCCTGTGGTTTGTATCAGTTTCAGAAGCAGAGTTGAACTAGATATGGTCCGTGTGTGTAGGAAACACAGTTCTTTTGTTCTGAGCACTCTCACGTTTCCCGCCTTATTCGAGACTCTAGAAAGCAAGAGCGTGCTTCTTGCTCTAAAGCAGAGTGTGTTTCATGGATGAGAAGTGTGCTGTGTGTTTCCCTTCAGAAACGGAGTTAAATGCCAGGCTCTGCGTCTTCCTACAAGCGAGACTTCGTTTCAGGTAAACGCAGTCACTTTTCAGCTCAAACGAAGCTATATTGTACACGAAGCTCACACGTTTCTCGCTCTTAACTGAAACGCATTGGATGTTAGAGGGCCTGTGGTTTGTATCAGTTTCAGAAGCAGAGTTGAACTAGATATGGTCCGTGTGTGTAGGAAACACAGTTCTTTTGTTCTGAGCACTCTCACGTTTCCCGCCTTATTCGAGACTCTAGAAAGCAAGAGCGTGCTTCTTGCTCTAAAGCAGAGTGTGTTTCATGGATGAGAAGTGTGCTGTGTGTTTCCCTTCAGAAACGGAGTTAAATGCCAGGCTCTGCGTCTTCCTACAAGCGAGACTTCGTTTCAGGTAAACGCAGTCACTTTTCAGCTCAAACGAAGCTATATTGTACACGAAGCTCACACGTTTCTCGCTCTTAACTGAAACGCATTGGATGTTAGAGGGCCTGTGGTTTGTATCAGTTTCAGAAGCAGAGTTGAACTAGATATGGTCCGTGTGTGTAGGAAACACAGTTCTTTTGTTCTGAGCACTCTCACGTTTCCCGCCTTATTAGAGACTCTAGAAAGCAAGAGCGTGCTTCTTGCTCTAAAGCAGAGTGTGTTTCATTGATGAGAAGTGTGCTGTGTGTTTCCCTTCAGAAACGGAGTTAAATGCCAGGCTCTGTGTCTTCCTACAAGCGAGACTTCGTTTCAGGTAAACGCAGTCACTTTTCAGCTCAAACGAAGCTATATTGTACACGAAGCTCACACGTTTCTCGCTCTTAACTGAAACGCATTGGATGTTAGAGGGCCTGTGGTTTGTATCAGTTTCAGAAGCAGAGTTGAACTAGATATGGTCCGTGTGTGTAGGAAACACAGTTCTTTTGTTCTGAGCACTCTCACGTTTCCCGCCTTATTCGAGACACTAGAAAGCAAGAGCGTGCTTCTTGCTCTAAAGCAGAGTGTGTTTCATGGATGAGAAGTGTGCTGTGTGTTTCCCTTCAGAAACGGAGTTAAATGCCAGGTTCTGTGTCTTCCTACAAGCGAGACTTCGTTTCAGGTAAACGCAGTCACTTTTCAGCTCAAACGAAGCTATATTGTACACGAAGCTCACACGTTTCTCGCTCTTAACTGAAACGCATTGGATGTTAGAGGGCCTGTGGTTTGTATCAGTTTCAGAAGCAGAGTTGAACTAGATATGGTCTGTGTGTAGGAGACACAGTTCTTTTGTTCTGAGCACTCTCACGTTTCCCGCCTTATTCGAGACTCTAGAAAGCAAGAGCGTGCTTCTTGCTCTAAAGCAGAGTGTGTTTCATGGATGAGAAGTGTGCTGTGTGTTTCCCTTCAGAAACGGAGTTAAATGCCAGGCTCTGTGTCTTCCTACAAGCGAGACTTCGTTTCAGGTAAACGCAGTCACTTTTCAGCTCAAACGAAGCTATATTGTACACGAAGCTCACTCATTTCTCGCTCTTAACTGAAACGCATTGGATGTTAGAGGGCCTGTGGTTTGTATCAGTTTCAGAAGCAGAGTTGAACTAGATATGGTCCGTGTGTGTAGGAAACACAGTTCTTTTGTTCTGAGCACTCTCACGTTTCCCGCCTTATTCGAGACTCTAGAAAGCAAGAGCGTGCTTCTTGCTCTAAAGCAGAGTGTGTTTCATGGATGAGAAGTGTGCTGTGTGTTTACCTTCAGAAACGGAGTTAAATGCCAGGCTCTGCGTCTTCCTACAAGCGAGACTTCGTTTCAGGTAAACGCAGTCACTTTTCAGCTCAAACGAAGCTATATTGTACACGAAGCTCACACGTTTCTCGCTCTTAACTGAAACGCATTGGATGTTAGAGGGCCTGTGGTTTGTATCAGTTTCAGAAGCAGAGTTGAACTAGATATGGTCCGTGTGTGTAGGAAACACAGTTCTTTTGTTCTGAGCACTCTCACGTTTCCCGCCTTATTCGAGACACTAGAAAGCAAGAGCGTGCTTCTTGCTCTAAAGCAGAGTGTGTTTCATGGATGAGAAGTGTGCTGTGTGTTTCCCTTCAGAAACGGAGTTAAATGCCAGGTTCTGTGTCTTCCTACAAGCGAGACTTCGTTTCAGGTAAACGCAGTCACTTTTCAGCTCAAACGAAGCTATATTGTACACGAAGCTCACACGTTTCTCGCTCTTAACTGAAACGCATTGGATGTTAGAGGGCCTGTGGTTTGTATCAGTTTCAGAAGCAGAGTTGAACTAGATATGGTCTGTGTGTAGGAGACACAGTTCTTTTGTTCTGAGCACTCTCACGTTTCCCGCCTTATTCGAGACTCTAGAAAGCAAGAGCGTGCTTCTTGCTCTAAAGCAGAGTGTGTTTCATGGATGAGAAGTGTGCTGTGTGTTTCCCTTCAGAAACGGAGTTAAATGCCAGGCTCTGTGTCTTCCTACAAGCGAGACTTCGTTTCAGGTAAACGCAGTCACTTTTCAGCTCAAACGAAGCTATATTGTACACGAAGCTCACACGTTTCTCGCTCTTAACTGAAACGCATTGGATGTTAGAGGGCCTGTGGTTTGTATCAGTTTCAGAAGCAGAGTTGAACTAGATATGGTCCGTGTGTGTAGGAAACACAGTTCTTTTGTTCTGAGCACTCTCACGTTTCCCGCAAGCGAGACTTCGTTTCAGGTAAACGCAGTCACTTTTCAGCTCAAACGAAGCTATATTGTACACGAAGCTCACACGTTTCTCGCTCTTAACTGAAACGCATTGGATGTTAGAGGGCCTGTGGTTTGTATCAGTTTCAGAAGCAGAGTTGAACTAGATATGGTCCGTGTGTGTAGGAAACACAGTTCTTTTGTTCTGAGCACTCTCACGTTTCCCGCCTTATTCGAGACTCTAGAAAGCAAGAGCGTGCTTCTTGCTCTAAAGCAGAGTGTGTTTCATGGATGAGAAGTGTGCTGTGTGTTTCCCTTCAGAAACGGAGTTAAATGCCAGGCTCTGCGTCTTCCTACAAGCGAGACTTCGTTTCAGGTAAACGCAGTCAATTTTCAGCTCAAACGAAGCTATATTGTACACGAAGCTCACACGTTTCTCGCTCTTAACTGAAACGCATTGGATGTTAGAGGGCCTGTGGTTTGTATCAGTTTCAGAAGCAGAGTTGAACTAGATATGGTCCGTGTGTGTAGGAAACACAGTTCTTTTGTTCTGAGCACTCTCACGTTTCCCGCCTTATTCGAGACTCTAGAAAGCAAGAGCGTGCTTCTTGCTCTAAAGCAGAGTGTGTTTCATGGATGAGAAGTGTGCTGTGTGTTTCCCTTCAGAAACGGAGTTAAATGCCAGGCTCTGCGTCTTCCTACAAGCGAGACTTCGTTTCAGGTAAACGCAGTCACTTTTCAGCTCAAACGAAGCTATATTGTACACGAAGCTCACACGTTTCTCGCTCTTAACTGAAATGCATTGGATGTTAGAGGGCCTGTGGTTTGTATCAGTTTCAGAAGCAGAGTTGAACTAGATATGGTCCGTGTGTGTAGGAAACACAGTTCTTTTGTTCTGAGCACTCTCACGTTTCCCGCCTTATTCGAGACTCTAGAAAGCAAGAGCGTGCTTCTTGCTCTAAAGCAGAGTGTGTTTCATGGATGAGAAGTGTGCTGTGTGTTTCCCTTCAGAAACGGAGTTAAATGCCAGGCTCTGCGTCTTCCTACAAGCGAGACTTCGTTTCAGGTAAACGCAGTCACTTTTCAGCTCAAACGAAGCTATATTGTACACGAAGCTCACACGTTTCTCGCTCTTAACTGAAACGCATTGGATGTTAGAGGGCCTGTGGTTTGTATCAGTTTCAGAAGCAGAGTTGAACTAGATATGGTCCGTGTGTGTAGGAAACACAGTTCTTTTGTTCTGAGCACTCTCACGTTTCCCGCCTTATTCGAGACTCTAGAAAGCAAGAGCGTGCTTCTTGCTCTAAAGCAGAGTGTGTTTCATGGATGAGAAGTGTGCTGTGTGTTTCCCTTCAGAAACGGAGTTAAATGCCAGGCTCTGTGTCTTCCTACAAGCGAGACTTCGTTTCAGGTAAACGCAGTCACTTTTCAGCTCAAACGAAGCTATATTGTACACGAAGCTCACACGTTTCTCGCTCTTAACTGAAACGCATTGGATGTTAGAGGGCCTGTGGTTTGTATCAGTTTCAGAAGCAGAGTTGAACTAGATATGGTCCGTGTGTGTAGGAAACACAGTTCTTTTGTTCTGAGCACTCTCACGTTTCCCGCCTTATTAGAGACTCTAGAAAGCAAGAGCGTGCTTCTTGCTCTAAAGCAGAGTGTGTTTCATGGATGAGAAGTGTGCTGTGTGTTTCCCTTCAGAAACGGAGTTAAATGCCAGGCTCTGTGTCTTCCTACAAGCGAGACTTCGTTTCAGGTAAACACAGTCACTTTTCAGCTCAAACGAAGCTATATTGTACACGAAGCTCACACGTTTCTCGCTCTTAACTGAAACGCATTGGATGTTAGAGGGCCTGTGGTTTGTATCAGTTTCAGAAGCAGAGTTGAACTAGATATGGTCCGTGTGTGTAGGAAACACAGTTCTTTTGTTCTGAGCACTCTCACGTTTCCCGCCTTATTCGAGACTCTAGAAAGCAAGAGCGTGCTTCTTGCTCTAAAGCAGAGTGTGTTTCATGGGTGAGAAGTGTGCTGTGTGTTTCCCTTCAGAAACGGAGTTAAATGCCAGGCTCTGCGTCTTCCTACAAGCGAGACTTCGTTTCAGGTAAACGCAGTCACTTTTCAGCTCAAACGAAGCTATATTGTACACGAAGCTCACACGTTTCTCGCTCTTAACTGAAACGCATTGGATGTTAGAGGGCCTGTGGTTTGTATCAGTTTCAGAAGCAGAGTTGAACTAGATATGGTCCGTGTGTGTAGGAAACACAGTTCTTTTGTTCTGAGCACTCTCACGTTTCCCGCCTTATTCGAGACTCTAGAAAGCAAGAGCGTGCTTCTTGCTCTAAAGCAGAGTGTGTTTCATGGGTGAGAAGTGTGCTGTGTGTTTCCCTTCAGAAACGGAGTTAAATGCCAGGCTCTGCGTCTTCCTACAAGCGAGACTTCGTTTCAGGTAAACGCAGTCACTTTTCAGCTCAAACGAAGCTATATTGTACACGAAGCTCACACGTTTCTCGCTCTTAACTGAAACGCATTGGATGTTAGAGGGCCTGTGGTTTGTATCAGTTTCAGAAGCAGAGTTGAACTAGATATGGTCCGTGTGTGTAGGAAACACAGTTCTTTTGTTCTGAGCACTCTCACGTTTCCCGCCTTATTCGAGACACTAGAAAGCAAGAGCGTGCTTCTTGCTCTAAAGCAGAGTGTGTTTCATGGATGAGAAGTGTGCTGTGTGTTTCCCTTCAGAAACGGAGTTAAATGCCAGGTTCTGTGTCTTCCTACAAGCGAGACTTCGTTTCAGGTAAACGCAGTCACTTTTCAGCTCAAACGAAGCTATATTGTACACGAAGCTCACACGTTTCTCGCTCTTAACTGAAACGCATTGGATGTTAGAGGGCCTGTGGTTTGTATCAGTTTCAGAAGCAGAGTTGAACTAGATATGGTCTGTGTGTAGGAGACACAGTTCTTTTGTTCTGAGCACTCTCACGTTTCCCGCCTTATTCGAGACTCTAGAAAGCAAGAGCGTGCTTCTTGCTCTAAAGCAGAGTGTGTTTCATGGATGAGAAGTGTGCTGTGTGTTTCCCTTCAGAAACGGAGTTAAATGCCAGGCTCTGTGTCTTCCTACAAGCGAGACTTCGTTTCAGGTAAACGCAGTCACTTTTCAGCTCAAACGAAGCTATATTGTACACGAAGCTCACTCGTTTCTCGCTCTTAACTGAAACGCATTGGATGTTAGAGGGCCTGTGGTTTGTATCAGTTTCAGAAGCAGAGTTGAACTAGATATGGTCCGTGTGTGTAGGAAACACAGTTCTTTTGTTCTGAGCACTCTCACGTTTCCCGCCTTATTAGAGACTCTAGAAAGCAAGAGCGTGCTTCTTGCTCTAAAGCAGAGTGGGTTTCATGGATGAGAAGTGTGCTGTGTGTTTCCCTTCAGAAACGGAGTTAAATGCCAGGCTCTGTGTCTTCCTACAAGCGAGACTTCGTTTCAGGTAAACGCAGTCACTTTTCAGCTCAAACGAAGCTATATTGTACACGAAGCTCACACGTTTCTCGCTCTTAACTGAAACGCATTGGATGTTAGAGGGCCTGTGGTTTGTATCAGTTTCAGAAGCAGAGTTGAACTAGATATGGTCCGTGTGTGTAGGAAACACAGTTCTTTTGTTCTGAGCACTCTCACGTTTCCCGCAAGCGAGACTTCGTTTCAGGTAAACGCAGTCACTTTTCAGCTCAAACGAAGCTATATTGTACACGAAGCTCACACGTTTCTCGCTCTTAACTGAAACGCATTGGATGTTAGAGGGCCTGTGGTTTGTATCAGTTTCAGAAGCAGAGTTGAACTAGATATGGTCCGTGTGTGTAGGAAACACAGTTCTTTTTTTCTGAGCACTCTCACGTTTCCCGCCTTATTCGAGACTCTAGAAAGCAAGAGCGTGCTTCTTGCTCTAAAGCAGAGTGTGTTTCATGGATGAGAAGTGTGCTGTGTGTTTCCCTTCAGAAACGGAGTTAAATGCCAGGCTCTGTGTCTTCCTACAAGCGAGACTTCGTTTCAGGTAAACGCAGTCACTTTTCAGCTCAAACGAAGCTATATTGTACACGAAGCTCACACGTTTCTCGCTCTTAACTGAAACGCATTGGATGTTAGAGGGCCTGTGGTTTGTATCAGTTTCAGAAGCAGATTTGAACTAGATATGGTCCGTGTGTGTAGGAAACACAGTTCTTTTGTTCTGAGCACTCTCACGTTTCCCGCCTTATTCGAGACTCTAGAAAGCAAGAGCGTGCTTCTTGCTCTAAAGCAGAGTGTGTTTCATGGATGAGAAGTGTGCTGTGTGTTTCCCTTCAGAAACGGAGTTAAATGCCAGGCTCTGTGTCTTCCTACAAGCGAGACTTCGTTTCAGGTAAACGCAGTCACTTTTCAGCTCAAACGAAGCTATATTGTACACGAAGCTCACACGTTTCTCGCTCTTAACTGAAACGCATTGGATGTTAGAGGGCCTGTGGTTTGTATCAGTTTCAGAAGCAGAGTTGAACTAGATATGGTCCGTGTGTGTAGGAAACACAGTTCTTTTGTTCTGAGCACTCTCACGTTTCCCGCCTTATTCGAGACTCTAGAAAGCAAGAGCGTGCTTCTTGCTCTAAAGCAGAGTGTGTTTCATGGATGAGAAGTGTGCTGTGTGTTTCCCTTCAGAAACGGAGTTAAATGCCAGGCTCTGTGTCTTCCTACAAGCGAGACTTCGTTTCAGGTAAACGCAGTCACTTTTCAGCTCAAACGAAGCTATATTGTACACGAAGCTCACACGTTTCTCGCTCTTAACTGAAACGCATTGGATGTTAGAGGGCCTGTGGTTTGTATCAGTTTCAGAAGCAGAGTTGAACTAGATATGGTCCGTGTGTGTAGGAAACACAGTTCTTTTGTTCTGAGCACTCTCACATTTCCCGCCTTATTCGAGACTCTCGAAAGCAAGAGCGTGCTTCTTGCTCTAAAGCAGAGTGTGTTTCATGGATGAGAAGTGTGCTGTGTGTTTCCCTTCAGAAACGGAGTTAAATGCCAGGCTCTGTGTCTTCCTACAAGCGAGACTTCGTTTCAGGTAAACGCAGTCACTTTTCAGCTCAAACGAAGCTATATTGTACACGAAGCTCACACGTTTCTCGCTCTTAACTGAAACGCATTGGATGTTAGAGGGCCTGTGGTTTGTATCAGTTTCAGAAGCAGAGTTGAACTAGATATGGTCCGTGTGTGTAGGAAACACAGTTCTTTTGTTCTGAGCACTCTCACGTTTCCCGCCTTATTCGAGACTCTAGAAAGCAAGAGCGTGCTTCTTGCTCTAAAGCAGAGTGTGTTTCATGGATGAGAAGTGTGCTGTGTGTTTCCCTTCAGAAACGGAGTTAAATGCCAGGCTCTGTGTCTTCCTACAAGCGAGACTTCGTTTCAGGTAAACGCAGTCACTTTTCAGCTCAAACGAAGCTATATTGTACACGAAGCTCACACGTTTCTCGCTCTTAACTGAAACGCATTGGATGTTAGAGGGCCTGTGGTTTGTATCAGTTTCAGAAGCAGAGTTGAACTAGATATGGTCCGTGTGTGTAGGAAACACAGTTCTTTTGTTCTGAGCACTCTCACGTTTCCCGCCTTATTAGAGACTCTAGAAAGCAAGAGCGTGCTTCTTGCTCTAAAGCAGAGTGTGTTTCATGGATGAGAAGTGTGCTGTGTGTTTCCCTTCAGAAACGGAGTTAAATGCCAGGCTCTGTGTCTTCCTACAAGCGAGACTTCGTTTCAGGTAAACGCAGTCACTTTTCATCTCAAACGAAGCTATATTGTACACGAAGCTCACACGTTTCTCGCTCTTAACTGAAACGCATTGGATGTTAGAGGGCCTGTGGTTTGTATCAGTTTCAGAAGCAGAGTTGAACTAGATATGGTCCGTGTGTGTAGGAAACACAGTTCTTTTGTTCTGAGCACTCTCACGTTTCCCGCCTTATTCGAGACTCTAGAAAGCAAGAGCGTGCTTCTTGCTCTAAAGCAGAGTGTGTTTCATGGATGAGAAGTGTGCTGTGTGTTTCCCTTCAGAAACGGAGTTAAATGCCAGGTTCTGTGTCTTCCTACAAGCGAGACTTCGTTTCAGGTAAACGCAGTCACTTTTCAGCTCAAACGAAGCTATATTGTACACGAAGCTCACACGTTTCTCGCTCTTAACTGAAACGCATTGGATGTTAGAGGGCCTGTGGTTTGTATCAGTTTCAGAAGCAGAGTTGAACTAGATATGGTCTGTGTGTAGGAGACACAGTTCTTTTGTTCTGAGCACTCTCACGTTTCCCGCCTTATTCGAGACTCTAGAAAGCAAGAGCGTGCTTCTTGCTCTAAAGCAGAGTGTGTTTCATGGATGAGAAGTGTGCTGTGTGTTTCCCTTCAGAAACGGAGTTAAATGCCAGGCTCTGTGTCTTCCTACAAGCGAGACTTCGTTTCAGGTAAACGCAGTCACTTTTCAGCTCAAACGAAGCTATATTGTACACGAAGCTCACTCGTTTCTCGCTCTTAACTGAAACGCATTGGATGTTAGAGGGCCTGTGGTTTGTATCAGTTTCAGAAGCAGAGTTGAACTAGATATGGTCCGTGTGTGTAGGAAACACAGTTCTTTTGTTCTGAGCACTCTCACGTTTCCCGCCTTATTAGAGACTCTAGAAAGCAAGAGCGTGCTTCTTGCTCTAAAGCAGAGTGGGTTTCATGGATGAGAAGTGTGCTGTGTGTTTCCCTTCAGAAACGGAGTTAAATGCCAGGCTCTGTGTCTTCCTACAAGCGAGACTTCGTTTCAGGTAAACGCAGTCACTTTTCAGCTCAAACGAAGCTATATTGTACACGAAGCTCACACGTTTCTCGCTCTTAACTGAAACGCATTGGATGTTAGAGGGCCTGTGGTTTGTATCAGTTTCAGAAGCAGAGTTGAACTAGATATGGTCCGTGTGTGTAGGAAACACAGTTCTTTTGTTCTGAGCACTCTCACGTTTCCCGCAAGCGAGACTTCGTTTCAGGTAAACGCAGTCACTTTTCAGCTCAAACGAAGCTATATTGTACACGAAGCTCACACGTTTCTCGCTCTTAACTGAAACGCATTGGATGTTAGAGGGCCTGTGGTTTGTATCAGTTTCAGAAGCAGAGTTGAACTAGATATGGTCCGTGTGTGTAGGAAACACAGTTCTTTTGTTCTGAGCACTCTCACGTTTCCCGCCTTATTCGAGACTCTAGAAAGCAAGAGCGTGCTTCTTGCTCTAAAGCAGAGTGTGTTTCATGGATGAGAAGTGTGCTGTGTGTTTCCCTTCAGAAACGGAGTTAAATGCCAGGCTCTGTGTCTTCCTACAAGCGAGACTTCGTTTCAGGTAAACGCAGTCACTTTTCAGCTCAAACGAAGCTATATTGTACACGAAGCTCACACGTTTCTCGCTCTTAACTGAAACGCATTGGATGTTAGAGGGCCTGTGGTTTGTATCAGTTTCAGAAGCAGAGTTGAACTAGATATGGTCCGTGTGTGTAGGAAACACAGTTCTTTTGTTCTGAGCACTCTCACGTTTCCCGCCTTATTCGAGACTCTAGAAAGCAAGAGCGTGCTTCTTGCTCTAAAGCAGAGTGTGTTTCATGGATGAGAAGTGTGCTGTGTGTTTCCCTTCAGAAACGGAGTTAAATGCCAGGCTCTGTGTCTTCCTACAAGCGAGACTTCGTTTCAGGTAAACGCAGTCACTTTTCAGCTCAAACGAAGCTATATTGTACACGAAGCTCACACGTTTCTCGCTCTTAACTGAAACGCATTGGATGTTAGAGGGCCTGTGGTTTGTATCAGTTTCAGAAGCAGAGTTGAACTAGATATGGTCCGTGTGTGTAGGAAACACAGTTCTTTTGTTCTGAGCACTCTCACGTTTCCCGCCTTATTCGAGACTCTAGAAAGCAAGAGCGTGCTTCTTGCTCTAAAGCAGAGTGTGTTTCATGGATGAGAAGTGTGCTGTGTGTTTCCCTTCAGAAACGGAGTTAAATGCCAGGCTCTGTGTCTTCCTACAAGCGAGACTTCGTTTCAGGTAAACGCAGTCACTTTTCAGCTCAAACGAAGCTATATTGTACACGAAGCTCACACGTTTCTCGCTCTTAACTGAAACGCATTGGATGTTAGAGGGCCTGTGGTTTGTATCAGTTTCAGAAGCAGAGTTGAACTAGATATGGTCCGTGTGTGTAGGAAACACAGTTCTTTTGTTCTGAGCACTCTCACGTTTCCCGCCTTATTCGAGACTCTAGAAAGCAAGAGCGTGCTTCTTGCTCTAAAGCAGAGTGTGTTTCATGGATGAGAAGTGTGCTGTGTGTTTCCCTTCAGAAACGGAGTTAAATGCCAGGCTCTGTGTCTTCCTACAAGCGAGACTTCGTTTCAGGTAAACGCAGTCACTTTTCAGCTCAAACGAAGCTATATTGTACACGAAGCTCACACGTTTCTCGCTCTTAACTGAAACGCATTGGATGTTAGAGGGCCTGTGGTTTGTATCAGTTTCAGAAGCAGAGTTGAACTAGATATGGTCCGTGTGTGTAGGAAACACAGTTCTTTTGTTCTGAGCACTCTCACGTTTCCCGCCTTATTCGAGACTCTAGAAAGCAAGAGCGTGCTTCTTGCTCTAAAGCAGAGTGTGTTTCATGGATGAGAAGTGTGCTGTGTGTTTCCCTTCAGAAACGGAGTTAAATGCCAGGCTCTGTGTCTTCCTACAAGCGAGACTTCGTTTCAGGTAAACGCAGTCACTTTTCAGCTCAAACGAAGCTATATTGTACACGAAGCTCACACGTTTCTCGCTCTTAACTGAAACGCATTGGATGTTAGAGGGCCTGTGGTTTGTATCAGTTTCAGAAGCAGAGTTGAACTAGATATGGTCCGTGTGTGTAGGAAACACAGTTCTTTTGTTCTGAGCACTCTCACGTTTCCCGCCTTATTCGAGACTCTAGAAAGCAAGAGCGTGCTTCTTGCTCTAAAGCAGAGTGTGTTTCATGGATGAGAAGTGTGCTGTGTGTTTCCCTTCAGAAACGGAGTTAAATGCCAGGCTCTGTGTCTTCCTACAAGCGAGACTTCGTTTCAGGTAAACGCAGTCACTTTTCAGCTCAAACGAAGCTATATTGTACACGAAGCTCACACGTTTCTCGCTCTTAACTGAAACGCATTGGATGTTAGAGGGCCTGTGGTTTGTATCAGTTTCAGAAGCAGAGTTGAACTAGATATGGTCCGTGTGTGTAGGAAACACAGTTCTTTTGTTCTGAGCACTCTCACGTTTCCCGCCTTATTCGAGACTCTAGAAAGCAAGAGCGTGCTTCTTGCTCTAAAGCAGAGTGTGTTTCATGGATGAGAAGTGTGCTGTGTGTTTCCCTTCAGAAACGGAGTTAAATGCCAGGCTCTGTGTCTTCCTACAAGCGAGACTTCGTTTCAGGTAAACGCAGTCACTTTTCAGCTCAAACGAAGCTATATTGTACACGAAGCTCACACGTTTCTCGCTCTTAACTGAAACGCATTGGATGTTAGAGGGCCTGTGGTTTGTATCAGTTTCAGAAGCAGAGTTGAACTAGATATGGTCCGTGTGTGTAGGAAACACAGTTCTTTTGTTCTGAGCACTCTCACGTTTCCCGCCTTATTCGAGACTCTAGAAAGCAAGAGCGTGCTTCTTGCTCTAAAGCAGAGTGTGTTTCATGGATGAGAAGTGTGCTGTGTGTTTCCCTTCAGAAACGGAGTTAAATGCCAGGCTCTGTGTCTTCCTACAAGCGAGACTTCGTTTCAGGTAAACGCAGTCACTTTTCAGCTCAAACGAAGCTATATTGTACACGAAGCTCACACGTTTCTCGCTCTTAACTGAAACGCATTGGATGTTAGAGGTCCTGTGGTTTGTATCAGTTTCAGAAGCAGAGTTGAACTAGATATGGTCCGTGTGTGTAGGAAACACAGTTCTTTTGTTCTGAGCACTCTCACGTTTCCCGCCTTATTCGAGACTCTAGAAAGCAAGAGCGTGCTTCTTGCTCTAAAGCAGAGTGTGTTTCATGGATGAGAAGTGTGCTGTGTGTTTCCCTTCAGAAACGGAGTTAAATGCCAGGCTCTGTGTCTTCCTACAAGCGAGACTTCGTTTCAGGTAAACGCAGTCACTTTTCAGCTCAAACGAAGCTATATTGTACACGAAGCTCACACGTTTCTCGCTCTTAACTGAAACGCATTGGATGTTAGAGGGCCTGTGGTTTGTATCAGTTTCAGAAGCAGAGTTGAACTAGATATGGTCCGTGTGTGTAGGAAACACAGTTCTTTTGTTCTGAGCACTCTCACGTTTCCCGCCTTATTAGAGACTCTAGAAGGCAAGAGCATGCTTCTTGCTCTAAAGCAGAGTGTGTTTCATGGATGAGAAGTGTGCTGTGTGTTTCCCTTCAGAAACGGAGTTAAATGCCAGGCTCTGTGTCTTCCTACAAGCGAGACTTCGTTTCAGGTAAACGCAGTCACTTTTCAGCTCAAACGAAGCTATATTGTACACGAAGCTCACACGTTTCTCGCTCTTAACTGAAACGCATTGGATGTTAGAGGGCCTGTGGTTTGTATCAGTTTCAGAAGCAGAGTTGAACTAGATATGGTCCGTGTGTGTAGGAAACACAGTTCTTTTGTTCTGAGCACTCTCACGTTTCCCGCCTTATTCGAGACTCTAGAAAGCAAGAGCGTGCTTCTTGCTCTAAAGCAGAGTGTGTTTCATGGATGAGAAGTGTGCTGTGTGTTTCCCTTCAGAAACGGAGTTAAATGCCAGGCTCTGTGTCTTCCTACAAGCGAGACTTCGTTTCAGGTAAACGCAGTCACTTTTCAGCTCAAACGAAGCTATATTGTACACGAAGCTCACACGTTTCTCGCTCTTAACTGAAACGCATTGGATGTTAGAGGGCCTGTGGTTTGTATCAGTTTCAGAAGCAGAGTTGAACTAGATATGGTCCGTGTGTGTAGGAAACACAGTTCTTTTGTTCTGAGCACTCTCACGTTTCCCGCCTTATTCGAGACTCTAGAAGGCAAGAGCGTGCTTCTTGCTCTAAAGCAGAGTGTGTTTCATGGATGAGAAGTGTGCTGTGTGTTTCCCTTCAGAAACGGAGTTAAATGCCAGGCTCTGTGTCTTCCTACAAGCGAGACTTCGTTTCAGGTAAACGCAGTCACTTTTCAGCTCAAACGAAGCTATATTGTACACGAAGCTCACACGTTTCTCGCTCTTAACTGAAACGCATTGGATGTTAGAGGGCCTGTGGTTTGTATCAGTTTCAGAAGCAGAGTTGAACTAGATATGGTCCGTGTGTGTAGGAAACACAGTTCTTTTGTTCTGAGCACTCTCACGTTTCCCGCCTTATTCGAGACTCTAGAAAGCAAGAGCGTGCTTCTTGCTCTAAAGCAGAGTGTGTTTCATGGATGAGAAGTGTGCTGTGTGTTTCCCTTCAGAAACGGAGTTAAATGCCAGGCTCTGTGTCTTCCTACAAGCGAGACTTCGTTTCAGGTAAACGCAGTCACTTTTCAGCTCAAACGAAGCTATATTGTACACGAAGCTCACACGTTTCTCGCTCTTAACTGAAACGCATTGGATGTTAGAGGGCCTGTGGTTTGTATCAGTTTCAGAAGCAGAGTTGAACTAGATATGGTCCGTGTGTGTAGGAAACACAGTTCTTTTGTTCTGAGCACTCTCACGTTTCCCGCCTTATTCGAGACTCTAGAAACCAAGAGCGTGCTTCTTGCTCTAAAGCAGAGTGTGTTTCATGGATGAGAAGTGTGCTGTGTGTTTCCCTTCAGAAACGGAGTTAAATGCCAGGCTCTGTGTCTTCCTACAAGCGAGACTTCGTTTCAGGTAAACGCAGTCACTTTTCAGCTCAAACGAAGCTATATTGTACACGAAGCTCACACGTTTCTCGCTCTTAACTGAAACGCATTGGATGTTAGAGGGCCTGTGGTTTGTATCAGTTTCAGAAGCAGAGTTGAACTAGATATGGTCCGTGTGTGTAGGAAACACAGTTCTTTTGTTCTGAGCACTCTCACGTTTCCCGCCTTATTCGAGACTCTAGAAAGCAAGAGCGTGCTTCTTGCTCTAAAGCAGAGTGTGTTTCATGGATGAGAAGTGTGCTGTGTGTTTCCCTTCAGAAACGGAGTTAAATGCCAGGCTCTGTGTCTTCCTACAAGCGAGACTTCGTTTCAGGTAAACGCAGTCACTTTTCAGCTCAAACGAAGCTATATTGTACACGAAGCTCACACGTTTCTCGCTCTTAACTGAAACGCATTGGATGTTAGAGGGCCTGTGGTTTGTATCAGTTTCAGAAGCAGAGTTGAACTAGATATGGTCCGTGTGTGTAGGAAACACAGTTCTTTTGTTCTGAGCACTCTCACGTTTCCCGCCTTATTCGAGACTCTAGAAAGCAAGAGCGTGCTTCTTGCTCTAAAGCAGAGTGTGTTTCATGGATGAGAAGTGTGCTGTGTGTTTCCCTTCAGAAACGGAGTTAAATGCCAGGCTCTGTGTCTTCCTACAAGCGAGACTTCGTTTCAGGTAAACGCAGTCACTTTTCAGCTCAAACGAAGCTATATTGTACACGAAGCTCACACGTTTCTCGCTCTTAACTGAAACGCATTGGATGTTAGAGGGCCTGTGGTTTGTATCAGTTTCAGAAGCAGAGTTGAACTAGATATGGTCCGTGTGTGTAGGAAACACAGTTCTTTTGTTCTGAGCACTCTCACGTTTCCCGCCTTATTAGAGACTCTAGAAGGCAAGAGCGTGCTTCTTGCTCTAAAGCAGAGTGTGTTTCATGGATGAGAAGTGTGCTGTGTGTTTCCCTTCAGAAACGGAGTTAAATGCCAGGCTCTGTGTCTTCCTACAAGCGAGACTTCGTTTCAGGTAAACGCAGTCACTTTTCAGCTCAAACGAAGCTATATTGTACACGAAGCTCACACGTTTCTCGCTCTTAACTGAAACGCATTGGATGTTAGAGGGCCTGTGGTTTGTATCAGTTTCAGAAGCAGAGTTGAACTAGATATGGTCCGTGTGTGTAGGAAACACAGTTCTTTTGTTCTGAGCACTCTCACGTTTCCCGCCTTATTAGAGACTCTAGAAAGCAAGAGCGTGCTTCTTGCTCTAAAGCAGAGTGTGTTTCATGGATGAGAAGTGTGCTGTGTGTTTCCCTTCAGAAACGGAGTTAAATGCCAGGCTCTGTGTCTTCCTACAAGCGAGACTTCGTTTCAGGTAAACGCAGTCACTTTTCAGCTCAAACGAAGCTATATTGTACACGAAGCTCACACGTTTCTCGCTCTTAACTGAAACGCATTGGATGTTAGAGGGCCTGTGGTTTGTATCAGTTTCAGAAGCAGAGTTGAACTAGATATGGTCCGTGTGTGTAGGAAACACAGTTCTTTTGTTCTGAGCACTCTCACGTTTCCCGCCTTATTCGAGACTCTAGAAAGCAAGAGCGTGCTTCTTGCTCTAAAGCAGAGTGTGTTTCATGGATGAGAAGTGTGCTGTGTGTTTCCCTTCAGAAACGGAGTTAAATGCCAGGCTCTGTGTCTTCCTACAAGCGAGACTTCGTTTCAGGTAAACGCAGTCACTTTTCAGCTCAAACGAAGCTATATTGTACACGAAGCTCACACGTTTCTCGCTCTTAACTGAAACGCATTGGATGTTAGAGGGCCTGTGGTTTGTATCAGTTTCAGAAGCAGAGTTGAACTAGATATGGTCCGTGTGTGTAGGAAACACAGTTCTTTTGTTCTGAGCACTCTCACGTTTCCCGCCTTATTCGAGACTCTAGAAAGCAAGAGCGTGCTTCTTGCTCTAAAGCAGAGTGTGTTTCATGGATGAGAAGTGTGCTGTGTGTTTCCCTTCAGAAACGGAGTTAAATGCCAGGCTCTGTGTCTTCCTACAAGCGAGACTTCGTTTCAGGTAAACGCAGTCACTTTTCAGCTCAAACGAAGCTATATTGTACACGAAGCTCACACGTTTCTCGCTCTTAACTGAAACGCATTGGATGTTAGAGGGCCTGTGGTTTGTATCAGTTTCAGAAGCAGAGTTGAACTAGATATGGTCCGTGTGTGTAGGAAACACAGTTCTTTTGTTCTGAGCACTCTCACGTTTCCCGCCTTATTCGAGACTCTAGAAAGCAAGAGCGTGCTTCTTGCTCTAAAGCAGAGTGTGTTTCATGGATGAGAAGTGTACTGTGTGTTTCCCTTCAGAAACGGAGTTAAATGCCAGGCCCTGTGTCTTCCTACAAGCGAGACTTCGTTTCAGGTAAACGCAGTCACTTTTCAGCTCAAACGAAGCTATATTGTACACGAAGCTCACACGTTTCTCGCTCTTAACTGAAACGCATTGGATGTTAGAGGGCCTGTGGTTTGTATCAGTTTCAGAAGCAGAGTTGAACTAGATATGGTCCGTGTGTGTAGGAAACACAGTTCTTTTGTTCTGAGCACTCTCAAGTTTCCCGCCTTATTAGAGACTCTAGAAAGCAAGAGCGTGCTTCTTGCTCTAAAGCAGAGTGTGTTTCATGGATGAGAAGTGTGCTGTGTGTTTCCCTTCAGAAACGGAGTTAAATGCCAGGCTCTGTGTCTTCCTACAAGCGAGACTTCGTTTCAGGTAAACGCAGTCACTTTTCAGCTCAAACGAAGCTATATTGTACACGAAGCTCACACGTTTCTCGCTCTTAACTGAAACGCATTGGATGTTAGAGGGCCTGTGGTTTGTATCAGTTTCAGAAGCAGAGTTGAACTAGATATGGTCCGTGTGTGTAGGAAACACAGTTCTTTTGTTCTGAGCACTCTCACGTTTCCCGCCTTATTCGAGACTCTAGAAAGCAAGAGCGTGCTTCTTGCTCTAAAGCAGAGTGTGTTTCATGGATGAGAAGTGTGCTGTGTGTTTCCCTTCAGAAACGGAGTTAAATGCCAGGCTGTGTGTCTTCCTACAAGCGAGACTTCGTTTCAGGTAAACGCAGTCACTTTTCAGCTCAAACGAAGCTATATTGTACACGAAGCTCATACGTTTCTCGCTCTTAACTGAAACGCATTGGATGTTAGAGGGCCTGTGGTTTGTATCAGTTTCAGAAGCAGAGTTGAACTAGATATGGACTGTGTGTAGGAAACACAGTTCATTTGTTCTGAGCACTCTCACGTTTCCCGCCTTATTCGAGACTCTAGAAAGCAAGAGCGTGCTTCTTGCTCTAAAGCAGAGTGTGTTTCATGGATGAGAAGTGTGCTGTGTGTTTCCCTTCAGAAATGGAGTTAAATGCCAGGCTCTGTGTCTTCCTACAAGCGAGACTTCGTTTCAGGTAAACGCAGTCACTTTTCAGCTCAAACGAAGCTATATTGTACACGAAGCTCACACGTTTCTCGCTCTTAACTGAAACGCATTGGATGTTAGAGGGCCTGTGGTTTGTATCAGTTTCAGAAGCAGAGTTGAACTAGATATGGTCCGTGTGTGTAGGAAACACAGTTCTTTTGTTCTGAGCACTCTCACGTTTCCCGCCTTATTAGAGACTCTAGAAAGCAAGAGCGTGCTTCTTGCTCTAAAGCAGAGTGTGTTTCATGGATGAGAAGTGTGCTGTGTGTTTCCCTTCAGAAAAGGAGTTAAATGCCAGGCCCTGTGTCTTCCTACAAGCGAGACTTCGTTTCAGGTAAACGCAGTCACTTTTCAGCTCAAACGAAGCTATATTGTACACGAAGCTCACACGTTTCTCGCTCTTAACTGAAACGCATTGGATGTTAGAGGGCCTGTGGTTTGTATCAGTTTCAGAAGCAGAGTTGAACTAGATATGGTCCGTGTGTGTAGGTAACACAGTTCTTTTGTTCTGAGCACTCTCACGTTTCCCGCCTTATTAGAGACTCTAGAAAGCAAGAGCGTGCTTCTTGCTCTAAAGCAGAGTGTGTTTCATGGATGAGAAGTGTGCTGTGTGTTTCCCTTCAGAAACGGAGTTAAATGCCAGGCTCTGTGTCTTCCTACAAGCGAGACTTCGTTTCAGGTAAACGCAGTCACTTTTCAGCTCAAACGAAGCTATATTGTACACGAAGCTCACACGTTTCTCGCTCTTAACTGAAACGCATTGGATGTTAGAGGGCCTGTGGTTTGTATCAGTTTCAGAAGCAGAGTTGAACTAGATATGGTCCGTGTGTGTAGGAAACACAGTTCTTTTGTTCTGAGCACTCTCACGTTTCCCGCCTTATTAGAGACTCTAGAAAGCAAGAGCGTGCTTCTTGCTCTAAAGCAGAGTGTGTTTCATGGATGAGAAGTGTGCTGTGTGTTTCCCTTCAGAAACAGAGTTAAATGCCAGGCTCTGTGTCTTCCTACAAGCGAGACTTCGTTTCAGGTAAACGCAGTCACTTTTCAGCTCAAACGAAGCTATATTGTACACGAAGCTCACACGTTTCTCGCTCTTAACTGAAACGCATTGGATGTTAGAGGGCCTGTGGTTTGTATCAGTTTCAGAAGCAGAGTTGAACTAGATATGGTCCGTGTGTGTAGGAAACACAGTTCTTTTGTTCTGAGCACTCTCACGTTTCCCGCCTTATTCGAGACTCTAGAAAGCAAGAGCGTGCTTCTTGCTCTAAAGCAGAGTGTGTTTCATGGATGAGAAGTGTGCTGTGTGTTTCCCTTCAGAAACGGAGTTAAATGCCAGGCTCTGTGTCTTCCTACAAGCGATACTTCTTTTCAGGTAAACGCAGTCACTTTTCAGCTCAAACGAAGCTATATTGTACACGAAGCTCACACGTTTCTCGCTCTTAACTGAAACGCATTGGATGTTAGAGGGCCTGTGGTTTGTATCAGTTTCAGAAGCAGAGTTGAACTAGATATGGTCCGTGTGTGTAGGAAACACAGTTCTTTTGTTCTGAGCACTCTCACGTTTCCCGCCTTATTAGAGACTCTAGAAAGCAAGAGCGTGCTTCTTGCTCTAAAGCAGAGTGTGTTTCATGGATGAGAAGTGTGCTGTGTGTTTCCCTTCAGAAACGGAGTTAAATGCCAGGCTCTGTGTCTTCCTACAAGCGAGACTTCGTTTCAGGTAAACGCAGTCACTTTTCAGCTCAAACGAAGCTATATTGTACACGAAGCTCACACGTTTCTCGCTCTTAACTGAAACGCATTGGATGTTAGAGGGCCTGTGGTTTGTATCAGTTTCAGAAGCAGAGTTGAACTAGATATGGTCCGTGTGTGTAGGAAACACAGTTCTTTTGTTCTGAGCACTCTCACGTTTCCCGCCTTATTCGAGACTCTAGAAAGCAAGAGCGTGCTTCTTGCTCTAAAGCAGAGTGTGTTTCATGGATGAGAAGTGTGCTGTGTGTTTCCCTTCAGAAACGGAGTTAAATGCCAGGCTGTGTGTCTTCCTACAAGCGAGACTTCGTTTCAGGTAAACGCAGTCACTTTTCAGCTCAAACGAAGCTATATTGTACACGAAGCTCATACGTTTCTCGCTCTTAACTGAAACGCATTGGATGTTAGAGGGCCTGTGGTTTGTATCAGTTTCAGAAGCAGAGTTGAACTAGATATGGACTGTGTGTAGGAAACACAGTTCATTTGTTCTGAGCACTCTCACGTTTCCCGCCTTATTCGAGACTCTAGAAAGCAAGAGCGTGCTTCTTGCTCTAAAGCAGAGTGTGTTTCATGGATGAGAAGTGTGCTGTGTGTTTCCCTTCAGAAATGGAGTTAAATGCCAGGCTCTGTGTCTTCCTACAAGCGAGACTTCGTTTCAGGTAAACGCAGTCACTTTTCAGCTCAAACGAAGCTATATTGTACACGAAGCTCACACGTTTCTCGCTCTTAACTGAAACGCATTGGATGTTAGAGGGCCTGTGGTTTGTATCAGTTTCAGAAGCAGAGTTGAACTAGATATGGACTGTGTGTAGGAAACACAGTTCATTTGTTCTGAGCACTCTCACGTTTCCCGCCTTATTCGAGACTCTAGAAAGCAAGAGCGTGCTTCTTGCTCTAAAGCAGAGTGTGTTTCATGGATGAGAAGTGTGCTGTGTGTTTCCCTTCAGAAATGGAGTTAAATGCCAGGCTCTGTGTCTTCCTACAAGCGAGACTTCGTTTCAGGTAAACGCAGTCACTTTTCAGCTCAAACGAAGCTATATTGTACACGAAGCTCACACGTTTCTCGCTCTTAACTGAAACGCATTGGATGTTAGAGGGCCTGTGGTTTGTATCAGTTTCAGAAGCAGAGTTGAACTAGATATGGTCCGTGTGTGTAGGAAACACAGTTCTTTTGTTCTGAGCACTCTCACGTTTCCCGCCTTATTAGAGACTCTAGAAAGCAAGAGCGTGCTTCTTGCTCTAAAGCAGAGTGTGTTTCATGGATGAGAAGTGTGCTGTGTGTTTCCCTTCAGAAAAGGAGTTAAATGCCAGGCCCTGTGTCTTCCTACAAGCGAGACTTCGTTTCAGGTAAACGCAGTCACTTTTCAGCTCAAACGAAGCTATATTGTACACGAAGCTCACACGTTTCTCGCTCTTAACTGAAACGCATTGGATGTTAGAGGGCCTGTGGTTTGTATCAGTTTCAGAAGCAGAGTTGAACTAGATATGGTCCGTGTGTGTAGGTAACACAGTTCTTTTGTTCTGAGCACTCTCACGTTTCCCGCCTTATTAGAGACTCTAGAAAGCAAGAGCGTGCTTCTTGCTCTAAAGCAGAGTGTGTTTCATGGATGAGAAGTGTGCTGTGTGTTTCCCTTCAGAAACGGAGTTAAATGCCAGGCTCTGTGTCTTCCTACAAGCGAGACTTCGTTTCAGGTAAACGCAGTCACTTTTCAGCTCAAACGAAGCTATATTGTACACGAAGCTCACACGTTTCTCGCTCTTAACTGAAACGCATTGGATGTTAGAGGGCCTGTGGTTTGTATCAGTTTCAGAAGCAGAGTTGAACTAGATATGGTCCGTGTGTGTAGGAAACACAGTTCATTTGTTCTGAGCACTCTCACGTTTCCCGCCTTATTAGAGACTCTAGAAAGCAAGAGCGTGCTTCTTGCTCTAAAGCAGAGTGTGTTTCATGGATGAGAAGTGTGCTGTGTGTTTCCCTTCAGAAACAGAGTTAAATGCCAGGCTCTGTGTCTTCCTACAAGCGAGACTTCGTTTCAGGTAAACGCAGTCACTTTTCAGCTCAAACGAAGCTATATTGTACACGAAGCTCACACGTTTCTCGCTCTTAACTGAAACGCATTGGATGTTAGAGGGCCTGTGGTTTGTATCAGTTTCAGAAGCAGAGTTGAACTAGATATGGTCCGTGTGTGTAGGAAACACAGTTCTTTTGTTCTGAGCACTCTCACGTTTCCCGCCTTATTCGAGACTCTAGAAAGCAAGAGCGTGCTTCTTGCTCTAAAGCAGAGTGTGTTTCATGGATGAGAAGTGTGCTGTGTGTTTCCCTTCAGAAACGGAGTTAAATGCCAGGCTCTGTGTCTTCCTACAAGCGATACTTCTTTTCAGGTAAACGCAGTCACTTTTCAGCTCAAACGAAGCTATATTGTACACGAAGCTCACACGTTTCTCGCTCTTAACTGAAACGCATTGGATGTTAGAGGGCCTGTGGTTTGTATCAGTTTCAGAAGCAGAGTTGAACTAGATATGGTCCGTGTGTGTAGGAAACACAGTTCTTTTGTTCTGAGCACTCTCACGTTTCCCGCCTTATTAGAGACTCTAGAAAGCAAGAGCGTGCTTCTTGCTCTAAAGCAGAGTGTGTTTCATGGATGAGAAGTGTGCTGTGTGTTTCCCTTCAGAAACGGAGTTAAATGCCAGGCTCTGTGTCTTCCTACAAGCGAGACTTCGTTTCAGGTAAACGCAGTCACTTTTCAGCTCAAACGAAGCTATATTGTACACGAAGCTCACACGTTTCTCGCTCTTAACTGAAACGCATTGGATGTTAGAGGGCCTGTGGTTTGTATCAGTTTCAGAAGCAGAGTTGAACTAGATATGGTCCGTGTGTGTAGGAAACACAGTTCTTTTGTTCTGAGCACTCTCACGTTTCCCGCCTTATTCGAGACTCTAGAAAGCAAGAGCGTGCTTCTTGCTCTAAAGCAGAGTGTGTTTCATGGATGAGAAGTGTGCTGTGTGTTTCCCTTCAGAAACGGAGTTAAATGCCAGGCTCTGTGTCTTCCTACAAGCGAGACTTCGTTTCAGGTAAACGCAGTCACTTTTCAGCTCAAACGAAGCTATATTGTACACGAAGCTCACACGTTTCTCGCTCTTAACTGAAACGCATTGGATGTTAGAGGGCCTGTGGTTTGTATCAGTTTCAGAAGCAGAGTTGAACTAGATATGGTCCGTGTGTGTAGGAAACACAGTTCTTTTTTTCTGAGCACTCTCACGTTTCCCGCCTTATTCGAGACTCTAGAAAGCAAGAGCGTGCTTCTTGCTCTAAAGCAGAGTGTGTTTCATGGATGAGAAGTGTGCTGTGTGTTTCCCTTCAGAAACGGAGTTAAATGCCAGGCTCTGTGTCTTCCTACAAGCGAGACTTCGTTTCAGGTAAACGCAGTCACTTTTCAGCTCAAACGAAGCTATATTGTACACGAAGCTCACACGTTTCTCGCTCTTAACTGAAACGCATTGGATGTTAGAGGGCCTGTGGTTTGTATCAGTTTCAGAAGCAGAGTTGAACTAGATATGGTCCGTGTGTGTAGGAAACACAGTTCTTTTGTTCTGAGCACTCTCACGTTTCCCGCCTTATTCGAGACTCTAGAAAGCAAGAGCGTGCTTCTTGCTCTAAAGCAGAGTGTGTTTCATGGATGAGAAGTGTGCTGTGTATTTCCCTTCAGAAACGGAGTTAAATGCCAGGCCCTGTGTCTTCCTACAAGCGAGACTTCGTTTCAGGTAAACGCAGTCACTTTTCAGCTCAAACGAAGCTATATTGTACACGAAGCTCACACGTTTCTCGCTCTTAACTGAAACGCATTGGATGTTAGAGGGCCTGTGGTTTGTATCAGTTTCAGAAGCAGAGTTGAACTAGATATGGTCAGTGTGTGTAGGAAACACAGTTCTTTTGTTCTGAGCACTCTCACGTTTCCCGCCTTATTCGAGACTCTAGAAAGCAAGAGCGTGCTTCTTGCTCTAAAGCAGAGTGTGTTTCATGGATGAGAAGTGTGCTGTGTGTTTCCCTTCAGAAAAGGAGTTAAATGCCAGGCCCTGTGTCTTCCTACAAGCGAGACTTCGTTTCAGGTAAACGCAGTCACTTTTCAGCTCAAACGAAGCTATATTGTACACGAAGCTCACACGTTTCTCGCTCTTAACTGAAACGCATTGGATGTTAGAGGGCCTGTGGTTTGTATCAGTTTCAGAAGCAGAGTTGAACTAGATATGGTCCGTGTGTGTAGGAAACACAGTTCTTTTGTTCTGAGCACTCTCACGTTTCCCGCCTTATTAGAGACGCTAGAAAGCAAGAGCGTGCTTCTTGCTCTAAAGCAGAGTGTGTTTCATGGATGAGAAGTGTGCTGTGTGTTTCCCTTCAGAAACGGAGTTAAATGCCAGGCTCTGTGTCTTCCTACAAGCGAGACTTCGTTTCAGGTAAACGCAGTCACTTTTCAGCTCAAACGAAGCTATATTGTACACGAAGCTCACACGTTTCTCGCTCTTAACTGAAACGCATTGGATGTTAGAGGGCCTGTGGTTTGTATCAGTTTCAGAAGCAGAGTTGAACTAGATATGGTCCGTGTGTGTAGGAAACACAGTTCTTTTGTTCTGAGCACTCTCACGTTTCCCGCCTTATTCGAGACTCTAGAAAGCAAGAGCGTGCTTCTTGCTCTAAAGCAGAGTGTGTTTCATGGATGAGAAGTGTGCTGTGTGTTTCCCTTCAGAAACAGAGTTAAATGCCAGGCTCTGTGTCTTCCTACAAGCGAGACTTCGTTTCAGGTAAACGCAGTCACTTTTCAGCTCAAACGAAGCTATATTGTACACGAAGCTCACACGTTTCTCGCTCTTAACTGAAACGCATTGGATGTTAGAGGGCCTGTGGTTTGTATCAGTTTCAGAAGCAGAGTTGAACTAGATATGGACTGTGTGTAGGAAACACAGTTCTTTTGTTCTGAGCACTCTCACGTTTCCCGCCTTATTCGAGACTCTAGAAAGCAAGAGCGTGCTTCTTGCTCTAAAGCAGAGTGTGTTTCATGGATGAGAAGTGTGCTGTGTGTTTCCCTTCAGAAATGGAGTTAAATGCCAGGCTCTGTGTCTTCCTACAAGCGAGACTTCGTTTCAGGTAAACGCAGTCACTTTTCAGCTCAAACGAAGCTATATTGTACACGAAGCTCACACGTTTCTCGCTCTTAACTGAAACGCATTGGATGTTAGAGGGCCTGTGGTTTGTATCAGTTTCAGAAGCAGAGTTGAACTAGATATGGTCCGTGTGTGTAGGAAACACAGTTCTTTTGTTCTGAGCACTCTCACGTTTCCCGCCTTATTAGAGACTCTAGAAAGCAAGAGCGTGCTTCTTGCTCTAAAGCAGAGTGTGTTTCATGGATGAGAAGTGTGCTGTGTGTTTCCCTTCAGAAAAGGAGTTAAATGCCAGGCCCTGTGTCTTCCTACAAGCGAGACTTCGTTTCAGGTAAACGCAGTCACTTTTCAGCTCAAACGAAGCTATATTGTACACGAAGCTCACACGTTTCTCGCTCTTAACTGAAACGCATTGGATGTTAGAGGGCCTGTGGTTTGTATCAGTTTCAGAAGCAGAGTTGAACTAGATATGGTCCGTGTGTGTAGGAAACACAGTTCTTTTGTTCTGAGCACTCTCACGTTTCCCGCCTTATTAGAGACTCTAGAAAGCAAGAGCGTGCTTCTTGCTCTAAAGCAGAGTGTGTTTCATGGATGAGAAGTGTGCTGTGTGTTTCCCTTCAGAAACGGAGTTAAATGCCAGGCTCTGTGTCTTCCTACAAGCGAGACTTCGTTTCAGGTAAACGCAGTCACTTTTCAGCTCAAACGAAGCTATATTGTACACGAAGCTCACACGTTTCTCGCTCTTAACTGAAACGCATTGGATGTTAGAGGGCCTGTGGTTTGTATCAGTTTCAGAAGCAGAGTTGAACTAGATATGGTCCGTGTGTGTAGGAAACACAGTTCTTTTGTTCTGAGCACTCTCACGTTTCCCGCCTTATTAGAGACTCTAGAAAGCAAGAGCGTGCTTCTTGCTCTAAAGCAGAGTGTGTTTCATGGATGAGAAGTGTGCTGTGTGTTTCCCTTCAGAAACGGAGTTAAATGCCAGGCTCTGTGTCTTCCTACAAGCGAGACTTCGTTTCAGGTAAACGCAGTCACTTTTCAGCTCAAACGAAGCTATATTGTACACGAAGCTCACACGTTTCTCGCTCTTAACTGAAACGCATTGGATGTTAGAGGGCCTGTGGTTTGTATCAGTTTCAGAAGCAGAGTTGAACTAGATATGGTCCGTGTGTGTAGGAAACACAGTTCTTTTGTTCTGAGCACTCTCACGTTTCCCGCCTTATTCGAGACTCTAGAAAGCAAGAGCGTGCTTCTTGCTCTAAAGCAGAGTGTGTTTCATGGATGAGAAGTGTGCTGTGTGTTTCCCTTCAGAAACGGAGTTAAATGCCAGGCTCTGTGTCTTCCTACAAGCGAGACTTCGTTTCAGGTAAACGCAGTCACTTTTCAGCTCAAACGAAGCTATATTGTACACGAAGCTCACACGTTTCTCGCTCTTAACTGAAACGCATTGGATGTTAGAGGGCCTGTGGTTTGTATCAGTTTCAGAAGCAGAGTTGAACTAGATATGGTCCGTGTGTGTAGGAAACACAGTTCTTTTTTTCTGAGCACTCTCACGTTTCCCGCCTTATTCGAGACTCTAGAAAGCAAGAGCGTGCTTCTTGCTCTAAAGCAGAGTGTGTTTCATGGATGAGAAGTGTGCTGTGTGTTTCCCTTCAGAAACGGAGTTAAATGCCAGGCTCTGTGTCTTCCTACAAGCGAGACTTCGTTTCAGGTAAACGCAGTCACTTTTCAGCTCAAACGAAGCTATATTGTACACGAAGCTCACACGTTTCTCGCTCTTAACTGAAACGCATTGGATGTTAGAGGGCCTGTGGTTTGTATCAGTTTCAGAAACAGAGTTGAACTAGATATGGTCCGTGTGTGTAGGAAACACAGTTCTTTTGTTCTGAGCACTCTCACGTTTCCCGCCTTATTCGAGACTCTAGAAAGCAAGAGCGTGCTTCTTGCTCTAAAGCAGAGTGTGTTTCATGGATGAGAAGTGTGCTGTGTATTTCCCTTCAGAAACGGAGTTAAATGCCAGGCTCTGTGTCTTCCTACAAGCGAGACTTCGTTTCAGGTAAACGCAGTCACTTTTCAGCTCAAACGAAGCTATATTGTACACGAAGCTCACACGTTTCTCGCTCTTAACTGAAACGCATTGGATGTTAGAGGGCCTGTGGTTTGTATCAGTTTCAGAAGCAGAGTTGAACTAGATATGGTCCGTGTGTGTAGGAAACACAGTTCTTTTGTTCTGAGCACTCTCACGTTTCCCGCCTTATTCGAGACTCTAGAAAGCAAGAGCGTGCTTCTTGCTCTAAAGCAGAGTGTGTTTCATGGATGAGAAGTGTGCTGTGTGTTTCCCTTCAGAAACGGAGTTAAATGCCAGGCCCTGTGTCTTCCTACAAGCGAGACTTCGTTTCAGGTAAACGCAGTCACTTTTCAGCTCAAACGAAGCTATATTGTACACGAAGCTCACACGTTTCTCGCTCTTAACTGAAACGCATTGGATGTTAGAGGGCCTGTGGTTTGTATCAGTTTCAGAAGCAGAGTTGAACTAGATATGGTCAGTGTGTGTAGGAAACACAGTTCTTTTGTTCTGAGCACTCTCACGTTTCCCGCCTTATTAGAGACTCTAGAAAGCAAGAGCGTGCTTCTTGCTCTAAAGCAGAGTGTGTTTCATGGATGAGAAGTGTGCTGTGTGTTTCCCTTCAGAAAAGGAGTTAAATGCCAGGCCCTGTGTCTTCCTACAAGCGAGACTTCGTTTCAGGTAAACGCAGTCACTTTTCAGCTCAAACGAAGCTATATTGTACACGAAGCTCACACGTTTCTCGTTCTTAACTGAAACGCATTGGATGTTAGAGGGCCTGTGGTTTGTATCAGTTTCAGAAGCAGAGTTGAACTAGATATGGTCCGTGTGTGTAGGAAACACAGTTCTTTTGTTCTGAGCACTCTCACGTTTCCCGCCTTATTAGAGACTCTAGAAAGCAAGAGCGTGCTTCTTGCTCTAAAGCAGAGTGTGTTTCATGGATGAGAAGTGTGCTGTGTGTTTCCCTTCAGAAACGGAGTTAAATGCCAGGCTCTGTGTCTTCCTACAAGCGAGACTTCGTTTCAGGTAAACGCAGTCACTTTTCAGCTCAAACGAAGCTATATTGTACACGAAGCTCACACGTTTCTCGCTCTTAACTGAAACGCATTGGATGTTAGAGGGCCTGTGGTTTGTATCAGTTTCAGAAGCAGAGTTGAACTAGATATGGTCCGTGTGTGTAGGAAACACAGTTCTTTTGTTCTGAGCACTCTCACGTTTCCCGCCTTATTAGAGACTCTAGAAAGCAAGAGCGTGCTTCTTGCTCTAAAGCAGAGTGTGTTTCATGGATGAGAAGTGTGCTGTGTGTTTCCCTTCAGAAACAGAGTTAAATGCCAGGCTCTGTGTCTTCCTACAAGCGAGACTTCGTTTCAGGTAAACGCAGTCACTTTTCAGCTCAAACGAAGCTATATTGTACACGAAGCTCACACGTTTCTCGCTCTTAACTGAAACGCATTGGATGTTAGAGGGCCTGTGGTTTGTATCAGTTTCAGAAGCAGAGTTGAACTAGATATGGTCCGTGTGTGTAGGAAACACAGTTCTTTTGTTCTGAGCACTCTCACGTTTCCCGCCTTATTCGAGACTCTAGAAAGCAAGAGCGTGCTTCTTGCTCTAAAGCAGAGTGTGTTTCATGGATGAGAAGTGTGCTGTGTGTTTCCCTTCAGAAACGGAGTTAAATGCCAGGCTCTGTGTCTTCCTACAAGCGAGACTTCTTTTCAGGTAAACGCAGTCACTTTTCAGCTCAAACGAAGCTATATTGTACACGAAGCTCACACGTTTCTCGCTCTTAACTGAAACGCATTGGATGTTAGAGGGCCTGTGGTTTGTATCAGTTTCAGAAGCAGAGTTGAACTAGATATGGTCCGTGTGTGTAGGAAACACAGTTCTTTTGTTCTGAGCACTCTCACGTTTCCCGCCTTATTCGAGACTCTAGAAAGCAAGAGCGTGCTTCTTGCTCTAAAGCAGAGTGTGTTTCATGGATGAGAAGTGTGCTGTGTGTTTCCCTTCAGAAACGGAGTTAAATGCCAGGCTCTGTGTCTTCCTACAAGCGAGACTTCGTTTCAGGTAAACGCAGTCACTTTTCAGCTCAAACGAAGCTATATTGTACACAAAGCTCACACGTTTCTCGCTCTTAACTGAAACGCATTGGATGTTAGAGGGCCTGTGGTTTGTATCAGTTTCAGAAGCAGAGTTGAACTAGATATGGTCCGTGTGTGTAGGAAACAAGTTCTTTTGTTCTGAGCACTCTCACGTTTCCCGCCTTATTCGAGACTCTAGAAAGCAAGAGCGTGCTTCTTGCTCTAAAGCAGAGTGTGTTTCATGGATGAGAAGTGTGCTGTGTGTTTCCCTTCAGAAACGGAGTTAAATGCCAGGCTCTGTGTCTTCCTACAAGCGAGACTTCGTTTCAGGTAAACGCAGTCACTTTTCAGCTCAAACGAAGCTATATTGTACACGAAGCTCACACGTTTCTCGCTCTTAACTGAAACGCATTGGATGTTAGAGGGCCTGTGGTTTGTATCAGTTTCAGAAGCAGAGTTGAACTAGATATGGTCCGTGTGTGTAGGAAACACAGTTCTTTTTTTCTGAGCACTCTCACGTTTCCCGCCTTATTCGAGACTCTAGAAACCAAGAGCGTGCTTCTTGCTCTAAAGCAGAGTGTGTTTCATGGATGAG
Organism: Onychomys arenicola; assembly: GCA_949786405.1. Classification (NCBI taxonomy): domain Eukaryota; kingdom Metazoa; phylum Chordata; class Mammalia; order Rodentia; family Cricetidae; genus Onychomys; species Onychomys arenicola. The sequence goes on from CATKUM010000111.1 coordinate 144,727, forward strand.
AAGTGTGCTGTGTGTTTCCCTTCAGAAACGGAGTTAAATGCCAGGCTCTGTGTCTTCCTACAAGCGAGACTTCGTTTCAGGTAAACGCAGTCACTTTTCAGCTCAAACGAAGCTATATTGTACACGAAGCTCACACGTTTCTCGCTCTTAACTGAAACGCATTGGATGTTAGAGGGCCTGTGGTTTGTATCAGTTTCAGAAACAGAGTTGAACTAGATATGGTCCGTGTGTGTAGGAAACACAGTTCTTTTGTTCTGAGCACTCTCACGTTTCCCGCCTTATTCGAGACTCTAGAAAGCAAGAGCGTGCTTCTTGCTCTAAAGCAGAGTGTGTTTCATGGATGAGAAGTGTGCTGTGTGTTTCCCTTCAGAAACGGAGTTAAATGCCAGGCTCTGTGTCTTCCTACAAGCGAGACTTCGTTTCAGGTAAACGCAGTCACTTTTCAGCTCAAACGAAGCTATATTGTACACGAAGCTCACACGTTTCTCGCTCTTAACTGAAACGCATTGGATGTTAGAGGGCCTGTGGTTTGTATCAGTTTCAGAAGCAGAGTTGAACTAGATATGGTCCGTGTGTGTAGGAAACACAGTTCTTTTGTTCTGAGCACTCTCACGTTTCCCGCCTTATTCGAGACTCTAGAAAGCAAGAGCGTGCTTCTTGCTCTAAAGCAGAGTGTGTTTCATGGATGAGAAGTGTGCTGTGTGTTTCCCTTCAGAAACGGAGTTAAATGCCAGGCCCTGTGTCTTCCTACAAGCGAGACTTCGTTTCAGGTAAACGCAGTCACTTTTCAGCTCAAACGAAGCTATATTGTACACGAAGCTCACACGTTTCTCGCTCTTAACTGAAACGCATTGGATGTTAGAGGGCCTGTGGTTTGTATCAGTTTCAGAAGCAGAGTTGAACTAGATATGGTCAGTGTGTGTAGGAAACACAGTTCTTTTGTTCTGAGCACTCTCACGTTTCCCGCCTTATTAGAGACTCTAGAAAGCAAGAGCGTGCTTCTTGCTCTAAAGCAGAGTGTGTTTCATGGATGAGAAGTGTGCTGTGTGTTTCCCTTCAGAAAAGGAGTTAAATGCCAGGCCCTGTGTCTTCCTACAAGCGAGACTTCGTTTCAGGTAAACGCAGTCACTTTTCAGCTCAAACGAAGCTATATTGTACACGAAGCTCACACGTTTCTCGCTCTTAACTGAAACGCATTGGATGTTAGAGGGCCTGTGGTTTGTATCAGTTTCAGAAGCAGAGTTGAACTAGATATGGTCCGTGTGTGTAGGAAACACAGTTCTTTTGTTCTGAGCACTCTCACGTTTCCCGCCTTATTAGAGACTCTAGAAAGCAAGAGCGTGCTTCTTGCTCTAAAGCAGAGTGTGTTTCATGGATGAGAAGTGTGCTGTGTGTTTCCCTTCAGAAACGGAGTTAAATGCCAGGCTCTGTGTCTTCCTACAAGCGAGACTTCGTTTCAGGTAAACGCAGTCACTTTTCAGCTCAAACGAAGCTATATTGTACACGAAGCTCACACGTTTCTCGCTCTTAACTGAAACGCATTGGATGTTAGAGGGCCTGTGGTTTGTATCAGTTTCAGAAGCAGAGTTGAACTAGATATGGTCCGTGTGTGTAGGAAACACAGTTCTTTTGTTCTGAGCACTCTCACGTTTCCCGCCTTATTAGAGACTCTAGAAAGCAAGAGCGTGCTTCTTGCTCTAAAGCAGAGTGTGTTTCATGGATGAGAAGTGTGCTGTGTGTTTCCCTTCAGAAACAGAGTTAAATGCCAGGCTCTGTGTCTTCCTACAAGCGAGACTTCGTTTCAGGTAAACGCAGTCACTTTTCAGCTCAAACGAAGCTATATTGTACACGAAGCTCACACGTTTCTCGCTCTTAACTGAAACGCATTGGATGTTAGAGGGCCTGTGGTTTGTATCAGTTTCAGAAGCAGAGTTGAACTAGATATGGTCCGTGTGTGTAGGAAACACAGTTCTTTTGTTCTGAGCACTCTCACGTTTCCCGCCTTATTCGAGACTCTAGAAAGCAAGAGCGTGCTTCTTGCTCTAAAGCAGAGTGTGTTTCATGGATGAGAAGTGTGCTGTGTGTTTCCCTTCAGAAACGGAGTTAAATGCCAGGCTCTGTGTCTTCCTACAAGCGAGACTTCTTTTCAGGTAAACGCAGTCACTTTTCAGCTCAAACGAAGCTATATTGTACACGAAGCTCACACGTTTCTCGCTCTTAACTGAAACGCATTGGATGTTAGAGGGCCTGTGGTTTGTATCAGTTTCAGAAGCAGAGTTGAACTAGATATGGTCCGTGTGTGTAGGAAACACAGTTCTTTTGTTCTGAGCACTCTCACGTTTCCCGCCTTATTCGAGACTCTAGAAAGCAAGAGCGTGCTTCTTGCTCTAAAGCAGAGTGTGTTTCATGGATGAGAAGTGTGCTGTGTGTTTCCCTTCAGAAACGGAGTTAAATGCCAGGCTCTGTGTCTTCCTACAAGCGAGACTTCGTTTCAGGTAAACGCAGTCACTTTTCAGCTCAAACGAAGCTATATTGTACACAAAGCTCACACGTTTCTCGCTCTTAACTGAAACGCATTGGATGTTAGAGGGCCTGTGGTTTGTATCAGTTTCAGAAGCAGAGTTGAACTAGATATGGTCCGTGTGTGTAGGAAACACAGTTCTTTTGTTCTGAGCACTCTCACGTTTCCCGCCTTATTCGAGACTCTAGAAAGCAAGAGCGTGCTTCTTGCTCTAAAGCAGAGTGTGTTTCATGGATGAGAAGTGTGCTGTGTGTTTCCCTTCAGAAACGGAGTTAAATGCCAGGCTCTGTGTCTTCCTACAAGCGAGACTTCGTTTCAGGTAAACGCAGTCACTTTTCAGCTCAAACGAAGCTATATTGTACACGAAGCTCACACGTTTCTCGCTCTTAACTGAAACGCATTGGATGTTAGAGGGCCTGTGGTTTGTATCAGTTTCAGAAGCAGAGTTGAACTAGATATGGTCCGTGTGTGTAGGAAACACAGTTCTTTTGTTCTGAGCACTCTCACGTTTCCCGCCTTATTCGAGACTCTAGAAAGCAAGAGCGTGCTTCTTGCTCTAAAGCAGAGTGTGTTTCATGGATGAGAAGTGTGCTGTGTGTTTCGCTTCAGAAACGGAGTTAAATGCCAGGCTCTGCGTCTTCCTACAAGCGAGACTTCGTTTCAGGTAAACGCAGTCACTTTTCAGCTCAAACGAAGCTATATTGTACACGAAGCTCACACGTTTCTCGCTCTTAACTGAAACGCATTGGATGTTAGAGGGCCTGTGGTTTGTATCAGTTTCAGAAGCAGAGTTGAACTAGATATGGTCCGTGTGTGTAGGAAACACAGTTCTTTTGTTCTGAGCACTCTCACGTTTCCCGCCTTATTAGAGACTCTAGAAAGCAAGAGCGTGCTTCTTGCTCTAAAGCAGAGTGTGTTTCATGGATGAGAAGTGTGCTGTGTGTTTCCCTTCAGAAACGGAGTTAAATGCCAGGCTCTGTGTCTTCCTACAAGCGAGACTTCGTTTCAGGTAAACGCAGTCACTTTTCAGCTCAAACGAAGCTATATTGTACACGAAGCTCACACGTTTCTCGCTCTTAACTGAAACGCATTGGATGTTAGAGGGCCTGTGGTTTGTATCAGTTTCAGAAGCAGAGTTGAACTAGATATGGTCCGTGTGTGTAGGAAACACAGTTCTTTTGTTCTGAGCACTCTCACGTTTCCCGCCTTATTCGAGACACTAGAAAGCAAGAGCGTGCTTCTTGCTCTAAAGCAGAGTGTGTTTCATGGATGAGAAGTGTGCTGTGTGTTTCCCTTCAGAAACGGAGTTAAATGCCAGGTTCTGTGTCTTCCTACAAGCGAGACTTCGTTTCAGGTAAACGCAGTCACTTTTCAGCTCAAACGAAGCTATATTGTACACGAAGCTCACACGTTTCTCGCTCTTAACTGAAACGCATTGGATGTTAGAGGGCCTGTGGTTTGTATCAGTTTCAGAAGCAGAGTTGAACTAGATATGGTCTGTGTGTAGGAGACACAGTTCTTTTGTTCTGAGCACTCTCACGTTTCCCGCCTTATTCGAGACTCTAGAAAGCAAGAGCGTGCTTCTTGCTCTAAAGCAGAGTGTGTTTCATGGATGAGAAGTGTGCTGTGTGTTTCCCTTCAGAAACGGAGTTAAATGCCAGGCTCTGTGTCTTCCTACAAGCGAGACTTCGTTTCAGGTAAACGCAGTCACTTTTCAGCTCAAACGAAGCTATATTGTACACGAAGCTCACTCATTTCTCGCTCTTAACTGAAACGCATTGGATGTTAGAGGGCCTGTGGTTTGTATCAGTTTCAGAAGCAGAGTTGAACTAGATATGGTCCGTGTGTGTAGGAAACACAGTTCTTTTGTTCTGAGCACTCTCACGTTTCCCGCCTTATTCGAGACTCTAGAAAGCAAGAGCGTGCTTCTTGCTCTAAAGCAGAGTGTGTTTCATGGATGAGAAGTGTGCTGTGTGTTTCCCTTCAGAAACGGAGTTAAATGCCAGGCTCTGTGTCTTCCTACAAGCGAGACTTCGTTTCAGGTAAACGCAGTCACTTTTCAGCTCAAACGAAGCTATATTGTACACGAAGCTCACACGTTTCTCGCTCTTAACTGAAACGCATTGGATGTTAGAGGGCCTGTGGTTTGTATCAGTTTCAGAAGCAGAGTTGAACTAGATATGGTCCGTGTGTGTAGGAAACACAGTTCTTTTGTTCTGAGCACTCTCACGTTTCCCGCAAGCGAGACTTCGTTTCAGGTAAACGCAGTCACTTTTCAGCTCAAACGAAGCTATATTGTACACGAAGCTCACACGTTTCTCGCTCTTAACTGAAACGCATTGGATGTTAGAGGGCCTGTGGTTTGTATCAGTTTCAGAAGCAGAGTTGAACTAGATATGGTCCGTGTGTGTAGGAAACACAGTTCTTTTGTTCTGAGCACTCTCACGTTTCCCGCCTTATTCGAGACTCTAGAAAGCAAGAGCGTGCTTCTTGCTCTAAAGCAGAGTGTGTTTCATGGATGAGAAGTGTGCTGTGTGTTTCCCTTCAGAAACGGAGTTAAATGCCAGGCTCTGCGTCTTCCTACAAGCGAGACTTCGTTTCAGGTAAACGCAGTCACTTTTCAGCTCAAACGAAGCTATATTGTACACGAAGCTCACACGTTTCTCGCTCTTAACTGAAACGCATTGGATGTTAGAGGGCCTGTGGTTTGTATCAGTTTCAGAAGCAGAGTTGAACTAGATATGGTCCGTGTGTGTAGGAAACACAGTTCTTTTGTTCTGAGCACTCTCACGTTTCCCGCCTTATTCGAGACTCTAGAAAGCAAGAGCGTGCTTCTTGCTCTAAAGCAGAGTGTGTTTCATGGATGAGAAGTGTGCTGTGTGTTTCCCTTCAGAAACGGAGTTAAATGCCAGGCTCTGCGTCTTCCTACAAGCGAGACTTCGTTTCAGGTAAACGCAGTCACTTTTCAGCTCAAACGAAGCTATATTGTACACGAAGCTCACACGTTTCTCGCTCTTAACTGAAACGCATTGGATGTTAGAGGGCCTGTGGTTTGTATCAGTTTCAGAAGCAGAGTTGAACTAGATATGGTCCGTGTGTGTAGGAAACACAGTTCTTTTGTTCTGAGCACTCTCACGTTTCCCGCCTTATTCGAGACTCTAGAAAGCAAGAGCGTGCTTCTTGCTCTAAAGCAGAGTGTGTTTCATTGATGAGAAGTGTGCTGTGTGTTTCCCTTCAGAAACGGAGTTAAATGCCAGGCTCTGTGTCTTCCTACAAGCGAGACTTCGTTTCAGGTAAACGCAGTCACTTTTCAGCTCAAACGAAGCTATATTGTACACGAAGCTCACACGTTTCTCGCTCTTAACTGAAACGCATTGGATGTTAGAGGGCCTGTGGTTTGTATCAGTTTCAGAAGCAGAGTTGAACTAGATATGGTCCGTGTGTGTAGGAAACACAGTTCTTTTGTTCTGAGCACTCTCACGTTTCCCGCCTTATTCGAGACACTAGAAAGCAAGAGCGTGCTTCTTGCTCTAAAGCAGAGTGTGTTTCATGGATGAGAAGTGTGCTGTGTGTTTCCCTTCAGAAACGGAGTTAAATGCCAGGTTCTGTGTCTTCCTACAAGCGAGACTTCGTTTCAGGTAAACGCAGTCACTTTTCAGCTCAAACGAAGCTATATTGTACACGAAGCTCACACGTTTCTCGCTCTTAACTGAAACGCATTGGATGTTAGAGGGCCTGTGGTTTGTATCAGTTTCAGAAGCAGAGTTGAACTAGATATGGTCTGTGTGTAGGAGACACAGTTCTTTTGTTCTGAGCACTCTCACGTTTCCCGCCTTATTCGAGACTCTAGAAAGCAAGAGCGTGCTTCTTGCTCTAAAGCAGAGTGTGTTTCATGGATGAGAAGTGTGCTGTGTGTTTCCCTTCAGAAACGGAGTTAAATGCCAGGCTCTGTGTCTTCCTACAAGCGAGACTTCGTTTCAGGTAAACGCAGTCACTTTTCAGCTCAAACGAAGCTATATTGTACACGAAGCTCACTCGTTTCTCGCTCTTAACTGAAACGCATTGGATGTTAGAGGGCCTGTGGTTTGTATCAGTTTCAGAAGCAGAGTTGAACTAGATATGGTCCGTGTGTGTAGGAAACACAGTTCTTTTGTTCTGAGCACTCTCACGTTTCCCGCCTTATTCGAGACTCTAGAAAGCAAGAGCGTGCTTCTTGCTCTAAAGCAGAGTGTGTTTCATGGATGAGAAGTGTGCTGTGTGTTTCCCTTCAGAAACGGAGTTAAATGCCAGGCTCTGTGTCTTCCTACAAGCGAGACTTCGTTTCAGGTAAACGCAGTCACTTTTCAGCTCAAACGAAGCTATATTGTACACGAAGCTCACACGTTTCTCGCTCTTAACTGAAACGCATTGGATGTTAGAGGGCCTGTGGTTTGTATCAGTTTCAGAAGCAGAGTTGAACTAGATATGGTCCGTGTGTGTAGGAAACACAGTTCTTTTGTTCTGAGCACTCTCACGTTTCCCGCAAGCGAGACTTCGTTTCAGGTAAACGCAGTCACTTTTCAGCTCAAACGAAGCTATATTGTACACGAAGCTCACACGTTTCTCGCTCTTAACTGAAACGCATTGGATGTTAGAGGGCCTGTGGTTTGTATCAGTTTCAGAAGCAGAGTTGAACTAGATATGGTCCGTGTGTGTAGGAAACACAGTTCTTTTGTTCTGAGCACTCTCACGTTTCCCGCCTTATTCGAGACTCTAGAAAGCAAGAGCGTGCTTCTTGCTCTAAAGCAGAGTGTGTTTCATGGATGAGAAGTGTGCTGTGTGTTTCCCTTCAGAAACGGAGTTAAATGCCAGGCTCTGCGTCTTCCTACAAGCGAGACTTCGTTTCAGGTAAACGCAGTCACTTTTCAGCTCAAACGAAGCTATATTGTACACGAAGCTCACACGTTTCTCGCTCTTAACTGAAACGCATTGGATGTTAGAGGGCCTGTGGTTTGTATCAGTTTCAGAAGCAGAGTTGAACTAGATATGGTCCGTGTGTGTAGGAAACACAGTTCTTTTGTTCTGAGCACTCTCACGTTTCCCGCCTTATTCGAGACTCTAGAAAGCAAGAGCGTGCTTCTTGCTCTAAAGCAGAGTGTGTTTCATGGATGAGAAGTGTGCTGTGTGTTTCCCTTCAGAAACGGAGTTAAATGCCAGGCTCTGTGTCTTCCTACAAGCGAGACTTCGTTTCAGGTAAACGCAGTCACTTTTCAGCTCAAACGAAGCTATATTGTACACGAAGCTCACACGTTTCTCGCTCTTAACTGAAACGCATTGGATGTTAGAGGGCCTGTGGTTTGTATCAGTTTCAGAAGCAGAGTTGAACTAGATATGGTCCGTGTGTGTAGGAAACACAGTTCTTTTGTTCTGAGCACTCTCACGTTTCCCGCCTTATTCGAGACACTAGAAAGCAAGAGCGTGCTTCTTGCTCTAAAGCAGAGTGTGTTTCATGGATGAGAAGTGTGCTGTGTGTTTCCCTTCAGAAACGGAGTTAAATGCCAGGCTCTGTGTCTTCCTACAAGCGAGACTTCGTTTCAGGTAAACGCAGTCACTTTTCAGCTCAAACGAAGCTATATTGTACACGAAGCTCACACGTTTCTCGCTCTTAACTGAAACGCATTGGATGTTAGAGGGCCTGTGGTTTGTATCAGTTTCAGAAGCAGAGTTGAACTAGATATGGTCCGTGTGTGTAGGAAACACAGTTCTTTTGTTCTGAGCACTCTCACGTTTCCCGCCTTATTCGAGACTCTAGAAAGCAAGAGCGTGCTTCTTGCTCTAAAGCAGAGTGTGTTTCATGGATGAGAAGTGTGCTGTGTGTTTCCCTTCAGAAACGGAGTTAAATGCCAGGCTCTGTGTCTTCCTACAAGCGAGACTTCGTTTCAGGTAAACGCAGTCACTTTTCAGCTCAAACGAAGCTATATTGTACACGAAGCTCACTCGTTTCTCGCTCTTAACTGAAACGCATTGGATGTTAGAGGGCCTGTGGTTTGTATCAGTTTCAGAAGCAGAGTTGAACTAGATATGGTCCGTGTGTGTAGGAAACACAGTTCTTTTGTTCTGAGCACTCTCACGTTTCCCGCCTTATTAGAGACTCTAGAAAGCAAGAGCGTGCTTCTTGCTCTAAAGCAGAGTGTGTTTCATGGATGAGAAGTGTGCTGTGTGTTTCCCTTCAGAAACGGAGTTAAATGCCAGGCTCTGTGTCTTCCTACAAGCGAGACTTCGTTTCAGGTAAACGCAGTCACTTTTCAGCTCAAACGAAGCTATATTGTACACGAAGCTCACACGTTTCTCGCTCTTAACTGAAACGCATTGGATGTTAGAGGGCCTGTGGTTTGTATCAGTTTCAGAAGCAGAGTTGAACTAGATATGGTCCGTGTGTGTAGGAAACACAGTTCTTTTGTTCTGAGCACTCTCACGTTTCCCGCAAGCGAGACTTCGTTTCAGGTAAACGCAGTCACTTTTCAGCTCAAACGAAGCTATATTGTACACGAAGCTCACACGTTTCTCGCTCTTAACTGAAACGCATTGGATGTTAGAGGGCCTGTGGTTTGTATCAGTTTCAGAAGCAGAGTTGAACTAGATATGGTCCGTGTGTGTAGGAAACACAGTTCTTTTGTTCTGAGCACTCTCACGTTTCCCGCCTTATTCGAGACTCTAGAAAGCAAGAGCGTGCTTCTTGCTCTAAAGCAGAGTGTGTTTCATGGATGAGAAGTGTGCTGTGTGTTTCCCTTCAGAAACGGAGTTAAATGCCAGGCTCTGCGTCTTCCTACAAGCGAGACTTCGTTTCAGGTAAACGCAGTCACTTTTCAGCTCAAACGAAGCTATATTGTACACGAAGCTCACACGTTTCTCGCTCTTAACTGAAACGCATTGGATGTTAGAGGGCCTGTGGTTTGTATCAGTTTCAGAAGCAGAGTTGAACTAGATATGGTCCGTGTGTGTAGGAAACACAGTTCTTTTGTTCTGAGCACTCTCACGTTTCCCGCCTTATTCGAGACTCTAGAAAGCAAGAGCGTGCTTCTTGCTCTAAAGCAGAGTGTGTTTCATGGATGAGAAGTGTGCTGTGTGTTTCCCTTCAGAAACGGAGTTAAATGCCAGGCTCTGCGTCTTCCTACAAGCGAGACTTCGTTTCAGGTAAACGCAGTCACTTTTCAGCTCAAACGAAGCTATATTGTACACGAAGCTCACACGTTTCTCGCTCTTAACTGAAACGCATTGGATGTTAGAGGGCCTGTGGTTTGTATCAGTTTCAGAAGCAGAGTTGAACTAGATATGGTCCGTGTGTGTAGGAAACACAGTTCTTTTGTTCTGAGCACTCTCACGTTTCCCGCCTTATTCGAGACTCTAGAAAGCAAGAGCGTGCTTCTTGCTCTAAAGCAGAGTGTGTTTCATGGATGAGAAGTGTGCTGTGTGTTTCCCTTCAGAAACGGAGTTAAATGCCAGGCTCTGTGTCTTCCTACAAGCGAGACTTCGTTTCAGGTAAACGCAGTCACTTTTCAGCTCAAACGAAGCTATATTGTACACGAAACTCACACGTTTCTCGCTCTTAACTGAAACGCATTGGATGTTAGAGGGCCTGTGGTTTGTATCAGTTTCAGAAGCAGAGTTGAACTAGATATGGTCCGTGTGTGTAGGAAACACAGTTCTTTTGTTCTGAGCACTCTCACGTTTCCCGCCTTATTAGAGACTCTAGAAAGCAAGAGCGTGCTTCTTGCTCTAAAGCAGAGTGTGTTTCATGGATGAGAAGTGTGCTGTGTGTTTCCCTTCAGAAACGGAGTTAAATGCCAGGCTCTGTGTCTTCCTACAAGCGAGACTTCGTTTCAGGTAAACGCAGTCACTTTTCAGCTCAAACGAAGCTATATTGTACACGAAGCTCACACGTTTCTCGCTCTTAACTGAAACGCATTGGATGTTAGAGGGCCTGTGGTTTGTATCAGTTTCAGAAGCAGAGTTGAACTAGATATGGTCCGTGTGTGTAGGAAACACAGTTCTTTTGTTCTGAGCACTCTCACGTTTCCCGCCTTATTCGAGACACTAGAAAGCAAGAGCGTGCTTCTTGCTCTAAAGCAGAGTGTGTTTCATGGATGAGAAGTGTGCTGTGTGTTTCCCTTCAGAAACGGAGTTAAATGCCAGGTTCTGTGTCTTCCTACAAGCGAGACTTCGTTTCAGGTAAACGCAGTCACTTTTCAGCTCAAACGAAGCTATATTGTACACGAAGCTCACACGTTTCTCGCTCTTAACTGAAACGCATTGGATGTTAGAGGGCCTGTGGTTTGTATCAGTTTCAGAAGCAGAGTTGAACTAGATATGGTCTGTGTGTAGGAGACACAGTTCTTTTGTTCTGAGCACTCTCACGTTTCCCGCCTTATTCGAGACTCTAGAAAGCAAGAGCGTGCTTCTTGCTCTAAAGCAGAGTGTGTTTCATGGATGAGAAGTGTGCTGTGTGTTTCCCTTCAGAAACGGAGTTAAATGCCAGGCTCTGTGTCTTCCTACAAGCGAGACTTCGTTTCAGGTAAACGCAGTCACTTTTCAGCTCAAACGAAGCTATATTGTACACGAAGCTCACTCGTTTCTCGCTCTTAACTGAAACGCATTGGATGTTAGAGGGCCTGTGGTTTGTATCAGTTTCAGAAGCAGAGTTGAACTAGATATGGTCCGTGTGTGTAGGAAACACAGTTCTTTTGTTCTGAGCACTCTCACGTTTCCCGCCTTATTCGAGACTCTAGAAAGCAAGAGCGTGCTTCTTGCTCTAAAGCAGAGTGTGTTTCATGGATGAGAAGTGTGCTGTGTGTTTCCCTTCAGAAACGGAGTTAAATGCCAGGCTCTGTGTCTTCCTACAAGCGAGACTTCGTTTCAGGTAAACGCAGTCACTTTTCAGCTCAAACGAAGCTATATTGTACACGAAGCTCACACGTTTCTCGCTCTTAACTGAAACGCATTGGATGTTAGAGGGCCTGTGGTTTGTATCAGTTTCAGAAGCAGAGTTGAACTAGATATGGTCCGTGTGTGTAGGAAACACAGTTCTTTTGTTCTGAGCACTCTCACGTTTCCTGCAAGCGAGACTTCGTTTCAGGTAAACGCAGTCACTTTTCAGCTCAAACGAAGCTATATTGTACACGAAGCTCACACGTTTCTCGCTCTTAACTGAAACGCATTGGATGTTAGAGGGCCTGTGGTTTGTATCAGTTTCAGAAGCAGAGTTGAACTAGATATGGTCCGTGTGTGTAGGAAACACAGTTCTTTTGTTCTGAGCACTCTCACGTTTCCCGCCTTATTCGAGACTCTAGAAAGCAAGAGCGTGCTTCTTGCTCTAAAGCAGAGTGTGTTTCATGGATGAGAAGTGTGCTGTGTGTTTCCCTTCAGAAACGGAGTTAAATGCCAGGCTCTGCGTCTTCCTACAAGCGAGACTTCGTTTCAGGTAAACGCAGTCACTTTTCAGCTCAAACGAAGCTATATTGTACACGAAGCTCACACGTTTCTCGCTCTTAACTGAAACGCATTGGATGTTAGAGGGCCTGTGGTTTGTATCAGTTTCAGAAGCAGAGTTGAACTAGATATGGTCCGTGTGTGTAGGAAACACAGTTCTTTTGTTCTGAGCACTCTCACGTTTCCCGCCTTATTCGAGACTCTAGAAAGCAAAAGCGTGCTTCTTGCTCTAAAGCAGAGTGTGTTTCATGGATGAGAAGTGTGCTGTGTGTTTCCCTTCAGAAACGGAGTTAAATGCCAGGCTCTGCGTCTTCCTACAAGCGAGACTTCGTTTCAGGTAAACGCAGTCACTTTTCAGCTCAAACGAAGCTATATTGTACACGAAGCTCACACGTTTCTCGCTCTTAACTGAAACGCATTGGATGTTAGAGGGCCTGTGGTTTGTATCAGTTTCAGAAGCAGAGTTGAACTAGATATGGTCCGTGTGTGTAGGAAACACAGTTCTTTTGTTCTGAGCACTCTCACGTTTCCCGCCTTATTCGAGACTCTAGAAAGCAAGAGCGTGCTTCTTGCTCTAAAGCAGAGTGTGTTTCATGGATGAGAAGTGTGATGTGTGTTTCCCTTCAGAAACGGAGTTAAATGCCAGGCTCTGCGTCTTCCTACAAGCGAGACTTCGTTTCAGGTAAACGCAGTCACTTTTCAGCTCAAACGAAGCTATATTGTACACGAAGCTCACACGTTTCTCGCTCTTAACTGAAACGCATTGGATGTTAGAGGGCCTGTGGTTTGTATCAGTTTCAGAAGCAGAGTTGAACTAGATATGGTCCGTGTGTGTAGGAAACACAGTTCTTTTGTTCTGAGCACTCTCACGTTTCCCGCCTTATTCGAGACTCTAGAAAGCAAGAGCGTGCTTCTTGCTCTAAAGCAGAGTGTGTTTCATGGATGAGAAGTGTGCTGTGTGTTTCCCTTCAGAAACGGAGTTAAATGCCAGGCTCTGTGTCTTCCTACAAGCGAGACTTGGTTTCAGGTAAACGCAGTCACTTTTCAGCTCAAACGAAGCTATATTGTACACGAAGCTCACACGTTTCTCGCTCTTAACTGAAACGCATTGGATGTTAGAGGGCCTGTGGTTTGTATCAGTTTCAGAAGCAGAGTTGAACTAGATATGGTCCGTGTGTGTAGGAAACACAGTTCTTTTGTTCTGAGCACTCTCACGTTTCCCGCCTTATTCGAGACTCTAGAAAGCAAGAGCGTGCTTCTTGCTCTAAAGCAGAGTGTGTTTCATGGATGAGAAGTGTGCTGTGTGTTTCCCTTCAGAAACGGAGTTAAATGCCAGGCTCTGTGTCTTCCTACAAGCGAGACTTCGTTTCAGGTAAACGCAGTCACTTTTCAGCTCAAACGAAGCTATATTGTACACGAAGCTCACACGTTTCTCGCTCTTAACTGAAACGCATTGGATGTTAGAGGGCCTGTGGTTTGTATCAGTTTCAGAAGCAGAGTTGAACTAGATATGGTCCGTGTGTGTAGGAAACACAGTTCTTTTGTTCTGAGCACTCTCACGTTTCCCGCCTTATTCGAGACACTAGAAAGCAAGAGCGTGCTTCTTGCTCTAAAGCAGAGTGTGTTTCATGGATGAGAAGTGTGCTGTGTGTTTCCCTTCAGAAACGGAGTTAAATGCCAGGTTCTGTGTCTTCCTACAAGCGAGACTTCGTTTCAGGTAAACGCAGTCACTTTTCAGCTCAAACGAAGCTATATTGTACACGAAGCTCACACGTTTCTCGCTCTTAACTGAAACGCATTGGATGTTAGAGGGCCTGTGGTTTGTATCAGTTTCAGAAGCAGAGTTGAACTAGATATGGTCTGTGTGTAGGAGACACAGTTCTTTTGTTCTGAGCACTCTCACGTTTCCCGCCTTATTCGAGACTCTAGAAAGCAAGAGCGTGCTTCTTGCTCTAAAGCAGAGTGTGTTTCATGGATGAGAAGTGTGCTGTGTGTTTCCCTTCAGAAACGGAGTTAAATGCCAGGCTCTGTGTCTTCCTACAAGCGAGACTTCGTTTCAGGTAAACGCAGTCACTTTTCAGCTCAAACGAAGCTATATTGTACACGAAGCTCACTCGTTTCTCGCTCTTAACTGAAACGCATTGGATGTTAGAGGGCCTGTGGTTTGTATCAGTTTCAGAAGCAGAGTTGAACTAGATATGGTCCGTGTGTGTAGGAAACACAGTTCTTTTGTTCTGAGCACTCTCACGTTTCCCGCCTTATTCGAGACTCTAGAAAGCAAGAGCGTGCTTCTTGCTCTAAAGCAGAGTGTGTTTCATGGATGAGAAGTGTGCTGTGTGTTTCCCTTCAGAAACGGAGTTAAATGCCAGGCTCTGTGTCTTCCTACAAGCGAGACTTCGTTTCAGGTAAACGCAGTCACTTTTCAGCTCAAACGAAGCTATATTGTACACGAAGCTCACACGTTTCTCGCTCTTAACTGAAACGCATTGGATGTTAGAGGGCCTGTGGTTTGTATCAGTTTCAGAAGCAGAGTTGAACTAGATATGGTCCGTGTGTGTAGGAAACACAGTTCTTTTGTTCTGAGCACTCTCACGTTTCCCGCAAGTGAGACTTCGTTTCAGGTAAACGCAGTCACTTTTCAGCTCAAACGAAGCTATATTGTACACGAAGCTCACACGTTTCTCGCTCTTAACTGAAACGCATTGGATGTTAGAGGGCCTGTGGTTTGTATCAGTTTCAGAAGCAGAGTTGAACTAGATATGGTCCGTGTGTGTAGGAAACACAGTTCTTTTGTTCTGAGCACTCTCACGTTTCCCGCCTTATTCGAGACTCTAGAAAGCAAGAGCGTGCTTCTTGCTCTAAAGCAGAGTGTGTTTCATGGATGAGAAGTGTGCTGTGTGTTTCCCTTCAGAAACGGAGTTAAATGCCAGGCTCTGCGTCTTCCTACAAGCGAGACTTCGTTTCAGGTAAACGCAGTCACTTTTCAGCTCAAACGAAGCTATATTGTACACGAAGCTCACACGTTTCTCGCTCTTAACTGAAACGCATTGGATGTTAGAGGGCCTGTGGTTTGTATCAGTTTCAGAAGCAGAGTTGAACTAGATATGGTCCGTGTGTGTAGGAAACACAGTTCTTTTGTTCTGAGCACTCTCACGTTTCCCGCCTTATTCGAGACTCTAGAAAGCAAGAGCGTGCTTCTTGCTCTAAAGCAGAGTGTGTTTCATGGATGAGAAGTGTGCTGTGTGTTTCCCTTCAGAAACGGAGTTAAATGCCAGGCTCTGCGTCTTCCTACAAGCGAGACTTCGTTTCAGGTAAACGCAGTCACTTTTCAGCTCAAACGAAGCTATATTGTACACGAAGCTCACACGTTTCTCGCTCTTAACTGAAACGCATTGGATGTTAGAGGGCCTGTGGTTTGTATCAGTTTCAGAAGCAGAGTTGAACTAGATATGGTCCGTGTGTGTAGGAAACACAGTTCTTTTGTTCTGAGCACTCTCACGTTTCCCGCCTTATTCGAGACTCTAGAAAGCAAGAGCGTGCTTCTTGCTCTAAAGCAGAGTGTGTTTCATGGATGAGAAGTGTGCTGTGTGTTTCCCTTCAGAAACGGAGTTAAATGCCAGGCTCTGTGTCTTCCTACAAGCGAGACTTCGTTTCAGGTAAACGCAGTCACTTTTCAGCTCAAACGAAGCTATATTGTACACGAAGCTCACACGTTTCTCGCTCTTAACTGAAACGCATTGGATGTTAGAGGGCCTGTGGTTTGTATCAGTTTCAGAAGCAGAGTTGAACTAGATATGGTCCGTGTGTGTAGGAAACACAGTTCTTTTGTTCTGAGCACTCTCACGTTTCCCGCCTTATTAGAGACTCTAGAAAGCAAGAGCGTGCTTCTTGCTCTAAAGCAGAGTGTGTTTCATGGATGAGAAGTGTGCTGTGTGTTTCCCTTCAGAAACGGAGTTAAATGCCAGGCTCTGTGTCTTCCTACAAGCGAGACTTCGTTTCAGGTAAACGCAGTCACTTTTCAGCTCAAACGAAGCTATATTGTACACGAAGCTCACACGTTTCTCGCTCTTAACTGAAACGCATTGGATGTTAGAGGGCCTGTGGTTTGTATCAGTTTCAGAAGCAGAGTTGAACTAGATATGGTCCGTGTGTGTAGGAAACACAGTTCTTTTGTTCTGAGCACTCTCACGTTTCCCGCCTTATTCGAGACTCTAGAAAGCAAGAGCGTGCTTCTTGCTCTAAAGCAGAGTGTGTTTCATGGATGAGAAGTGTGCTGTGTGTTTCCCTTCAGAAACGGAGTTAAATGCCAGGCTCTGTGTCTTCCTACAAGCGAGACTTCGTTTCAGGTAAACGCAGTCACTTTTCAGCTCAAACGAAGCTATATTGTACACGAAGCTCACACGTTTCTCGCTCTTAACTGAAACGCATTGGATGTTAGAGGGCCTGTGGTTTGTATCAGTTTCAGAAGCAGAGTTGAACTAGATATGGTCCGTGTGTGTAGGAAACACAGTTCTTTTGTTCTGAGCACTCTCACGTTTCCCGCCTTATTCGAGACTCTAGAAAGCAAGAGCGTGCTTCTTGCTCTAAAGCAGAGTGTGTTTCATGGATGAGAAGTGTGCTGTGTGTTTCCCTTCAGAAACGGAGTTAAATGCCAGGCTCTGTGTCTTCCTACAAGCGAGACTTCGTTTCAGGTAAACGCAGTCACTTTTCAGCTCAAACGAAGCTATATTGTACACGAAGCTCACACGTTTCTCGCTCTTAACTGAAACGCATTGGATGTTAGAGGGCCTGTGGTTTGTATCAGTTTCAGAAGCAGAGTTGAACTAGATATGGTCCGTGTGTGTAGGAAACACAGTTCTTTTGTTCTGAGCACTCTCACGTTTCCCGCAAGCGAGACTTCGTTTCAGGTAAACGCAGTCACTTTTCAGCTCAAACGAAGCTATATTGTACACGAAGCTCACACGTTTCTCGCTCTTAACTGAAACGCATTGGATGTTAGAGGGCCTGTGGTTTGTATCAGTTTCAGAAGCAGAGTTGAACTAGATATGGTCCGTGTGTGTAGGAAACACAGTTCTTTTGTTCTGAGCACTCTCACGTTTCCCGCCATATTCGAGACTCTAGAAAGCAAGAGCGTGCTTCTTGCTCTAAAGCAGAGTGTGTTTCATGGATGAGAAGTGTGCTGTGTGTTTCCCTTCAGAAACGGAGTTAAATGCCAGGCTCTGCGTCTTCCTACAAGCGAGACTTCGTTTCAGGTAAACGCAGTCACTTTTCAGCTCAAACGAAGCTATATTGTACACGAAGCTCACACGTTTCTCGCTCTTAACTGAAACGCATTGGATGTTAGAGGGCCTGTGGTTTGTATCAGTTTCAGAAGCAGAGTTGAACTAGATATGGTCCGTGTGTGTAGGAAACACAGTTCTTTTGTTCTGAGCACTCTCACGTTTCCCGCCTTATTCGAGACTCTAGAAAGCAAGAGCGTGCTTCTTGCTCTAAAGCAGAGTGTGTTTCATGGATGAGAAGTGTGCTGTGTGTTTCCCTTCAGAAACGGAGTTAAATGCCAGGCTCTGCGTCTTCCTACAAGCGAGACTTCGTTTCAGGTAAACGCAGTCACTTTTCAGCTCAAACGAAGCTATATTGTACACGAAGCTCACACGTTTCTCGCTCTTAACTGAAACGCATTGGATGTTAGAGGGCCTGTGGTTTGTATCAGTTTCAGAAGCAGAGTTGAACTAGATATGGTCCGTGTGTGTAGGAAACACAGTTCTTTTGTTCTGAGCACTCTCACGTTTCCCGCCTTATTCGAGACTCTAGAAAGCAAGAGCGTGCTTCTTGCTCTAAAGCAGAGTGTGTTTCATGGATGAGAAGTGTGCTGTGTGTTTCCCTTCAGAAACGGAGTTAAATGCCAGGCTCTGTGTCTTCCTACAAGCGAGACTTCGTTTCAGGTAAACGCAGTCACTTTTCAGCTCAAACGAAGCTATATTGTACACGAAGCTCACACGTTTCTCGCTCTCAACTGAAACGCATTGGATGTTAGAGGGCCTGTGGTTTGTATCAGTTTCAGAAGCAGAGTTGAACTAGATATGGTCCGTGTGTGTAGGAAACACAGTTCTTTTGTTCTGAGCACTCTCACGTTTCCCGCCTTATTAGAGACTCTAGAAAGCAAGAGCGTGCTTCTTGCTCTAAAGCAGAGTGTGTTTCATGGATGAGAAGTGTGCTGTGTGTTTCCCTTCAGAAACGGAGTTAAATGCCAGGCTCTGTGTCTTCCTACAAGCGAGACTTCGTTTCAGGTAAACGCAGTCACTTTTCAGCTCAAACGAAGCTATATTGTACACGAAGCTCACACGTTTCTCGCTCTTAACTGAAACGCATTGGATGTTAGAGGGCCTGTGGTTTGTATCAGTTTCAGAAGCAGAGTTGAACTAGATATGGTCCGTGTGTGTAGGAAACACAGTTCTTTTGTTCTGAGCACTCTCACGTTTCCCGCAAGCGAGACTTCGTTTCAGGTAAACGCAGTCACTTTTCAGCTCAAACGAAGCTATATTGTACACGAAGCTCACACGTTTCTCGCTCTTAACTGAAACGCATTGGATGTTAGAGGGCCTGTGGTTTGTATCAGTTTCAGAAGCAGAGTTGAACTAGATATGGTCCGTGTGTGTAGGAAACACAGTTCTTTTGTTCTGAGCACTCTCACGTTTCCCGCCTTATTAGAGACTCTAGAAAGCAAGAGCGTGCTTCTTGCTCTAAAGCAGAGTGTGTTTCATGGATGAGAAGTGTGCTGTGTGTTTCCCTTCAGAAACGGAGTTAAATGCCAGGCTCTGCGTCTTCCTACAAGCGAGACTTCGTTTCAGGTAAACGCAGTCACTTTTCAGCTCAAACGAAGCTATATTGTACACGAAGCTCACACGTTTCTCGCTCTTAACTGAAACGCATTGGATGTTAGAGGGCCTGTGGTTTGTATCAGTTTCAGAAGCAGAGTTGAACTAGATATGGTCCGTGTGTGTAGGAAACACAGTTCTTTTGTTCTGAGCACTCTCACGTTTCCCGCCTTATTAGAGACTCTAGAAAGCAAGAGCGTGCTTCTTGCTCTAAAGCAGAGTGTGTTTCATTGATGAGAAGTGTGCTGTGTGTTTCCCTTCAGAAACGGAGTTAAATGCCAGGCTCTGTGTCTTCCTACAAGCGAGACTTCGTTTCAGGTAAACGCAGTCACTTTTCAGCTCAAACGAAGCTATATTGTACACGAAGCTCACACGTTTCTCGCTCTTAACTGAAACGCATTGGATGTTAGAGGGCCTGTGGTTTGTATCAGTTTCAGAAGCAGAGTTGAACTAGATATGGTCCGTGTGTGTAGGAAACACAGTTCTTTTGTTCTGAGCACTCTCACGTTTCCCGCCTTATTCGAGACACTAGAAAGCAAGAGCGTGCTTCTTGCTCTAAAGCAGAGTGTGTTTCATGGATGAGAAGTGTGCTGTGTGTTTCCCTTCAGAAACGGAGTTAAATGCCAGGTTCTGTGTCTTCCTACAAGTGAGACTTCGTTTCAGGTAAACGCAGTCACTTTTCAGCTCAAACGAAGCTATATTGTACACGAAGCTCACACGTTTCTCGCTCTTAACTGAAACGCATTGGATGTTAGAGGGCCTGTGGTTTGTATCAGTTTCAGAAGCAGAGTTGAACTAGATATGGTCTGTGTGTAGGAGACATAGTTCTTTTGTTCTGAGCACTCTCACGTTTCCCGCCTTATTCGAGACTCTAGAAAGCAAGAGCGTGCTTCTTGCTCTAAAGCAGAGTGTGTTTCATGGATGAGAAGTGTGCTGTGTGTTTCCCTTCAGAAACGGAGTTAAATGCCAGGCTCTGTGTCTTCCTACAAGCGAGACTTCGTTTCAGGTAAACGCAGTCACTTTTCAGCTCAAACGAAGCTATATTGTACACGAAGCTCACTCGTTTCTCGCTCTTAACTGAAACGCATTGGATGTTAGAGGGCCTGTGGTTTGTATCAGTTTCAGAAGCAGAGTTGAACTAGATATGGTCCGTGTGTGTAGGAAACACAGTTCTTTTGTTCTGAGCACTCTCACGTTTCCCGCCTTATTCGAGACTCTAGAAAGCAAGAGCGTGCTTCTTGCTCTAAAGCAGAGTGTGTTTCATGGATGAGAAGTGTGCTGTGTGTTTCCCTTCAGAAACGGAGTTAAATGCCAGGCTCTGTGTCTTCCTACAAGCGAGACTTCGTTTCAGGTAAACGCAGTCACTTTTCAGCTCAAACGAAGCTATATTGTACACGAAGCTCACACGTTTCTCGCTCTTAACTGAAACGCATTGGATGTTAGAGGGCCTGTGGTTTGTATCAGTTTCAGAAGCAGAGTTGAACTAGATATGGTCCGTGTGTGTAGGAAACACAGTTCTTTTGTTCTGAGCACTCTCACGTTTCCCGCAAGCGAGACTTCGTTTCAGGTAAACGCAGTCACTTTTCAGCTCAAACGAAGCTATATTGTACACGAAGCTCACACGTTTCTCGCTCTTAACTGAAACGCATTGGATGTTAGAGGGCCTGTGGTTTGTATCAGTTTCAGAAGCAGAGTTGAACTAGATATGGTCCGTGTGTGTAGGAAACACAGTTCTTTTGTTCTGAGCACTCTCACGTTTCCCGCCTTATTCGAGACTCTAGAAAGCAAGAGCGTGCTTCTTGCTCTAAAGCAGAGTGTGTTTCATGGATGAGAAGTGTGCTGTGTGTTTCCCTTCAGAAACGGAGTTAAATGCCAGGCTCTGCGTCTTCCTACAAGCGAGACTTCGTTTCAGGTAAACGCAGTCACTTTTCAGCTCAAACGAAGCTATATTGTACACGAAGCTCACACGTTTCTCGCTCTTAACTGAAACGCATTGGATGTTAGAGGGCCTGTGGTTTGTATCAGTTTCAGAAGCAGAGTTGAACTAGATATGGTCCGTGTGTGTAGGAAACACAGTTCTTTTGTTCTGAGCACTCTCACGTTTCCCGCCTTATTCGAGACTCTAGAAAGCAAGAGCGTGCTTCTTGCTCTAAAGCAGAGTGTGTTTCATGGATGAGAAGTGTGCTGTGTGTTTCCCTTCAGAAACGGAGTTAAATGCCAGGCTCTGCGTCTTCCTACAAGCGAGACTTCGTTTCAGGTAAACGCAGTCACTTTTCAGCTCAAACGAAGCTATATTGTACACGAAGCTCACACGTTTCTCGCTCTTAACTGAAACGCATTGGATGTTAGAGGGCCTGTGGTTTGTATCAGTTTCAGAAGCAGAGTTGAACTAGATATGGTCCGTGTGTGTAGGAAACACAGTTCTTTTGTTCTGAGCACTCTCACGTTTCCCGCCTTATTCGAGACTCTAGAAAGCAAGAGCGTGCTTCTTGCTCTAAAGCAGAGTGTGTTTCATGGATGAGAAGTGTGCTGTGTGTTTCCCTTCAGAAACGGAGTTAAATGCCAGGCTCTGTGTCTTCCTACAAGCGAGACTTCGTTTCAGGTAAACGCAGTCACTTTTCAGCTCAAACGAAGCTATATTGTACACGAAGCTCACACGTTTCTCGCTCTTAACTGAAACGCATTGGATGTTAGAGGGCCTGTGGTTTGTATCAGTTTCAGAAGCAGAGTTGAACTAGATATGGTCCGTGTGTGTAGGAAACACAGTTCTTTTGTTCTGAGCACTCTCACGTTTCCCGCCTTATTCGAGACTCTAGAAAGCAAGAGCGTGCTTCTTGCTCTAAAGCAGAGTGTGTTTCATGGATGAGAAGTGTGCTGTGTGTTTCCCTTCAGAAACGGAGTTAAATGCCAGGCTCTGTGTCTTCCTACAAGCGAGACTTCGTTTCAGGTAAACGCAGTCACTTTTCAGCTCAAACGAAGCTATATTGTACACGAAGCTCACACGTTTCTCGCTCTTAACTGAAACGCATTGGATGTTAGAGGGCCTGTGGTTTGTATCAGTTTCAGAAGCAGAGTTGAACTAGATATGGTCCGTGTGTGTAGGAAACACAGTTCTTTTGTTCTGAGCACTCTCACGTTTCCCGCCTTATTCGAGACTCTAGAAAGCAAGAGCGTGCTTCTTGCTCTAAAGCAGAGTGTGTTTCATGGATGAGAAGTGTGCTGTGTGTTTCCCTTCAGAAACGGAGTTAAATGCCAGGCTCTGTGTCTTCCTACAAGCGAGACTTCGTTTCAGGTAAACGCAGTCACTTTTCAGCTCAAACGAAGCTATATTGTACACGAAGCTCACACGTTTCTCGCTCTTAACTGAAACGCATTGGATGTTAGAGGGCCTGTGGTTTGTATCAGTTTCAGAAGCAGAGTTGAACTAGATATGGTCCGTGTGTGTAGGAAACACAGTTCTTTTGTTCTGAGCACTCTCACGTTTCCCGCCTTATTCGAGACTCTAGAAAGCAAGAGCGTGCTTCTTGCTCTAAAGCAGAGTATGTTTCATGGATGAGAAGTGTGCTGTGTGTTTCCCTTCAGAAACGGAGTTAAATGCCAGGCTCTGTGTCTTCCTACAAGCGAGACTTCGTTTCAGGTAAACGCAGTCACTTTTCAGCTCAAACGAAGCTATATTGTACACGAAGCTCACACGTTTCTCGCTCTTAACTGAAACGCATTGGATGTTAGAGGGCCTGTGGTTTGTATCAGTTTCAGAAGCAGAGTTGAACTAGATATGGTCCGTGTGTGTAGGAAACACAGTTCTTTTGTTCTGAGCACTCTCACGTTTCCCACCTTATTCGAGACTCTAGAAAGCAAGAGCGTGCTTCTTGCTCTAAAGCAGAGTGTGTTTCATGGATGAGAAGTGTGCTGTGTGTTTCCCTTCAGAAACGGAGTTAAATGCCAGGCTCTGTGTCTTCCTACAAGCGAGACTTCGTTTCAGGTAAACGCAGTCACTTTTCAGCTCAAACGAAGCTATATTGTACACGAAGCTCACACGTTTCTCGCTCTTAACTGAAACGCATTGGATGTTAGAGGGCCTGTGGTTTGTATCAGTTTCAGAAGCAGAGTTGAACTAGATATGGTCCGTGTGTGTAGGAAACACAGTTCTTTTGTTCTGAGCACTCTCACGTTTCCCGCCTTATTCGAGACTCTAGAAAGCAAGAGCGTGCTTCTTGCTCTAAAGCAGAGTGTGTTTCATGGATGAGAAGTGTGCTGTGTGTTTCCCTTCAGAAACGGTGTTAAATGCCAGGCGCTGCGTCTTCCTACAAGCGAGACTTCGTTTCAGGTAAACGCAGTCACTTTTCAGCTCAAACGAAGCTATATTGTACACGAAGCTCACACGTTTCTCGCTCTTAACTGAAACGCATTGGATGTTAGAGGGCCTGTGGTTTGTATCAGTTTCAGAAGCAGAGTTGAACTAGATATGGTCCGTGTGTGTAGGAAACACAGTTCTTTTGTTCTGAGCACTCTCACGTTTCCCGCCTTATTAGAGACTCTAGAAAGCAAGAGCGTGCTTCTTGCTCTAAAGCAGAGTGTGTTTCATGGATGAGAACTGTGCTGTGTGTTTCCCTTCAGAAACGGAGTTAAATGCCAGGCTCTGCGTCTTCCTACAAGCGAGACTTCGTTTCAGGTAAACGCAGTCACTTTTCAGCTCAAACGAAGCTATATTGTACACGAAGCTCACACGTTTCTCGCTCTTAACTGAAACGCATTGGATGTTAGAGGGCCTGTGGTTTGTATCAGTTTCAGAAGCAGAGTTGAACTAGATATGGTCCGTGTGTGTAGGAAACACAGTTCTTTTGTTCTGAGCACTCTCACGTTTCCCGCCTTATTCGAGACTCTAGAAAGCAAGAGCGTGCTTCTTGCTCTAAAGCAGAGTGTGTTTCATGGATGAGAAGTGTGCTGTGTGTTTCCCTTCAGAAACGGAGTTAAATGCCAGGCTCTGCGTCTTCCTACAAGCGAGACTTCGTTTCAGGTAAACGCAGTCACTTTTCAGCTCAAACGAAGCTATATTGTACACGAAGCTCACACGTTTCTCGCTCTTAACTGAAACGCATTGGATGTTAGAGGGCCTGTGGTTTGTATCAGTTTCAGAAGCAGAGTTGAACTAGATATGGTCCGTGTGTGTAGGAAACACAGTTCTTTTGTTCTGAGCACTCTCACGTTTCCCGCCTTATTCGAGACTCTAGAAAGCAAGAGCGTGCTTCTTGCTCTAAAGCAGAGTGTGTTTCATGGATGAGAAGTGTGCTGTGTGTTTCCCTTCAGAAACGGAGTTAAATGCCAGGCTCTGCGTCTTCCTACAAGCGAGACTTCGTTTCAGGTAAACGCAGTCACTTTTCAGCTCAAACGAAGCTATATTGTACACGAAGCTCACACGTTTCTCGCTCTTAACTGAAACGCATTGGATGTTAGAGGGCCTGTGGTTTGTATCAGTTTCAGAAGCAGAGTTGAACTAGATATGGTCCGTGTGTGTAGGAAACACAGTTCTTTTGTTCTGAGCACTCTCACGTTTCCCGCAAGCGAGACTTCGTTTCAGGTAAACGCAGTCACTTTTCAGCTCAAACGAAGCTATATTGTACACGAAGCTCACACGTTTCTCGCTCTTAACTGAAACGCATTGGATGTTAGAGGGCCTGTGGTTTGTATCAGTTTCAGAAGCAGAGTTGAACTAGATATGGTCCGTGTGTGTAGGAAACACAGTTCTTTTGTTCTGAGCACTCTCACGTTTCCCGCCTTATTCGAGACTCTAGAAAGCAAGAGCGTGCTTCTTGCTCTAAAGCAGAGTGTGTTTCATGGATGAGAAGTGTGCTGTGTGTTTCCCTTCAGAAACGGAGTTAAATGCCAGGCTCTGTGTCTTCCTACAAGCGAGACTTCGTTTCAGGTAAACGCAGTCACTTTTCAGCTCAAACGAAGCTATATTGTACACGAAGCTCACACGTTTCTCACTCTTAACTGAAACGCATTGGATGTTAGAGGGCCTGTGGTTTGTATCAGTTTCAGAAGCAGAGTTGAACTAGATATGGTCCGTGTGTGTAGGAAACACAGTTCTTTTGTTCTGAGCACTCTCACGTTTCCCGCCTTATTAGAGACTCTAGAAAGCAAGAGCGTGCTTCTTGCTCTAAAGCAGAGTGTGTTTCATGGATGAGAAGTGTGCTGTGTGTTTCCCTTCAGAAACGGAGTTAAATGCCAGGCTCTGTGTCTTCCTACAAGCGAGACTTCGTTTCAGGTAAACGCAGTCACTTTTCAGCTCAAACGAAGCTATATTGTACACGAAGCTCACACGTTTCTCGCTCTTAACTGAAACGCATTGGATGTTAGAGGGCCTGTGGTTTGTATCAGTTTCAGAAGCAGAGTTGAACTAGATATGGTCCGTGTGTGTAGGAAACACAGTTCTTTTGTTCTGAGCACTCTCACGTTTCCCGCCTTATTCGAGACTCTAGAAAGCAAGAGCGTGCTTCTTGCTCTAAAGCAGAGTGTGTTTCATGGATGAGAAGTGTGCTGTGTGTTTCCCTTCAGAAACGGAGTTAAATGCCAGGCTCTGTGTCTTCCTACAAGCGAGACTTCGTTTCAGGTAAACGCAGTCACTTTTCAGCTCAAACGAAGCTATATTGTACACGAAGCTCACACGTTTCTCGCTCTTAACTGAAACGCATTGGATGTTAGAGGGCCTGTGGTTTGTATCAGTTTCAGAAGCAGAGTTGAACTAGATATGGTCCGTGTGTGTAGGAAACACAGTTCTTTTGTTCTGAGCACTCTCACGTTTCCCGCCTTATTCGAGACTCTAGAAAGCAAGAGCGTGCTTCTTGCTCTAAAGCAGAGTGTGTTTCATGGATGAGAAGTGTGCTGTGTGTTTCCCTTCAGAAACGGAGTTAAATGCCAGGCTCTGTGTCTTCCTACAAGCGAGACTTCGTTTCAGGTAAACGCAGTCACTTTTCAGCTCAAACGAAGCTATATTGTACACGAAGCTCACACGTTTCTCGCTCTTAACTGAAACACATTGGATGTTAGAGGGCCTGTGGTTTGTATCAGTTTCAGAAGCAGAGTTGAACTAGATATGGTCCGTGTGTGTAGGAAACACAGTTCTTTTGTTCTGAGCACTCTCACGTTTCCCGCCTTATTCGAGACTCTAGAAAGCAAGAGCGTGCTTCTTGCTCTAAAGCAGAGTGTGTTTCATGGATGAGAAGTGTGCTGTGTGTTTCCCTTCAGAAACGGAGTTAAATGCCAGGCTCTGTGTCTTCCTACAAGCGAGACTTCGTTTCAGGTAAACGCAGTCACTTTTCAGCTCAAACGAAGCTATATTGTACACGAAGCTCACACGTTTCTCGCTCTTAACTGAAACGCATTGGATGTTAGAGGGCCTGTGGTTTGTATCAGTTTCAGAAGCAGAGTTGAACTAGATATGGTCCGTGTGTGTAGGAAACACAGTTCTTTTGTTCTGAGCACTCTCACGTTTCCCGCCTTATTAGAGACTCTAGAAAGCAAGAGCGTGCTTCTTGCTCTAAAGCAGAGTATGTTTCATGGATGAGAAGTGTGCTGTGTGTTTCCCTTCAGAAACGGAGTTAAATGCCAGGCTCTGTGTCTTCCTACAAGCGAGACTTCGTTTCAGGTAAACGCAGTCACTTTTCAGCTCAAACGAAGCTATATTGTACACGAAGCTCACACGTTTCTCGCTCTTAACTGAAACGCATTGGATGTTAGAGGGCCTGTGGTTTGTATCAGTTTCAGAAGCAGAGTTGAACTAGATATGGTCCGTGTGTGTAGGAAACACAGTTCTTTTGTTCTGAGCACTCTCACGTTTCCCACCTTATTCGAGACTCTAGAAAGCAAGAGCGTGCTTCTTGCTCTAAAGCAGAGTGTGTTTCATGGATGAGAAGTGTGCTGTGTGTTTCCCTTCAGAAACGGAGTTAAATGCCAGGCTCTGTGTCTTCCTACAAGCGAGACTTCGTTTCAGGTAAACGCAGTCACTTTTCAGCTCAAACGAAGCTATATTGTACACGAAGCTCACACGTTTCTCGCTCTTAACTGAAACGCATTGGATGTTAGAGGGCCTGTGGTTTGTATCAGTTTCAGAAGCAGAGTTGAACTAGATATGGTCCGTGTGTGTAGGAAACACAGTTCTTTTGTTCTGAGCACTCTCACGTTTCCCGCCTTATTCGAGACTCTAGAAAGCAAGAGCGTGCTTCTTGCTCTAAAGCAGAGTGTGTTTCATGGATGAGAAGTGTGCTGTGTGTTTCCCTTCAGAAACGGTGTTAAATGCCAGGCGCTGCGTCGTCCTACAAGCGAGACTTCGTTTCAGGTAAACGCAGTCACTTTTCAGCTCAAACGAAGCTATATTGTACACGAAGCTCACACGTTTCTCGCTCTTAACTGAAACGCATTGGATGTTAGAGGGCCTGTGGTTTGTATCAGTTTCAGAAGCAGAGTTGAACTAGATATGGTCCGTGTGTGTAGGAAACACAGTTCTTTTGTTCTGAGCACTCTCACGTTTCCCGCCTTATTAGAGACTCTAGAAAGCAAGAGCGTGCTTCTTGCTCTAAAGCAGAGTGTGTTTCATGGATGAGAACTGTGCTGTGTGTTTCCCTTCAGAAACGGAGTTAAATGCCAGGCTCTGCGTCTTCCTACAAGCGAGACTTCGTTTCAGGTAAACGCAGTCACTTTTCAGCTCAAACGAAGCTATATTGTACACGAAGCTCACACGTTTCTCGCTCTTAACTGAAACGCATTGGATGTTAGAGGGCCTGTGGTTTGTATCAGTTTCAGAAGCAGAGTTGAACTAGATATGGTCCGTGTGTGTAGGAAACACAGTTCTTTTGTTCTGAGCACTCTCACGTTTCCCGCCTTATTCGAGACTCTAGAAAGCAAGAGCGTGCTTCTTGCTCTAAAGCAGAGTGTGTTTCATGGATGAGAAGTGTGCTGTGTGTTTCCCTTCAGAAACGGAGTTAAATGCCAGGCTCTGCGTCTTCCTACAAGCGAGACTTCGTTTCAGGTAAACGCAGTCACTTTTCAGCTCAAACGAAGCTATATTGTACACGAAGCTCACACGTTTCTCGCTCTTAACTGAAACGCATTGGATGTTAGAGGGCCTGTGGTTTGTATCAGTTTCAGAAGCAGAGTTGAACTAGATATGGTCCGTGTGTGTAGGAAACACAGTTCTTTTGTTCTGAGCACTCTCACGTTTCCCGCCTTATTCGAGACTCTAGAAAGCAAGAGCGTGCTTCTTGCTCTAAAGCAGAGTGTGTTTCATGGATGAGAAGTGTGCTGTGTGTTTCCCTTCAGAAACGGAGTTAAATGCCAGGCTCTGCGTCTTCCTACAAGCGAGACTTCGTTTCAGGTAAACGCAGTCACTTTTCAGCTCAAACGAAGCTATATTGTACACGAAGCTCAAACGTTTCTCGCTCTTAACTGAAACGCATTGGATGTTAGAGGGCCTGTGGTTTGTATCAGTTTCAGAAGCAGAGTTGAACTAGATATGGTCCGTGTGTGTAGGAAGCACAGTTCTTTTGTTCTGAGCACTCTCACGTTTCCCGCCTTATTAGAGACTCTAGAAAGCAAGAGCGTGCTTCTTGCTCTAAAGCAGAGTGTGTTTCATGGATGAGAAGTGTGCTGTGTGTTTCCCTTCAGAAACGGTGTTAAATGCCAGGCGCTGCGTCTTCCTACAAGCGAGACTTCGTTTCAGGTAAACGCAGTCACTTTTCAGCTCAAACGAAGCTATATTGTACACGAAGCTCACACGTTTCTCGCTCTTAACTGAAACGCATTGGATGTTAGAGGGCCTGTGGTTTGTATCAGTTTCAGAAGCAGAGTTGAACTAGATATGGTCCGTGTGTGTAGGATACACAGTTCTTTTGTTCTGAGCACTCTCACGTTTCCCGCCTTATTAGAGACTCTAGAAAGCAAGAGCGTGCTTCTTGCTCTAAAGCAGAGTGTGTTTCATGGATGAGAACTGTGCTGTGTGTTTCCCTTCAGAAACGGAGTTAAATGCCAGGCTCTGCGTCTTCCTACAAGCGAGACTTCGTTTCAGGTAAACGCAGTCACTTTTCAGCTCAAACGAAGCTATATTGTACACGAAGCTCACACGTTTCTCGCTCTTAACTGAAACGCATTGGATGTTAGAGGGCCTGTGGTTTGTATCAGTTTCAGAAGCAGAGTTGAACTAGATATGGTCCGTGTGTGTAGGAAACACAGTTCTTTTGTTCTGAGCACTCTCACGTTTCCCGCCTTATTCGAGACTCTAGAAAGCAAGAGCGTGCTTCTTGCTCTAAAGCAGAGTGTGTTTCATGGATGAGAAGTGTGCTGTGTGTTTCCCTTCAGAAACGGAGTTAAATGCCAGGCTCTGCGTCTTCCTACAAGCGAGACTTCGTTTCAGGTAAACGCAGTCACTTTTCAGCTCAAACGAAGCTATATTGTACACGAAGCTCACACGTTTCTCGCTCTTAACTGAAACGCATTGGATGTTAGAGGGCCTGTGGTTTGTATCAGTTTCAGAAGCAGAGTTGAACTAGATATGGTCCGTGTGTGTAGGAAACACAGTTCTTTTGTTCTGAGCACTCTCACGTTTCCCGCCTTATTAGAGACTCTAGAAAGCAAGAGCTAGCTTCTTGCTCTAAAGCAGAGTGTGTTTCATGGATGAGAAGTGTGCTGTGTGTTTCCCTTCAGAAACGGAGTTAAATGCCAGGCTCTGTGTCTTCCTACAAGCGAGACTTCGTTTCAGGTAAACGCAGTCACTTTTCAGCTCAAACGAAGCTATATTGTACACGAAGCTCACACGTTTCTCGCTCTTAACTGAAACGCATTGGATGTTAGAGGGCCTGTGGTTTGTATCAGTTTCAGAAGCAGAGTTGAACTAGATATGGTCCGTGTGTGTAGGAAACACAGTTCTTTTGTTCTGAGCACTCTCACGTTTCCCGCCTTATTAGAGACTCTAGAAAGCAAGAGCGTGCTTCTTGCTCTAAAGCAGAGTGTGTTTCATGGATGAGAAGTGTGCTGTGTGTTTCCCTTCAGAAACGGAGTTAAATGCCAGGCTCTGTGTCTTTCTACAAGCGAGACTTCGTTTCAGGTAAACGCAGTCACTTTTCAGCTCAAACGAAGCTATATTGTACACGAAGCTCACACGTTTCTCGCTCTTAACTGAAACGCATTGGATGTTAGAGGGCCTGTGGTTTGTATCAGTTTCAGAAGCAGAGTTGAACTAGATATGGTCCGTGTGTGTAGGAAACACAGTTCTTTTGTTCTGAGCACTCTCACGTTTCCCGCCTTATTCGAGACTCTAGAAAGCAAGAGCGTGCTTCTTGCTCTAAAGCAGAGTGTGTTTCATGGATGAGAAGTGTGCTGTGTGTTTCCCTTCAGAAACGGAGTTAAATGCCAGGCTCTGTGTCTTCCTACAAGCGAGACTTCGTTTCAGGTAAACGCAGTCACTTTTCAGCTCAAACGAAGCTATATTGTACACGAAGCTCACACGTTTCTCGCTCTTAACTGAAACGCATTGGATGTTAGAGGGCCTGTGGTTTGTATCAGTTTCAGAAGCAGAGTTGAACTAGATATGGTCCGTGTGTGTAGGAAACACAGTTCTTTTGTTCTGAGCACTCTCACGTTTCCCGCCTTATTCGAGACTCTAGAAAGCAAGAGCGTGCTTCTTGCTCTAAAGCAGAGTGTGTTTCATGGATGAGAAGTGTGCTGTGTGTTTCCCTTCAGAAACGGAGTTAAATGCCAGGCTCTGCGTCTTCCTACAAGCGAGACTTCGTTTCAGGTAAACGCAGTCACTTTTCAGCTCAAACGAAGCTATATTGTACACGAAGCTCACACGTTTCTCGCTCTTAACTGAAACGCATTGGATGTTAGAGGGCCTGTGGTTTGTATCAGTTTCAGAAGCAGAGTTGAACTAGATATGGTCCGTGTGTGTAGGAAACACAGTTCTTTTGTTCTGAGCACTCTCACGTTTCCCGCCTTATTAGAGACTCTAGAAAGCAAGAGCGTGCTTCTTGCTCTAAAGCAGAGTGTGTTTCATGGATGAGAAGTGTGCTGTGTGTTTCCCTTCAGAAACGGAGTTAAATGCCAGGCTCTGTGTCTTCCTACAAGCGAGACTTCGTTTCAGGTAAACGCAGTCACTTTTCAGCTCAAACGAAGCTATATTGTACACGAAGCTCACACGTTTCTCGCTCTTAACTGAAACGCATTGGATGTTACAGGCCTGTGGTTTGTATCAGTTTCAGAAGCAGAGTTGAACTAGATATGGTCCGTGTGTGTAGGAGACACAGTTCTTTTGTTCTGAGCACTCTCACGTTTCCCGCCTTATTAGAGACTCTAGAAAGCAAGAGCGTGCTTCTTGCTCTAAAGCAGAGCGTGTTTCATGGATGAGAAGTGTGCTGTGTGTTTCCCTTCAGAAATGGAGTTAAATGCCAGGCTCTGTGTCTTCCTACAAGCGAGACTTCGTTTCAGGTAAACGCAGTCACTTTTCAGCTCAAACGAAGCTATATTGTACACGAAGCTCACACGTTTCTCGCTCTTACCTGAAACGCATTGGATGTTAGAGGGCCTGTGGTTTGTATCAGTTTCAGAAGCAGAGTTGAACTAGATAAGGTCTGTGTGTCGGAGACACAGTTCTTTTGTTCTGAGCACTCTCACGTTTCCCGCCTTATTCGAGACTCTAGAAAGCAAGAGCGTGCTTCTTGCTCTAAAGCAGAGTGTGTTTCATGGATGAGAAGTGTGCTGTGTGTTTCCCTTCAGAAACGGAGTTAAATGCCAGGCTCTGTGTCTTCCTACAAGCGAGACTTCGTTTCAGGTAAACGCAGTCACTTTTCAGCTCAAACGAAGCTATATTGTACACGAAGCTCACACGTTTCTCGTTCTTAACTGAAACGCATTGGATGTTAGAGGGCCTGTGGTTTGTATCAGTTTCAGAAGCAGAGTTGAACTAGATATGGTCCGTGTGTGTAGGAAACACAGTTCTTTTGTTCTGAGCACTCTCACGTTTCCCGCCTTATTCGAGACTCTAGAAAGCAAGAGCGTGCTTCTTGCTCTAAAGCAGAGTGTGTTTCATGGATGAGAAGTGTGCTGTGTGTTTCCCTTCAGAAACGGAGTTAAATGCCAGGCTCTGTGTCTTCCTACAAGCGAGACTTCGTTTCAGGTAAACGCAGTCACTTTTCAGCTCAAACGAAGCTATATTGTACACGAAGCTCACACGTTTCTCGCTCTTAACTGAAACGCATTGGATGTTAGAGGGCCTGTGGTTTGTATCAGTTTCAGAAGCAGAGTTGAACTAGATATGGTCCGTGTGTGTAGGAAACACAGTTCTTTTGTTCTGAGCACTCTCACGTTTCCCGCCTTATTCGAGACTCTAGAAAGCAAGAGCGTGCTTCTTGCTCTAAAGCAGAGTGTGTTTCATTGATGAGAAGTGTGCTGTGTGTTTCCCTTCAGAAACGGAGTTAAATGCCAGGTTCTGTGTCTTCCTACAAGCGAGACTTCGTTTCAGGTAAACGCAGTCACTTTTCAGCTCAAACGAAGCTATATTGTACACGAAGCTCACACGTTTCTCGCTCTTAACTGAAACGCATTGGATGTTAGAGGGCCTGTGGTTTGTATCAGTTTCAGAAGCAGAGTTGAACTAGATATGGTCTGTGTGTAGGAGACACAGTTCTTTTGTTCTGAGCACTCTCACGTTTCCCGCCTTATTCGAGACTCTAGAAAGCAAGAGCGTGCTTCTTGCTCTAAAGCAGAGTGTGTTTCATTGATGAGAAGTGTGCTGTGTGTTTCCCTTCAGAAACGGAGTTAAATGCCAGGTTCTGTGTCTTCCTACAAGCGAGACTTCGTTTCAGGTAAACGCAGTCACTTTTCAGCTCAAACGAAGCTATATTGTACACGAAGCTCACACGTTTCTCGCTCTTAACTGAAACGCATTGGATGTTAGAGGGCCTGTGGTTTGTATCAGTTTCAGAAGCAGAGTTGAACTAGATATGGTCTGTGTGTAGGAGACACAGTTCTTTTGTTCTGAGCACTCTCACGTTTCCCGCCTTATTCGAGACTCTAGAAAGCAAGAGCGTGCTTCTTGCTCTAAAGCAGAGTGTGTTTCATGGATGAGAAGTGTGCTGTGTGTTTCCCTTCAGAAACGGAGTTAAATGCCAGGCTCTGTGTCTTCCTACAAGCGAGACTTCGTTTCAGGTAAACGCAGTCACTTTTCAGCTCAAACGAAGCTATATTGTACACGAAGCTCACTCGTTTCTCGCTCTTAACTGAAACGCATTGGATGTTAGAGGGCCTGTGGTTTGTATCAGTTTCAGAAGCAGAGTTGAACTAGATATGGTCCGTGTGTGTAGGAAACACAGTTCTTTTGTTCTGAGCACTCTCACGTTTCCCGCCTTATTCGAGACTCTAGAAAGCAAGAGCGTGCTTCTTGCTCTAAAGCAGAGTGTGTTTCATGGATGAGAAGTGTGCTGTGTGTTTCCCTTCAGAAACGGAGTTAAATGCCAGGCTCTGTGTCTTCCTACAAGCGAGACTTCGTTTCAGGTAAACGCAGTCACTTTTCAGCTCAAACGAAGCTATATTGTACACGAAGCTCACACGTTTCTCGCTCTTAACTGAAACGCATTGGATGTTAGAGGGCCTGTGGTTTGTATCAGTTTCAGAAGCAGAGTTGAACTAGATATGGTCCGTGTGTGTAGGAAACACAGTTCTTTTGTTCTGAGCACTCTCACGTTTCCCGCAAGCGAGACTTCGTTTCAGGTAAACGCAGTCACTTTTCAGCTCAAACGAAGCTATATTGTACACGAAGCTCACACGTTTCTCGCTCTTAACTGAAACGCATTGGATGTTAGAGGGCCTGTGGTTTGTATCAGTTTCAGAAGCAGAGTTGAACTAGATATGGTCCGTGTGTGTAGGAAACACAGTTCTTTTGTTCTGAGCACTCTCACGTTTCCCGCCTTATTCGAGACTCTAGAAAGCAAGAGCGTGCTTCTTGCTCTAAAGCAGAGTGTGTTTCATGGATGAGAAGTGTGCTGTGTGTTTCCCTTCAGAAACGGAGTTAAATGCCAGGCTCTGCGTCTTCCTACAAGCGAGACTTCGTTTCAGGTAAACGCAGTCACTTTTCAGCTCAAACGAAGCTATATTGTACACGAAGCTCACACGTTTCTCGCTCTTAACTGAAACGCATTGGATGTTAGAGGGCCTGTGGTTTGTATCAGTTTCAGAAGCAGAGTTGAACTAGATATGGTCCGTGTGTGTAGGAAACACAGTTCTTTTGTTCTGAGCACTCTCACGTTTCCCGCCTTATTCGAGACTCTAGAAAGCAAGAGCGTGCTTCTTGCTCTAAAGCAGAGTGTGTTTCATGGATGAGAAGTGTGCTGTGTGTTTCCCTTCAGAAACGGAGTTAAATGCCAGGCTCTGCGTCTTCCTACAAGCGAGACTTCGTTTCAGGTAAACGCAGTCACTTTTCAGCTCAAACGAAGCTATATTGTACACGAAGCTCACACGTTTCTCGCTCTTAACTGAAACGCATTGGATGTTAGAGGGCCTGTGGTTTGTATCAGTTTCAGAAGCAGAGTTGAACTAGATATGGTCCGTGTGTGTAGGAAACACAGTTCTTTTGTTCTGA
The DNA here is from genome assembly GCA_949786405.1 of Onychomys arenicola. Taxonomy (NCBI): domain Eukaryota; kingdom Metazoa; phylum Chordata; class Mammalia; order Rodentia; family Cricetidae; genus Onychomys; species Onychomys arenicola. The sequence continues at coordinate 179,213 of CATKUM010000111.1, forward strand.
GCACTCTCACGTTTCCCGCCTTATTCGAGACTCTAGAAAGCAAGAGCGTGCTTCTTGCTCTAAAGCAGAGTGTGTTTCATGGATGAGAAGTGTGCTGTGTGTTTCCCTTCAGAAACGGAGTTAAATGCCAGGCTCTGTGTCTTCCTACAAGCGAGACTTCGTTTCAGGTAAACGCAGTCACTTTTCAGCTCAAACGAAGCTATATTGTACACGAAGCTCACACGTTTCTCGCTCTTAACTGAAACGCATTGGATGTTAGAGGGCCTGTGGTTTGTATCAGTTTCAGAAGCAGAGTTGAACTAGATATGGTCCGTGTGTGTAGGAAACACAGTTCTTTTGTTCTGAGCACTCTCACGTTTCCCGCCTTATTCGAGACTCTAGAAAGCAAGAGCGTGCTTCTTGCTCTAAAGCAGAGTGTGTTTCATGGATGAGAAGTGTGCTGTGTGTTTCCCTTCAGAAACGGAGTTAAATGCCAGGCTCTGTGTCTTCCTACAAGCGAGACTTCGTTTCAGGTAAACGCAGTCACTTTTCAGCTCAAACGAAGCTATATTGTACACGAAGCTCACACGTTTCTCGCTCTTAACTGAAACGCATTGGATGTTAGAGGGCCTGTGGTTTGTATCAGTTTCAGAAGCAGAGTTGAACTAGATATGGTCCGTGTGTGTAGGAAACACAGTTCTTTTGTTCTGAGCACTCTCACGTTTCCCGCCTTATTAGAGACTCTAGAAAGCAAGAGCGTGCTTCTTGCTCTAAAGCAGAGTGTGTTTCATGGATGAGAAGTGTGCTGTGTGTTTCCCTTCAGAAACGGAGTTAAATGCCAGGCTCTGCGTCTTCCTACAAGCGAGACTTCGTTTCAGGTAAACGCAGTCACTTTTCAGCTCAAACGAAGCTATATTGTACACGAAGCTCACACGTTTCTCGCTCTTAACTGAAACGCATTGGATGTTAGAGGGCCTGTGGTTTGTATCAGTTTCAGAAGCAGAGTTGAACTAGATATGGTCCGTGTGTGTAGGAAACACAGTTCTTTTGTTCTGAGCACTCTCACGTTTCCCGCCTTATTAGAGACTCTAGAAAGCAAGAGCGTGCTTCTTGCTCTAAAGCAGAGTGTGTTTCATGGATGAGAAGTGTGCTGTGTGTTTCCCTTCAGAAACGGAGTTAAATGCCAGGCTCTGTGTCTTCCTACAAGCGAGACTTCGTTTCAGGTAAACGCAGTCACTTTTCAGCTCAAACGAAGCTATATTGTACACGAAGCTCACACGTTTCTCGCTCTTAACTGAAACGCATTGGATGTTAGAGGGCCTGTGGTTTGTATCAGTTTCAGAAGCAGAGTTGAACTAGATATGGTCCGTGTGTGTAGGAAACACAGTTCTTTTGTTCTGAGCACTCTCACGTTTCCCGCCTTATTAGAGACTCTAGAAAGCAAGAGCGTGCTTCTTGCTCTAAAGCAGAGTGTGTTTCATGGATGAGAAGTGTGCTGTGTGTTTCCCTTCAGAAACGGAGTTAAATGCCAGGCTCTGTGTCTTCCTACAAGCGAGACTTCGTTTCAGGTAAACGCAGTCACTTTTCAGCTCAAACGAAGCTATATTGTACACGAAGCTCACACGTTTCTCGCTCTTAACTGAAACGCATTGGATGTTAGAGGGCCTGTGGTTTGTATCAGTTTCAGAAGCAGAGTTGAACTAGATATGGTCCGTGTGTGTAGGAAACACAGTTCTTTTGTTCTGAGCACTCTCACGTTTCCCGCCTTATTCGAGACTCTAGAAAGCAAGAGCGTGCTTCTTGCTCTAAAGCAGAGTGTGTTTCATGGATGAGAAGTGTGCTGTGTGTTTCCCTTCAGAAACGGAGTTAAATGCCAGGCTCTGTGTCTTCCTACAAGCGAGACTTCGTTTCAGGTAAACGCAGTCACTTTTCAGCTCAAACGAAGCTATATTGTACACGAAGCTCACACGTTTCTCGCTCTTAACTGAAACGCATTGGATGTTAGAGGGCCTGTGGTTTGTATCAGTTTCAGAAGCAGAGTTGAACTAGATATGGTCCGTGTGTGTAGGAAACACAGTTCTTTTGTTCTGAGCACTCTCACGTTTCCCGCCTTATTAGAGACTCTAGAAAGCAAGAGCGTGCTTCTTGCTCTAAAGCAGAGTGTGTTTCATGGATGAGAACTGTGCTGTGTGTTTCCCTTCAGAAACGGAGTTAAATGCCAGGCTCTGCGTCTTCCTACAAGCGAGACTTCGTTTCAGGTAAACGCAGTCACTTTTCAGCTCAAACGAAGCTATATTGTACACGAAGCTCACACGTTTCTCGCTCTTAACTGAAACGCATTGGATGTTAGAGGGCCTGTGGTTTGTATCAGTTTCAGAAGCAGAGTTGAACTAGATATGGTCCGTGTGTGTAGGAAACACAGTTCTTTTGTTCTGAGCACTCTCACGTTTCCCGCCTTATTCGAGACTCTAGAAAGCAAGAGCGTGCTTCTTGCTCTAAAGCAGAGTGTGTTTCATGGATGAGAAGTGTGCTGTGTGTTTCCCTTCAGAAACGGAGTTAAATGCCAGGCTCTGCGTCTTCCTACAAGCGAGACTTCGTTTCAGGTAAACGCAGTCACTTTTCAGCTCAAACGAAGCTATATTGTACACGAAGCTCACACGTTTCTCGCTCTTAACTGAAACGCATTGGATGTTAGAGGGCCTGTGGTTTGTATCAGTTTCAGAAGCAGAGTTGAACTAGATATGGTCCGTGTGTGTAGGAAACACAGTTCTTTTGTTCTGAGCACTCTCACGTTTCCCGCCTTATTCGAGACTCTAGAAAGCAAGAGCGTGCTTCTTGCTCTAAAGCAGAGTGTGTTTCATGGATGAGAAGTGTGCTGTGTGTTTCCCTTCAGAAACGGAGTTAAATGCCAGGCTCTGCGTCTTCCTACAAGCGAGACTTCGTTTCAGGTAAACGCAGTCACTTTTCAGCTCAAACGAAGCTATATTGTACACGAAGCTCACACGTTTCTCGCTCTTAACTGAAACGCATTGGATGTTAGAGGGCCTGTGGTTTGTATCAGTTTCAGAAGCAGAGTTGAACTAGATATGGTCCGTGTGTGTAGGAAACACAGTTCTTTTGTTCTGAGCACTCTCACGTTTCCCGCCTTATTAGAGACTCTAGAAAGCAAGAGCGTGCTTCTTGCTCTAAAGCAGAGTGTGTTTCATGGATGAGAAGTGTGCTGTGTGTTTCCCTTCAGAAACGGTGTTAAATGCCAGGCGCTGCGTCTTCCTACAAGCGAGACTTCGTTTCAGGTAAACGCAGTCACTTTTCAGCTCAAACGAAGCTATATTGTACACGAAGCTCACACGTTTCTCGCTCTTAACTGAAACGCATTGGATGTTAGAGGGCCTGTGGTTTGTATCAGTTTCAGAAGCAGAGTTGAACTAGATATGGTCCGTGTGTGTAGGAAACACAGTTCTTTTGTTCTGAGCACTCTCACGTTTCCCGCCTTATTAGAGACTCTAGAAAGCAAGAGCGTGCTTCTTGCTCTAAAGCAGAGTGTGTTTCATGGATGAGAAGTGTGCTGTGTGTTTCCCTTCAGAAACGGAGTTAAATGCCAGGCTCTGCGTCTTCCTACAAGCGAGACTTCGTTTCAGGTAAACGCAGTCACTTTTCAGCTCAAACGAAGCTATATTGTACACGAAGCTCACACGTTTCTCGCTCTTAACTGAAACGCATTGGATGTTAGAGGGCCTGTGGTTTGTATCAGTTTCAGAAGCAGAGTTGAACTAGATATGGTCCGTGTGTGTAGGAAACACAGTTCTTTTGTTCTGAGCACTCTCACGTTTCCCGCCTTATTCGAGACTCTAGAAAGCAAGAGCGTGCTTCTTGCTCTAAAGCAGAGTGTGTTTCATGGATGAGAAGTGTGCTGTGTGTTTCCCTTCAGAAACGGAGTTAAATGCCAGGCTCTGCGTCTTCCTACAAGCGAGACTTCGTTTCAGGTAAACGCAGTCACTTTTCAGCTCAAACGAAGCTATATTGTACACGAAGCTCACACGTTTCTCGCTCTTAACTGAAACGCATTGGATGTTAGAGGGCCTGTGGTTTGTATCAGTTTCAGAAGCAGAGTTGAACTAGATATGGTCCGTGTGTGTAGGAAACACAGTTCTTTTGTTCTGAGCACTCTCACGTTTCCCGCCTTATTAGAGACTCTAGAAAGCAAGAGCGTGCTTCTTGCTCTAAAGCAGAGTGTGTTTCATGGATGAGAAGTGTGCTGTGTGTTTCCCTTCAGAAACGGAGTTAAATGCCAGGCTCTGTGTCTTCCTACAAGCGAGACTTCGTTTCAGGTAAACGCAGTCACTTTTCAGCTCAAACGAAGCTATATTGTACACGAAGCTCACACGTTTCTCGCTCTTAACTGAAACGCATTGGATGTTAGAGGGCCTGTGGTTTGTATCAGTTTCAGAAGCAGAGTTGAACTAGATATGGTCCGTGTGTGTAGGAAACACAGTTCTTTTGTTCTGAGCACTCTCACGTTTCCCGCCTTATTAGAGACTCTAGAAAGCAAGAGCGTGCTTCTTGCTCTAAAGCAGAGTGTGTTTCATGGATGAGAAGTGTGCTGTGTGTTTCCCTTCAGAAACGGAGTTAAATGCCAGGATCTGTGTCTTTCTACAAGCGAGACTTCGTTTCAGGTAAACGCAGTCACTTTTCAGCTCAAACGAAGCTATATTGTACACGAAGCTCACACGTTTCTCGCTCTTAACTGAAACGCATTGGATGTTAGAGGGCCTGTGGTTTGTATCAGTTTCAGAAGCAGAGTTGAACTAGATATGGTCCGTGTGTGTAGGAAACACAGTTCTTTTGTTCTGAGCACTCTCACGTTTCCCGCCTTATTCGAGACTCTAGAAAGCAAGAGCGTGCTTCTTGCTCTAAAGCAGAGTGTGTTTCATGGATGAGAAGTGTGCTGTGTGTTTCCCTTCAGAAACGGAGTTAAATGCCAGGCTCTGTGTCTTCCTACAAGCGAGACTTCGTTTCAGGTAAACGCAGTCACTTTTCAGCTCAAACGAAGCTATATTGTACACGAAGCTCACACGTTTCTCGCTCTTAACTGAAACGCATTGGATGTTAGAGGGCCTGTGGTTTGTATCAGTTTCAGAAGCAGAGTTGAACTAGATATGGTCCGTGTGTGTAGGAAACACAGTTCTTTTGTTCTGAGCACTCTCACGTTTCCCGCCTTATTCGAGACTCTAGAAAGCAAGAGCGTGCTTCTTGCTCTAAAGCAGAGTGTGTTTCATGGATGAGAAGTGTGCTGTGTGTTTCCCTTCAGAAACGGAGTTAAATGCCAGGCTCTGCGTCTTCCTACAAGCGAGACTTCGTTTCAGGTAAACGCAGTCACTTTTCAGCTCAAACGAAGCTATATTGTACACGAAGCTCACACGTTTCTCGCTCTTAACTGAAACGCATTGGATGTTAGAGGGCCTGTGGTTTGTATCAGTTTCAGAAGCAGAGTTGAACTAGATATGGTCCGTGTGTGTAGGAAACACAGTTCTTTTGTTCTGAGCACTCTCACGTTTCCCGCCTTATTAGAGACTCTAGAAAGCAAGAGCGTGCTTCTTGCTCTAAAGCAGAGTGTGTTTCATGGATGAGAAGTGTGCTGTGTGTTTCCCTTCAGAAACGGAGTTAAATGCCAGGCTCTGTGTCTTCCTACAAGCGAGACTTCGTTTCAGGTAAACGCAGTCACTTTTCAGCTCAAACGAAGCTATATTGTACACGAAGCTCACACGTTTCTCGCTCTTAACTGAAACGCATTGGATGTTACAGGCCTGTGGTTTGTATCAGTTTCAGAAGCAGAGTTGAACTAGATATGGTCCGTGTGTGTAGGAGACACAGTTCTTTTGTTCTGAGCACTCTCACGTTTCCCGCCTTATTAGAGACTCTAGAAAGCAAGAGCGTGCTTCTTGCTCTAAAGCAGAGTGTGTTTCATGGATGAGAAGTGTGCTGTGTGTTTCCCTTCAGAAATGGAGTTAAATGCCAGGCTCTGTGTCTTCCTACAAGCGAGACTTCGTTTCAGGTAAACGCAGTCACTTTTCAGCTCAAACGAAGCTATATTGTACACGAAGCTCACACGTTTCTCGCTCTTACCTGAAACGCATTGGATGTTAGAGGGCCTGTGGTTTGTATCAGTTTCAGAAGCAGAGTTGAACTAGATAAGGTCTGTGTGTCGGAGACACAGTTCTTTTGTTCTGAGCACTCTCACGTTTCCCGCCTTATTCGAGACTCTAGAAAGCAAGAGCGTGCTTCTTGCTCTAAAGCAGAGTGTGTTTCATGGATGAGAAGTGTGCTGTGTGTTTCCCTTCAGAAACGGAGTTAAATGCCAGGCTCTGTGTCTTCCTACAAGCGAGACTTCGTTTCAGGTAAACGCAGTCACTTTTCAGCTCAAACGAAGCTATATTGTACACGAAGCTCACACGTTTCTCGCTCTTAACTGAAACGCATTGGATGTTAGAGGGCCTGTGGTTTGTATCAGTTTCAGAAGCAGAGTTGAACTAGATATGGTCCGTGTGTGTAGGAAACACAGTTCTTTTGTTCTGAGCACTCTCACGTTTCCCGCCTTATTAGAGACTCTAGAAAGCAAGAGCGTGCTTCTTGCTCTAAAGCAGAGTGTGTTTCATGGATGAGAAGTGTGCTGTGTGTTTCCCTTCAGAAACGGAGTTAAATGCCAGGCTCTGTGTCTTCCTACAAGCGAGACTTCGTTTCAGGTAAACGCAGTCACTTTTCAGCTCAAACGAAGCTATATTGTACACGAAGCTCACACGTTTCTCGCTCTTAACTGAAACGCATTGGATGTTACAGGCCTGTGGTTTGTATCAGTTTCAGAAGCAGAGTTGAACTAGATATGGTCCGTGTGTGTAGGAGACACAGTTCTTTTGTTCTGAGCACTCTCACGTTTCCCGCCTTATTAGAGACTCTAGAAAGCAAGAGCGTGCTTCTTGCTCTAAAGCAGAGTGTGTTTCATGGATGAGAAGTGTGCTGTGTGTTTCCCTTCAGAAATGGAGTTAAATGCCAGGCTCTGTGTCTTCCTACAAGCGAGACTTCGTTTCAGGTAAACGCAGTCACTTTTCAGCTCAAACGAAGCTATATTGTACACGAAGCTCACACGTTTCTCGCTCTTACCTGAAACGCATTGGATGTTAGAGGGCCTGTGGTTTGTATCAGTTTCAGAAGCAGAGTTGAACTAGATAAGGTCTGTGTGTCGGAGACACAGTTCTTTTGTTCTGAGCACTCTCACGTTTCCCGCCTTATTAGAGACTCTAGAAAGCAAGAGCGTGCTTCTTGCTCTAAAGCAGAGTGTGTTTCATGGATGAGAAGTGTGCTGTGTGTTTCCCTTCAGAAACGGAGTTAAATGCCAGGCTCTGTGTCTTCCTACAAGCGAGACTTCGTTTCAGGTAAACGCAGTCACTTTTCAGCTCAAACGAAGCTATATTGTACACGAAGCTCACACGTTTCTCGCTCTTAACTGAAACGCATTGGATGTTAGAGGGCCTGTGGTTTGTATCAGTTTCAGAAGCAGAGTTGAACTAGATATGGTCCGTGTGTGTAGGAAACACAGTTCTTTTGTTCTGAGCACTCTCACGTTTCCCGCCTTATTAGAGACTCTAGAAAGCAAGAGCGTGCTTCTTGCTCTAAAGCAGAGTGTGTTTCATGGATGAGAAGTGTGCTGTGTGTTTCCCTTCAGAAACGGAGTTAAATGCCAGGCTCTGTGTCTTCCTACAAGCGAGACTTCGTTTCAGGTAAACGCAGTCACTTTTCAGCTCAAACGAAGCTATATTGTACACGAAGCTCACACGTTTCTCGCTCTTAACTGAAACGCATTGGATGTTAGAGGGCCTGTGGTTTGTATCAGTTTCAGAAGCAGAGTTGAACTAGATATGGTCCGTGTGTGTAGGAAACACAGTTCTTTTGTTCTGAGCACTCTCACGTTTCCCGCCTTATTCGAGACTCTAGAAAGCAAGAGCGTGCTTCTTGCTCTAAAGCAGAGTGTGTTTCATTGATGAGAAGTGTGCTGTGTGTTTCCCTTCAGAAACGGAGTTAAATGCCAGGTTCTGTGTCTTCCTACAAGCGAGACTTCGTTTCAGGTAAACGCAGTCACTTTTCAGCTCAAACGAAGCTATATTGTACACGAAGCTCACACGTTTCTCGCTCTTAACTGAAACGCATTGGATGTTAGAGGGCCTGTGGTTTGTATCAGTTTCAGAAGCAGAGTTGAACTAGATATGGTCTGTGTGTAGGAGACACAGTTCTTTTGTTCTGAGCACTCTCACGTTTCCCGCCTTATTCGAGACTCTAGAAAGCAAGAGCGTGCTTCTTGCTCTAAAGCAGAGTGTGTTTCATTGATGAGAAGTGTGCTGTGTGTTTCCCTTCAGAAACGGAGTTAAATGCCAGGTTCTGTGTCTTCCTACAAGCGAGACTTCGTTTCAGGTAAACGCAGTCACTTTTCAGCTCAAACGAAGCTATATTGTACACGAAGCTCACACGTTTCTCGCTCTTAACTGAAACGCATTGGATGTTAGAGGGCCTGTGGTTTGTATCAGTTTCAGAAGCAGAGTTGAACTAGATATGGTCTGTGTGTAGGAGACACAGTTCTTTTGTTCTGAGCACTCTCACGTTTCCCGCCTTATTCGAGACTCTAGAAAGCAAGAGCGTGCTTCTTGCTCTAAAGCAGAGTGTGTTTCATGGATGAGAAGTGTGCTGTGTGTTTCCCTTCAGAAACGGAGTTAAATGCCAGGCTCTGTGTCTTCCTACAAGCGAGACTTCGTTTCAGGTAAACGCAGTCACTTTTCAGCTCAAACGAAGCTATATTGTACACGAAGCTCACTCGTTTCTCGCTCTTAACTGAAACGCATTGGATGTTAGAGGGCCTGTGGTTTGTATCAGTTTCAGAAGCAGAGTTGAACTAGATATGGTCCGTGTGTGTAGGAAACACAGTTCTTTTGTTCTGAGCACTCTCACGTTTCCCGCCTTATTCGAGACTCTAGAAAGCAAGAGCGTGCTTCTTGCTCTAAAGCAGAGTGTGTTTCATGGATGAGAAGTGTGCTGTGTGTTTCCCTTCAGAAACGGAGTTAAATGCCAGGCTCTGTGTCTTCCTACAAGCGAGACTTCGTTTCAGGTAAACGCAGTCACTTTTCAGCTCAAACGAAGCTATATTGTACACGAAGCTCACACGTTTCTCGATCTTAACTGAAACGCATTGGATGTTAGAGGGCCTGTGGTTTGTATCAGTTTCAGAAGCAGAGTTGAACTAGATATGGTCCGTGTGTGTAGGAAACACAGTTCTTTTGTTCTGAGCACTCTCACGTTTCCCGCAAGCAAGACTTCGTTTCAGGTAAACGCAGTCACTTTTCAGCTCAAACGAAGCTATATTGTACACGAAGCTCACACGTTTCTCGCTCTTAACTGAAACGCATTGGATGTTAGAGGGCCTGTGGTTTGTATCAGTTTCAGAAGCAGAGTTGAACTAGATATGGTCCGTGTGTGTAGGAAACACAGTTCTTTTGTTCTGAGCACTCTCACGTTTCCCGCCTTATTCGAGACTCTAGAAAGCAAGAGCGTTCTTCTTGCTCTAAAGCAGAGTGTGTTTCATGGATGAGAAGTGTGCTGTGTGTTTCCCTTCAGAAACGGAGTTAAATGCCAGGCTCTGCGTCTTCCTACAAGCGAGACTTCGTTTCAGGTAAACGCAGTCACTTTTCAGCTCAAACGAAGCTATATTGTACACGAAGCTCACACGTTTCTCGCTCTTAACTGAAACGCATTGGATGTTAGAGGGCCTGTGGTTTGTATCAGTTTCAGAAGCAGAGTTGAACTAGATATGGTCCGTGTGTGTAGGAAACACAGTTCTTTTGTTCTGAGCACTCTCACGTTTCCCGCCTTATTCGAGACTCTAGAAAGCAAGAGCGTGCTTCTTGCTCTAAAGCAGAGTGTGTTTCATGGATGAGAAGTGTGCTGTGTGTTTCCCTTCAGAAACGGAGTTAAATGCCAGGCTCTGCGTCTTCCTACAAGCGAGACTTCGTTTCAGGTAAACGCAGTCACTTTTCAGCTCAAACGAAGCTATATTGTACACGAAGCTCACACGTTTCTCGCTCTTAACTGAAACGCATTGGATGTTAGAGGGCCTGTGGTTTGTATCAGTTTCAGAAGCAGAGTGGAACTAGATATGGTCCGTGTGTGTAGGAAACACAGTTCTTTTGTTCTGAGCACTCTCACGTTTCCCGCCTTATTCGAGACTCTAGAAAGCAAGAGCGTGCTTCTTGCTCTAAAGCAGAGTGTGTTTCATGGATGAGAAGTGTGCTGTGTGTTTCCCTTCAGAAACGGAGTTAAATGCCAGGCTCTGTGTCTTCCTACAAGCGAGACTTCGTTTCAGGTAAACGCAGTCACTTTTCAGCTCAAACGAAGCTATATTGTACACGAAGCTCACACGTTTCTCGCTCTTAACTGAAACGCATTGGATGTTAGAGGGCCTGTGGTTTGTATCAGTTTCAGAAGCAGAGTTGAACTAGATATGGTCCGTGTGTGTAGGAAACACAGTTCTTTTGTTCTGAGCACTCTCACGTTTCCCGCCTTATTCGAGACTCTAGAAAGCAAGAGCGTGCTTCTTGCTCTAAAGCAGAGTGTGTTTCATGGATGAGAAGTGTGCTGTGTGTTTCCCTTCAGAAACGGAGTTAAATGCCAGGCTCTGTGTCTTCCTACAAGCGAGACTTCGTTTCAGGTAAACGCAGTCACTTTTCAGCTCAAACGAAGCTATATTGTACACGAAGCTCACACGTTTCTCGCTCTTAACTGAAACGCATTGGATGTTAGAGGGCCTGTGGTTTGTATCAGTTTCAGAAGCAGAGTTGAACTAGATATGGTCCGTGTGTGTAGGAAACACAGTTCTTTTGTTCTGAGCACTCTCACGTTTCCCGCCTTATTAGAGACTCTAGAAAGCAAGAGCGTGCTTCTTGCTCTAAAGCAGAGTGTGTTTCATGGATGAGAAGTGTGCTGTGTGTTTCCCTTCAGAAACGGAGTTAAATGCCAGGCTCTGCGTCTTCCTACAAGCGAGACTTCGTTTCAGGTAAACGCAGTCACTTTTCAGCTCAAACGAAGCTATATTGTACACGAAGCTCACACGTTTCTCGCTCTTAACTGAAACGCATTGGATGTTAGAGGGCCTGTGGTTTGTATCAGTTTCAGAAGCAGAGTTGAACTAGATATGGTCCGTGTGTGTAGGAAACACAGTTCTTTTGTTCTGAGCACTCTCACGTTTCCCGCCTTATTAGAGACTCTAGAAAGCAAGAGCGTGCTTCTTGCTCTAAAGCAGAGTGTGTTTCATGGATGAGAAGTGTGCTGTGTGTTTCCCTTCAGAAACGGAGTTAAATGCCAGGCTCTGTGTCTTCCTACAAGCGAGACTTCGTTTCAGGTAAACGCAGTCACTTTTCAGCTCAAACGAAGCTATATTGTACACGAAGCTCACACGTTTCTCGCTCTTAACTGAAACGCATTGGATGTTAGAGGGCCTGTGGTTTGTATCAGTTTCAGAAGCAGAGTTGAACTAGATATGGTCCGTGTGTGTAGGAAACACAGTTCTTTTGTTCTGAGCACTCTCACGTTTCCCGCCTTATTAGAGACTCTAGAAAGCAAGAGCGTGCTTCTTGCTCTAAAGCAGAGTGTGTTTCATGGATGAGAACTGTGCTGTGTGTTTCCCTTCAGAAACGGAGTTAAATGCCAGGCTCTGCGTCTTCCTACAAGCGAGACTTCGTTTCAGGTAAACGCAGTCACTTTTCAGCTCAAACGAAGCTATATTGTACACGAAGCTCACACGTTTCTCGCTCTTAACTGAAACGCATTGGATGTTAGAGGGCCTGTGGTTTGTATCAGTTTCAGAAGCAGAGTTGAACTAGATATGGTCCGTGTGTGTAGGAAACACAGTTCTTTTGTTCTGAGCACTCTCACGTTTCCCGCCTTATTCGAGACTCTAGAAAGCAAGAGCGTGCTTCTTGCTCTAAAGCAGAGTGTGTTTCATGGATGAGAAGTGTGCTGTGTGTTTCCCTTCAGAAACGGAGTTAAATGCCAGGCTCTGCGTCTTCCTACAAGCGAGACTTCGTTTCAGGTAAACGCAGTCACTTTTCAGCTCAAACGAAGCTATATTGTACACGAAGCTCACACGTTTCTCGCTCTTAACTGAAACGCATTGGATGTTAGAGGGCCTGTGGTTTGTATCAGTTTCAGAAGCAGAGTTGAACTAGATATGGTCCGTGTGTGTAGGAAACACAGTTCTTTTGTTCTGAGCACTCTCACGTTTCCCGCCTTATTCGAGACTCTAGAAAGCAAGAGCGTGCTTCTTGCTCTAAAGCAGAGTGTGTTTCATGGATGAGAAGTGTGCTGTGTGTTTCCCTTCAGAAACGGAGTTAAATGCCAGGCTCTGCGTCTTCCTACAAGCGAGACTTCGTTTCAGGTAAACGCAGTCACTTTTCAGCTCAAACGAAGCTATATTGTACACGAAGCTCACACGTTTCTCGCTCTTAACTGAAACGCATTGGATGTTAGAGGGCCTGTGGTTTGTATCAGTTTCAGAAGCAGAGTTGAACTAGATATGGTCCGTGTGTGTAGGAAACACAGTTCTTTTGTTCTGAGCACTCTCACGTTTCCCGCCTTATTAGAGACTCTAGAAAGCAAGAGCGTGCTTCTTGCTCTAAAGCAGAGTGTGTTTCATTGATGAGAAGTGTGCTGTGTGTTTCCCTTCAGAAACGGAGTTAAATGCCAGGCTCTGTGTCTTCCTACAAGCGAGACTTCGTTTCAGGTAAACGCAGTCACTTTTCAGCTCAAACGAAGCTATATTGTACACGAAGCTCACACGTTTCTCGCTCTTAACTGAAACGCATTGGATGTTAGAGGGCCTGTGGTTTGTATCAGTTTCAGAAGCAGAGTTGAACTAGATATGGTCCGTGTGTGTAGGAAACACAGTTCTTTTGTTCTGAGCACTCTCACGTTTCCCGCCTTATTAGAGACTCTAGAAAGCAAGAGCGTGCTTCTTGCTCTAAAGCAGAGTGTGTTTCATGGATGAGAAGTGTGCTGTGTGTTTCCCTTCAGAAACGGAGTTAAATGCCAGGCTCTGTGTCTTTCTACAAGCGAGACTTCGTTTCAGGTAAACGCAGTCACTTTTCAGCTCAAACGAAGCTATATTGTACACGAAGCTCACACGTTTCTCGCTCTTAACTGAAACGCATTGGATGTTAGAGGGCCTGTGGTTTGTATCAGTTTCAGAAGCAGAGTTGAACTAGATATGGTCCGTGTGTGTAGGAAACACAGTTCTTTTGTTCTGAGCACTCTCACGTTTCCCGCCTTATTAGAGACTCTAGAAAGCAAGAGCGTGCTTCTTGCTCTAAAGCAGAGTGTGTTTCATGGATGAGAAGTGTGCTGTGTGTTTCCCTTCAGAAACGGAGTTAAATGCCAGGCTCTGTGTCTTCCTAGAAGCGAGACTTCGTTTCAGGTAAACGCAGTCACTTTTCAGCTCAAACGAAGCTATATTGTACACGAAGCTCACACGTTTCTCGCTCTTAACTGAAACGCATTGGATGTTAGAGGGCCTGTGGTTTGTATCAGTTTCAGAAGCAGAGTTGAACTAGATATGGTCCGTGTGTGTAGGAAACACAGTTCTTTTGTTCTGAGCACTCTCACGTTTCCCGCCTTATTCGAGACTCTAGAAAGCAAGAGCGTGCTTCTTGCTCTAAAGCAGAGTGTGTTTCATGGATGAGAAGTGTGCTGTGTGTTTCCCTTCAGAAACGGAGTTAAATGCCAGGCTCTGCGTCTTCCTACAAGCGAGACTTCGTTTCAGGTAAACGCAGTCACTTTTCAGCTCAAACGAAGCTATATTGTACACGAAGCTCACACGTTTCTCGCTCTTAACTGAAACGCATTGGATGTTAGAGGGCCTGTGGTTTGTATCAGTTTCAGAAGCAGAGTTGAACTAGATATGGTCCGTGTGTGTAGGAAACACAGTTCTTTTGTTCTGAGCACTCTCACGTTTCCCGCCTTATTAGAGACTCTAGAAAGCAAGAGCGTGCTTCTTGCTCTAAAGCAGAGTGTGTTTCATGGATGAGAAGTGTGCTGTGTGTTTCCCTTCAGAAACGGAGTTAAATGCCAGGCTCTGTGTCTTCCTACAAGCGAGACTTCGTTTCAGGTAAACGCAGTCACTTTTCAGCTCAAACGAAGCTATATTGTACACGAAGCTCACACGTTTCTCGCTCTTAACTGAAACGCATTGGATGTTAGAGGGCCTGTGGTTTGTATCAGTTTCAGAAGCAGAGTTGAACTAGATATGGTCCGTGTGTGTAGGAAACACAGTTCTTTTGTTCTGAGCACTCTCACGTTTCCCGCCTTATTAGAGACTCTAGAAAGCAAGAGCGTGCTTCTTGCTCTAAAGCAGAGTGTGTTTCATGGATGAGAAGTGTGCTGTGTGTTTCCCTTCAGAAATGGAGTTAAATGCCAGGCTCTGTGTCTTCCTACAAGCGAGACTTCGTTTCAGGTAAACGCAGTCACTTTTCAGCTCAAACGAAGCTATATTGTACACGAAGCTCACACGTTTCTCGCTCTTACCTGAAACGCATTGGATGTTAGAGGGCCTGTGGTTTGTATCAGTTTCAGAAGCAGAGTTGAACTAGATAAGGTCTGTGTGTCGGAGACACAGTTCTTTTGTTCTGAGCACTCTCACGTTTCCCGCCTTATTCGAGACTCTAGAAAGCAAGAGCGTGCTTCTTGCTCTAAAGCAGAGTGTGTTTCATGGATGAGAAGTGTGCTGTGTGTTTCCCTTCAGAAACGGAGTTAAATGCCAGGCTCTGTGTCTTCCTACAAGCGAGACTTCGTTTCAGGTAAACGCAGTCACTTTTCAGCTCAAACGAAGCTATATTGTACACGAAGCTCACACGTTTCTCGCTCTTAACTGAAACGCATTGGATGTTAGAGGGCCTGTGGTTTGTATCAGTTTCAGAAGCAGAGTTGAACTAGATATGGTCCGTGTGTGTAGGAAACACAGTTCTTTTGTTCTGAGCACTCTCACGTTTCCCGCCTTATTCGAGACTCTAGAAAGCAAGAGCGTGCTTCTTGCTCTAAAGCAGAGTGTGTTTCATTGATGAGAAGTGTGCTGTGTGTTTCCCTTCAGAAACGGAGTTAAATGCCAGGTTCTGTGTCTTCCTACAAGCGAGACTTCGTTTCAGGTAAACGCAGTCACTTTTCAGCTCAAACGAAGCTATATTGTACACGAAGCTCACACGTTTCTCGCTCTTAACTGAAACGCATTGGATGTTAGAGGGCCTGTGGTTTGTATCAGTTTCAGAAGCAGAGTTGAACTAGATATGGTCTGTGTGTAGGAGACACAGTTCTTTTGTTCTGAGCACTCTCACGTTTCCCGCCTTATTCGAGACTCTAGAAAGCAAGAGCGTGCTTCTTGCTCTAAAGCAGAGTGTGTTTCATTGATGAGAAGTGTGCTGTGTGTTTCCCTTCAGAAACGGAGTTAAATGCCAGGTTCTGTGTCTTCCTACAAGCGAGACTTCGTTTCAGGTAAACGCAGTCACTTTTCAGCTCAAACGAAGCTATATTGTACACGAAGCTCACACGTTTCTCGCTCTTAACTGAAACGCATTGGATGTTAGAGGGCCTGTGGTTTGTATCAGTTTCAGAAGCAGAGTTGAACTAGATATGGTCTGTGTGTAGGAGACACAGTTCTTTTGTTCTGAGCACTCTCACGTTTCCCGCCTTATTCGAGACTCTAGAAAGCAAGAGCGTGCTTCTTGCTCTAAAGCAGAGTGTGTTTCATGGATGAGAAGTGTGCTGTGTGTTTCCCTTCAGAAACGGAGTTAAATGCCAGGCTCTGTGTCTTCCTACAAGCGAGACTTCGTTTCAGGTAAACGCAGTCACTTTTCAGCTCAAACGAAGCTATATTGTACACGAAGCTCACTCGTTTCTCGCTCTTAACTGAAACGCATTGGATGTTAGAGGGCCTGTGGTTTGTATCAGTTTCAGAAGCAGAGTTGAACTAGATATGGTCCGTGTGTGTAGGAAACACAGTTCTTTTGTTCTGAGCACTCTCACGTTTCCCGCCTTATTCGAGACTCTAGAAAGCAAGAGCGTGCTTCTTGCTCTAAAGCAGAGTGTGTTTCATGGATGAGAAGTGTGCTGTGTGTTTCCCTTCAGAAACGGAGTTAAATGCCAGGCTCTGTGTCTTCCTACAAGCGAGACTTCGTTTCAGGTAAACGCAGTCACTTTTCAGCTCAAACGAAGCTATATTGTACACGAAGCTCACACGTTTCTCGCTCTTAACTGAAACGCATTGGATGTTAGAGGGCCTGTGGTTTGTATCAGTTTCAGAAGCAGAGTTGAACTAGATATGGTCCGTGTGTGTAGGAAACACAGTTCTTTTGTTCTGAGCACTCTCACGTTTCCCGCAAGCGAGACTTCGTTTCAGGTAAACGCAGTCACTTTTCAGCTCAAACGAAGCTATATTGTACACGAAGCTCACACGTTTCTCGCTCTTAACTGAAACGCATTGGATGTTAGAGGGCCTGTGGTTTGTATCAGTTTCAGAAGCAGAGTTGAACTAGATATGGTCCGTGTGTGTAGGAAACACAGTTCTTTTGTTCTGAGCACTCTCACGTTTCCCGCCTTATTCGAGACTCTAGAAAGCAAGAGCGTGCTTCTTGCTCTAAAGCAGAGTGTGTTTCATGGATGAGAAGTGTGCTGTGTGTTTCCCTTCAGAAACGGAGTTAAATGCCAGGCTCTGCGTCTTCCTACAAGCGAGACTTCGTTTCAGGTAAACGCAGTCACTTTTCAGCTCAAACGAAGCTATATTGTACACGAAGCTCACACGTTTCTCGCTCTTAACTGAAACGCATTGGATGTTAGAGGGCCTGTGGTTTGTATCAGTTTCAGAAGCAGAGTTGAACTAGATATGGTCCGTGTGTGTAGGAAACACAGTTCTTTTGTTCTGAGCACTCTCACGTTTCCCGCCTTATTAGAGACTCTAGAAAGCAAGAGCGTGCTTCTTGCTCTAAAGCAGAGTGTGTTTCATGGATGAGAAGTGTGCTGTGTGTTTCCCTTCAGAAACGGAGTTAAATGCCAGGCTCTGTGTCTTCCTACAAGCGAGACTTCGTTTCAGGTAAACGCAGTCACTTTTCAGCTCAAACGAAGCTATATTGTACACGAAGCTCACACGTTTCTCGCTCTTAACTGAAACGCATTGGATGTTAGAGGGCCTGTGGTTTGTATCAGTTTCAGAAGCAGAGTTGAACTAGATATGGTCCGTGTGTGTAGGAAACACAGTTCTTTTGTTCTGAGCACTCTCACGTTTCCCGCCTTATTCGAGACTCTAGAAAGCAAGAGCGTGCTTCTTGCTCTAAAGCAGAGTGTGTTTCATGGATGAGAAGTGTGCTGTGTGTTTCCCTTCAGAAACGGAGTTAAATGCCAGGCTCTGTGTCTTCCTACAAGCGAGACTTCGTTTCAGGTAAACGCAGTCACTTTTCAGCTCAAACGAAGCTATATTGTACACGAAGCTCACACGTTTCTCGCTCTTAACTGAAACGCATTGGATGTTAGAGGGCCTGTGGTTTGTATCAGTTTCAGAAGCAGAGTTGAACTAGATATGGTCCGTGTGTGTAGGAAACACAGTTCTTTTGTTCTGAGCACTCTCACGTTTCCCGCCTTATTAGAGACTCTAGAAAGCAAGAGCGTGCTTCTTGCTCTAAAGCAGAGTGTGTTTCATGGATGAGAAGTGTGCTGTGTGTTTCCCTTCAGAAACGGAGTTAAATGCCAGGCTCTGCGTCTTCCTACAAGCGAGACTTCGTTTCAGGTAAACGCAGTCACTTTTCAGCTCAAACGAAGCTATATTGTACACGAAGCTCACACGTTTCTCGCTCTTAACTGAAACGCATTGGATGTTAGAGGGCCTGTGGTTTGTATCAGTTTCAGAAGCAGAGTTGAACTAGATATGGTCTGTGTGTAGGAGACACAGTTCTTTTGTTCTGAGCACTCTCACGTTTCCCGCCTTATTAGAGACTCTAGAAAGCAAGAGCGTGCTTCTTGCTTAAAGCAGAGTGTGTTTCATGGATGAGAAGTGTGCTGTGTGTTTCCCTTCAGAAACGGAGTTAAATGCCAGGCTCTGTGTCTTCCTACAAGCGAGACTTCGTTTCAGGTAAACGCAGTCACTTTTCAGCTCAAACGAAGCTATATTGTACACGAAGCTCACACGTTTCTCGCTCTTAACTGAAACGCATTGGATGTTAGAGGGCCTGTGGTTTGTATCAGTTTCAGAAGCAGAGTTGAACTAGATATGGTCCGTGTGTGTAGGAAACACAGTTCTTTTGTTCTGAGCACTCTCACGTTTCCCGCAAGCGAGACTTCGTTTCAGGTAAACGCAGTCACTTTTCAGCTCAAACGAAGCTATATTGTACACGAAGCTCACACGTTTCTCGCTCTTAACTGAAACGCATTGGATGTTAGAGGGCCTGTGGTTTGTATCAGTTTCAGAAGCAGAGTTGAACTAGATATGGTCCGTGTGTGTAGGAAACACAGTTCTTTTGTTCTGAGCACTCTCACGTTTCCCGCCTTATTCGAGACTCTAGAAAGCAAGAGCGTGCTTCTTGCTCTAAAGCAGAGTGTGTTTCATGGATGAGAAGTGTGCTGTGTGTTTCCCTTCAGAAACGGAGTTAAATGCCAGGCTCTGCGTCTTCCTACAAGCGAGACTTCGTTTCAGGTAAACGCAGTCACTTTTCAGCTCAAACGAAGCTATATTGTACACGAAGCTCACACGTTTCTCGCTCTTAACTGAAACGCATTGGATGTTAGAGGGCCTGTGGTTTGTATCAGTTTCAGAAGCAGAGTTGAACTAGATATGGTCCGTGTGTGTAGGAAACACAGTTCTTTTGTTCTGAGCACTCTCACGTTTCCCGCCTTATTCGAGACTCTAGAAAGCAAGAGCGTGCTTCTTGCTCTAAAGCAGAGTGTGTTTCATGGATGAGAAGTGTGCTGTGTGTTTCCCTTCAGATTCGGAGTTAAATGCCAGGCTCTGCGTCTTCCTACAAGCGAGACTTCGTTTCAGGTAAACGCAGTCACTTTTCAGCTCAAACGAAGCTATATTGTACACGAAGCTCACACGTTTCTCGCTCTTAACTGAAACGCATTGGATGTTAGAGGGCCTGTGGTTTGTATCAGTTTCAGAAGCAGAGTTGAACTAGATATGGTCCGTGTGTGTAGGAAACACAGTTCTTTTGTTCTGAGCACTCTCACGTTTCCCGCCTTATTAGAGACTCTAGAAAGCAAGAGCGTGCTTCTTGCTCTAAAGCAGAGTGTGTTTCATGGATGAGAAGTGTGCTTTGTGTTTCCCTTCAGAAACGGAGTTAAATGCCAGGCTCTGTGTCTTCCTACAAGCGAGACTTCGTTTCAGGTAAACGCAGTCACTTTTCAGCTCAAACGAAGCTATATTGTACACGAAGCTCACACGTTTCTCGCTCTTAACTGAAACGCATTGGATGTTAGAGGGCCTGTGGTTTGTATCAGTTTCAGAAGCAGAGTTGAACTAGATATGGTCCGTGTGTGTAGGAAACACAGTTCTTTTGTTCTGAGCACTCTCACGTTTCCCGCCTTATTAGAGACTCTAGAAAGCAAGAGCGTGCTTCTTGCTCTAAAGCAGAGTGTGTTTCATGGATGAGAAGTGTGCTGTGTGTTTCCCTTCAGAAACGGAGTTAAATGCCAGGCTCTGTGTCTTCCTACAAGCGAGACTTCGTTTCAGGTAAACGCAGTCACTTTTCAGCTCAAACGAAGCTATATTGTACACGAAGCTCACACGTTTCTCGCTCTTAACTGAAACGCATTGGATGTTAGAGGGCCTGTGGTTTGTATCAGTTTCAGAAGCAGAGTTGAACTAGATATGGTCCGTGTGTGTAGGAAACACAGTTCTTTTGTTCTGAGCACTCTCACGTTTCCCGCCTTATTCGAGACTCTAGAAAGCAAGAGCGTGCTTCTTGCTCTAAAGCAGAGTGTGTTTCATGGATGAGAAGTGTGCTGTGTGTTTCCCTTCAGAAACGGAGTTAAATGCCAGGCTCTGCGTCTTCCTACAAGCGAGACTTCGTTTCAGGTAAACGCAGTCACTTTTCAGCTCAAACGAAGCTATATTGTACACGAAGCTCACACGTTTCTCGCTCTTAACTGAAACGCATTGGATGTTAGAGGGCCTGTGGTTTGTATCAGTTTCAGAAGCAGAGTTGAACTAGATATGGTCCGTGTGTGTAGGAAACACAGTTCTTTTGTTCTGAGCACTCTCACGTTTCCCGCCTTATTCGAGACTCTAGAAAGCAAGAGCGTGCTTCTTGCTCTAAAGCAGAGTGTGTTTCATGGATGAGAAGTGTGCTGTGTGTTTCCCTTCAGATTCGGAGTTAAATGCCAGGCTCTGCGTCTTCCTACAAGCGAGACTTCGTTTCAGGTAAACGCAGTCACTTTTCAGCTCAAACGAAGCTATATTGTACACGAAGCTCACACGTTTCTCGCTCTTAACTGAAACGCATTGGATGTTAGAGGGCCTGTGGTTTGTATCAGTTTCAGAAGCAGAGTTGAACTAGATATGGTCCGTGTGTGTAGGAAACACAGTTCTTTTGTTCTGAGCACTCTCACGTTTCCCGCCTTATTAGAGACTCTAGAAAGCAAGAGCGTGCTTCTTGCTCTAAAGCAGAGTGTGTTTCATGGATGAGAAGTGTGCTTTGTGTTTCCCTTCAGAAACGGAGTTAAATGCCAGGCTCTGTGTCTTCCTACAAGCGAGACTTCGTTTCAGGTAAACGCAGTCACTTTTCAGCTCAAACGAAGCTATATTGTACACGAAGCTCACACGTTTCTCGCTCTTAACTGAAACGCATTGGATGTTAGAGGGCCTGTGGTTTGTATCAGTTTCAGAAGCAGAGTTGAACTAGATATGGTCCGTGTGTGTAGGAAACACAGTTCTTTTGTTCTGAGCACTCTCACGTTTCCCGCCTTATTAGAGACTCTAGAAAGCAAGAGCGTGCTTCTTGCTCTAAAGCAGAGTGTGTTTCATGGATGAGAAGTGTGCTGTGTGTTTCCCTTCAGAAACGGAGTTAAATGCCAGGCTCTGTGTCTTCCTACAAGCGAGACTTCGTTTCAGGTAAACGCAGTCACTTTTCAGCTCAAACGAAGCTATATTGTACACGAAGCTCACACGTTTCTCGCTCTTAACTGAAACGCATTGGATGTTAGAGGGCCTGTGGTTTGTATCAGTTTCAGAAGCAGAGTTGAACTAGATATGGTCCGTGTGTGTAGGAAACACAGTTCTTTTGTTCTGAGCACTCTCACGTTTCCCGCCTTATTAGAGACTCTAGAAAGCAAGAGCGTGCTTCTTGCTCTAAAGCAGAGTGTGTTTCATGGATGAGAACTGTGCTGTGTGTTTCCCTTCAGAAACGGAGTTAAATGCCAGGCTCTGCGTCTTCCTACAAGCGAGACTTCGTTTCAGGTAAACGCAGTCACTTTTCAGCTCAAACGAAGCTATATTGTACACGAAGCTCACACGTTTCTCGCTCTTAACTGAAACGCATTGGATGTTAGAGGGCCTGTGGTTTGTATCAGTTTCAGAAGCAGAGTTGAACTAGATATGGTCCGTGTGTGTAGGAAACACAGTTCTTTTGTTCTGAGCACTCTCACGTTTCCCGCCTTATTCGAGACTCTAGAAAGCAAGAGCGTGCTTCTTGCTCTAAAGCAGAGTGTGTTTCATGGATGAGAAGTGTGCTGTGTGTTTCCCTTCAGAAACGGAGTTAAATGCCAGGCTCTGCGTCTTCCTACAAGCGAGACTTCGTTTCAGGTAAACGCAGTCACTTTTCAGCTCAAACGAAGCTATATTGTACACGAAGCTCACACGTTTCTCGCTCTTAACTGAAACGCATTGGATGTTAGAGGGCCTGTGGTTTGTATCAGTTTCAGAAGCAGAGTTGAACTAGATATGGTCCGTGTGTGTAGGAAACACAGTTCTTTTGTTCTGAGCACTCTCACGTTTCCCGCCTTATTCGAGACTCTAGAAAGCAAGAGCGTGCTTCTTGCTCTAAAGCAGAGTGTGTTTCATGGATGAGAAGTGTGCTGTGTGTTTCCCTTCAGAAACGGAGTTAAATGCCAGGCTCTGCGTCTTCCTACAAGCGAGACTTCGTTTCAGGTAAACGCAGTCACTTTTCAGCTCAAACGAAGCTATATTGTACACGAAGCTCACACGTTTCTCGCTCTTAACTGAAACGCATTGGATGTTAGAGGGCCTGTGGTTTGTATCAGTTTCAGAAGCAGAGTTGAACTAGATATGGTCCGTGTGTGTAGGAAACACAGTTCTTTTGTTCTGAGCACTCTCACGTTTCCCGCCTTATTAGAGACTCTAGAAAGCAAGAGCGTGCTTCTTGCTCTAAAGCAGAGTGTGTTTCATGGATGAGAAGTGTGCTGTGTGTTTCCCTTCAGAAACGGAGTTAAATGCCAGGCTCTGTGTCTTCCTACAAGCGAGACTTCGTTTCAGGTAAACGCAGTCACTTTTCAGCTCAAACGAAGCTATATTGTACACGAAGCTCACACGTTTCTCGCTCTTAACTGAAACGCATTGGATGTTAGAGGGCCTGTGGTTTGTATCAGTTTCAGAAGCAGAGTTGAACTAGATATGGTCCGTGTGTGTAGGAAACACAGTTCTTTTGTTCTGAGCACTCTCACGTTTCCCGCCTTATTAGAGACTCTAGAAAGCAAGAGCGTGCTTCTTGCTCTAAAGCAGAGTGTGTTTCATGGATGAGAAGTGTGCTGTGTGTTTCCCTTCAGAAACGGAGTTAAATGCCAGGCTCTGTGTCTTTCTACAAGCGAGACTTCGTTTCAGGTAAACGCAGTCACTTTTCAGCTCAAACGAAGCTATATTGTACACGAAGCTCACACGTTTCTCGCTCTTAACTGAAACGCATTGGATGTTAGAGGGCCTGTGGTTTGTATCAGTTTCAGAAGCAGAGTTGAACTAGATATGGTCCGTGTGTGTAGGAAACACAGTTCTTTTGTTCTGAGCACTCTCACGTTTCCCGCCTTATTAGAGACTCTAGAAAGCAAGAGCGTGCTTCTTGCTCTAAAGCAGAGTGTGTTTCATGGATGAGAAGTGTGCTGTGTGTTTCCCTTCAGAAACGGAGTTAAATGCCAGGCTCTGTGTCTTCCTAGAAGCGAGACTTCGTTTCAGGTAAACGCAGTCACTTTTCAGCTCAAACGAAGCTATATTGTACACGAAGCTCACACGTTTCTCGCTCTTAACTGAAACGCATTGGATGTTAGAGGGCCTGTGGTTTGTATCAGTTTCAGAAGCAGAGTTGAACTAGATATGGTCCGTGTGTGTAGGAAACACAGTTCTTTTGTTCTGAGCACTCTCACGTTTCCCGCCTTATTCGAGACTCTAGAAAGCAAGAGCGTGCTTCTTGCTCTAAAGCAGAGTGTGTTTCATGGATGAGAAGTGTGCTGTGTGTTTCCCTTCAGAAACGGAGTTAAATGCCAGGCTCTGCGTCTTCCTACAAGCGAGACTTCGTTTCAGGTAAACGCAGTCACTTTTCAGCTCAAACGAAGCTATATTGTACACGAAGCTCACACGTTTCTCGCTCTTAACTGAAACGCATTGGATGTTAGAGGGCCTGTGGTTTGTATCAGTTTCAGAAGCAGAGTTGAACTAGATATGGTCCGTGTGTGTAGGAAACACAGTTCTTTTGTTCTGAGCACTCTCACGTTTCCCGCCTTATTAGAGACTCTAGAAAGCAAGAGCGTGCTTCTTGCTCTAAAGCAGAGTGTGTTTCATGGATGAGAAGTGTGCTGTGTGTTTCCCTTCAGAAACGGAGTTAAATGCCAGGCTCTGTGTCTTCCTACAAGCGAGACTTCGTTTCAGGTAAACGCAGTCACTTTTCAGCTCAAACGAAGCTATATTGTACACGAAGCTCACACGTTTCTCGCTCTTAACTGAAACGCATTGGATGTTAGAGGGCCTGTGGTTTGTATCAGTTTCAGAAGCAGAGTTGAACTAGATATGGTCCGTGTGTGTAGGAAACACAGTTCTTTTGTTCTGAGCACTCTCACGTTTCCCGCCTTATTAGAGACTCTAGAAAGCAAGAGCGTGCTTCTTGCTCTAAAGCAGAGTGTGTTTCATGGATGAGAAGTGTGCTGTGTGTTTCCCTTCAGAAATGGAGTTAAATGCCAGGCTCTGTGTCTTCCTACAAGCGAGACTTCGTTTCAGGTAAACGCAGTCACTTTTCAGCTCAAACGAAGCTATATTGTACACGAAGCTCACACGTTTCTCGCTCTTACCTGAAACGCATTGGATGTTAGAGGGCCTGTGGTTTGTATCAGTTTCAGAAGCAGAGTTGAACTAGATAAGGTCTGTGTGTCGGAGACACAGTTCTTTTGTTCTGAGCACTCTCACGTTTCCCGCCTTATTCGAGACTCTAGAAAGCAAGAGCGTGCTTCTTGCTCTAAAGCAGAGTGTGTTTCATGGATGAGAAGTGTGCTGTGTGTTTCCCTTCAGAAACGGAGTTAAATGCCAGGCTCTGTGTCTTCCTACAAGCGAGACTTCGTTTCAGGTAAACGCAGTCACTTTTCAGCTCAAACGAAGCTATATTGTACACGAAGCTCACACGTTTCTCGCTCTTAACTGAAACGCATTGGATGTTAGAGGGCCTGTGGTTTGTATCAGTTTCAGAAGCAGAGTTGAACTAGATATGGTCCGTGTGTGTAGGAAACACAGTTCTTTTGTTCTGAGCACTCTCACGTTTCCCGCCTTATTCGAGACTCTAGAAAGCAAGAGCGTGCTTCTTGCTCTAAAGCAGAGTGTGTTTCATTGATGAGAAGTGTGCTGTGTGTTTCCCTTCAGAAACGGAGTTAAATGCCAGGTTCTGTGTCTTCCTACAAGCGAGACTTCGTTTCAGGTAAACGCAGTCACTTTTCAGCTCAAACGAAGCTATATTGTACACGAAGCTCACACGTTTCTCGCTCTTAACTGAAACGCATTGGATGTTAGAGGGCCTGTGGTTTGTATCAGTTTCAGAAGCAGAGTTGAACTAGATATGGTCTGTGTGTAGGAGACACAGTTCTTTTGTTCTGAGCACTCTCACGTTTCCCGCCTTATTCGAGACTCTAGAAAGCAAGAGCGTGCTTCTTGCTCTAAAGCAGAGTGTGTTTCATTGATGAGAAGTGTGCTGTGTGTTTCCCTTCAGAAACGGAGTTAAATGCCAGGTTCTGTGTCTTCCTACAAGCGAGACTTCGTTTCAGGTAAACGCAGTCACTTTTCAGCTCAAACGAAGCTATATTGTACACGAAGCTCACACGTTTCTCGCTCTTAACTGAAACGCATTGGATGTTAGAGGGCCTGTGGTTTGTATCAGTTTCAGAAGCAGAGTTGAACTAGATATGGTCTGTGTGTAGGAGACACAGTTCTTTTGTTCTGAGCACTCTCACGTTTCCCGCCTTATTCGAGACTCTAGAAAGCAAGAGCGTGCTTCTTGCTCTAAAGCAGAGTGTGTTTCATGGATGAGAAGTGTGCTGTGTGTTTCCCTTCAGAAACGGAGTTAAATGCCAGGCTCTGTGTCTTCCTACAAGCGAGACTTCGTTTCAGGTAAACGCAGTCACTTTTCAGCTCAAACGAAGCTATATTGTACACGAAGCTCACTCGTTTCTCGCTCTTAACTGAAACGCATTGGATGTTAGAGGGCCTGTGGTTTGTATCAGTTTCAGAAGCAGAGTTGAACTAGATATGGTCCGTGTGTGTAGGAAACACAGTTCTTTTGTTCTGAGCACTCTCACGTTTCCCGCCTTATTCGAGACTCTAGAAAGCAAGAGCGTGCTTCTTGCTCTAAAGCAGAGTGTGTTTCATGGATGAGAAGTGTGCTGTGTGTTTCCCTTCAGAAACGGAGTTAAATGCCAGGCTCTGTGTCTTCCTACAAGCGAGACTTCGTTTCAGGTAAACGCAGTCACTTTTCAGCTCAAACGAAGCTATATTGTACACGAAGCTCACACGTTTCTCGCTCTTAACTGAAACGCATTGGATGTTAGAGGGCCTGTGGTTTGTATCAGTTTCAGAAGCAGAGTTGAACTAGATATGGTCCGTGTGTGTAGGAAACACAGTTCTTTTGTTCTGAGCACTCTCACGTTTCCCGCAAGCGAGACTTCGTTTCAGGTAAACGCAGTCACTTTTCAGCTCAAACGAAGCTATATTGTACACGAAGCTCACACGTTTCTCGCTCTTAACTGAAACGCATTGGATGTTAGAGGGCCTGTGGTTTGTATCAGTTTCAGAAGCAGAGTTGAACTAGATATGGTCCGTGTGTGTAGGAAACACAGTTCTTTTGTTCTGAGCACTCTCACGTTTCCCGCCTTATTCGAGACTCTAGAAAGCAAGAGCGTGCTTCTTGCTCTAAAGCAGAGTGTGTTTCATGGATGAGAAGTGTGCTGTGTGTTTCCCTTCAGAAACGGAGTTAAATGCCAGGCTCTGCGTCTTCCTACAAGCGAGACTTCGTTTCAGGTAAACGCAGTCACTTTTCAGCTCAAACGAAGCTATATTGTACACGAAGCTCACACGTTTCTCGCTCTTAACTGAAACGCATTGGATGTTAGAGGGCCTGTGGTTTGTATCAGTTTCAGAAGCAGAGTTGAACTAGATATGGTCCGTGTGTGTAGGAAACACAGTTCTTTTGTTCTGAGCACTCTCACGTTTCCCGCCTTATTAGAGACTCTAGAAAGCAAGAGCGTGCTTCTTGCTCTAAAGCAGAGTGTGTTTCATGGATGAGAAGTGTGCTGTGTGTTTCCCTTCAGAAACGGAGTTAAATGCCAGGCTCTGTGTCTTCCTACAAGCGAGACTTCGTTTCAGGTAAACGCAGTCACTTTTCAGCTCAAACGAAGCTATATTGTACACGAAGCTCACACGTTTCTCGCTCTTAACTGAAACGCATTGGATGTTAGAGGGCCTGTGGTTTGTATCAGTTTCAGAAGCAGAGTTGAACTAGATATGGTCCGTGTGTGTAGGAAACACAGTTCTTTTGTTCTGAGCACTCTCACGTTTCCCGCCTTATTCGAGACTCTAGAAAGCAAGAGCGTGCTTCTTGCTCTAAAGCAGAGTGTGTTTCATGGATGAGAAGTGTGCTGTGTGTTTCCCTTCAGAAACGGAGTTAAATGCCAGGCTCTGTGTCTTCCTACAAGCGAGACTTCGTTTCAGGTAAACGCAGTCACTTTTCAGCTCAAACGAAGCTATATTGTACACGAAGCTCACACGTTTCTCGCTCTTAACTGAAACGCATTGGATGTTAGAGGGCCTGTGGTTTGTATCAGTTTCAGAAGCAGAGTTGAACTAGATATGGTCCGTGTGTGTAGGAAACACAGTTCTTTTGTTCTGAGCACTCTCACGTTTCCCGCCTTATTAGAGACTCTAGAAAGCAAGAGCGTGCTTCTTGCTCTAAAGCAGAGTGTGTTTCATGGATGAGAAGTGTGCTGTGTGTTTCCCTTCAGAAACGGAGTTAAATGCCAGGCTCTGCGTCTTCCTACAAGCGAGACTTCGTTTCAGGTAAACGCAGTCACTTTTCAGCTCAAACGAAGCTATATTGTACACGAAGCTCACACGTTTCTCGCTCTTAACTGAAACGCATTGGATGTTAGAGGGCCTGTGGTTTGTATCAGTTTCAGAAGCAGAGTTGAACTAGATATGGTCTGTGTGTAGGAGACACAGTTCTTTTGTTCTGAGCACTCTCACGTTTCCCGCCTTATTCGAGACTCTAGAAAGCAAGAGCGTGCTTCTTGCTCTAAAGCAGAGTGTGTTTCATGGATGAGAAGTGTGCTGTGTGTTTCCCTTCAGAAACGGAGTTAA
Organism: Onychomys arenicola; assembly: GCA_949786405.1. Taxonomy (NCBI): domain Eukaryota; kingdom Metazoa; phylum Chordata; class Mammalia; order Rodentia; family Cricetidae; genus Onychomys; species Onychomys arenicola. The sequence goes on from CATKUM010000111.1 coordinate 207,084, forward strand.
ATGCCAGGCTCTGTGTCTTCCTACAAGCGAGACTTCGTTTCAGGTAAACGCAGTCACTTTTCAGCTCAAACGAAGCTATATTGTACACGAAGCTCACTCGTTTCTCGCTCTTAACTGAAACGCATTGGATGTTAGAGGGCCTGTGGTTTGTATCAGTTTCAGAAGCAGAGTTGAACTAGATATGGTCCGTGTGTGTAGGAAACACAGTTCTTTTGTTCTGAGCACTCTCACGTTTCCCGCCTTATTAGAGACTCTAGAAAGCAAGAGCGTGCTTCTTGCTTAAAGCAGAGTGTGTTTCATGGATGAGAAGTGTGCTGTGTGTTTCCCTTCAGAAACGGAGTTAAATGCCAGGCTCTGTGTCTTCCTACAAGCGAGACTTCGTTTCAGGTAAACGCAGTCACTTTTCAGCTCAAACGAAGCTATATTGTACACGAAGCTCACACGTTTCTCGCTCTTAACTGAAACGCATTGGATGTTAGAGGGCCTGTGGTTTGTATCAGTTTCAGAAGCAGAGTTGAACTAGATATGGTCCGTGTGTGTAGGAAACACAGTTCTTTTGTTCTGAGCACTCTCACGTTTCCCGCAAGCGAGACTTCGTTTCAGGTAAACGCAGTCACTTTTCAGCTCAAACGAAGCTATATTGTACACGAAGCTCACACGTTTCTCGCTCTTAACTGAAACGCATTGGATGTTAGAGGGCCTGTGGTTTGTATCAGTTTCAGAAGCAGAGTTGAACTAGATATGGTCCGTGTGTGTAGGAAACACAGTTCTTTTGTTCTGAGCACTCTCACGTTTCCCGCCTTATTCGAGACTCTAGAAAGCAAGAGCGTGCTTCTTGCTCTAAAGCAGAGTGTGTTTCATGGATGAGAAGTGTGCTGTGTGTTTCCCTTCAGAAACGGAGTTAAATGCCAGGCTCTGCGTCTTCCTACAAGCGAGACTTCGTTTCAGGTAAACGCAGTCACTTTTCAGCTCAAACGAAGCTATATTGTACACGAAGCTCACACGTTTCTCGCTCTTAACTGAAACGCATTGGATGTTAGAGGGCCTGTGGTTTGTATCAGTTTCAGAAGCAGAGTTGAACTAGATATGGTCCGTGTGTGTAGGAAACACAGTTCTTTTGTTCTGAGCACTCTCACGTTTCCCGCCTTATTCGAGACTCTAGAAAGCAAGAGCGTGCTTCTTGCTCTAAAGCAGAGTGTGTTTCATGGATGAGAAGTGTGCTGTGTGTTTCCCTTCAGATTCGGAGTTAAATGCCAGGCTCTGCGTCTTCCTACAAGCGAGACTTCGTTTCAGGTAAACGCAGTCACTTTTCAGCTCAAACGAAGCTATATTGTACACGAAGCTCACACGTTTCTCGCTCTTAACTGAAACGCATTGGATGTTAGAGGGCCTGTGGTTTGTATCAGTTTCAGAAGCAGAGTTGAACTAGATATGGTCCGTGTGTGTAGGAAACACAGTTCTTTTGTTCTGAGCACTCTCACGTTTCCCGCCTTATTAGAGACTCTAGAAAGCAAGAGCGTGCTTCTTGCTCTAAAGCAGAGTGTGTTTCATGGATGAGAAGTGTGCTTTGTGTTTCCCTTCAGAAACGGAGTTAAATGCCAGGCTCTGTGTCTTCCTACAAGCGAGACTTCGTTTCAGGTAAACGCAGTCACTTTTCAGCTCAAACGAAGCTATATTGTACACGAAGCTCACACGTTTCTCGCTCTTAACTGAAACGCATTGGATGTTAGAGGGCCTGTGGTTTGTATCAGTTTCAGAAGCAGAGTTGAACTAGATATGGTCCGTGTGTGTAGGAAACACAGTTCTTTTGTTCTGAGCACTCTCACGTTTCCCGCCTTATTAGAGACTCTAGAAAGCAAGAGCGTGCTTCTTGCTCTAAAGCAGAGTGTGTTTCATGGATGAGAAGTGTGCTGTGTGTTTCCCTTCAGAAACGGAGTTAAATGCCAGGCTCTGTGTCTTCCTACAAGCGAGACTTCGTTTCAGGTAAACGCAGTCACTTTTCAGCTCAAACGAAGCTATATTGTACACGAAGCTCACACGTTTCTCGCTCTTAACTGAAACGCATTGGATGTTAGAGGGCCTGTGGTTTGTATCAGTTTCAGAAGCAGAGTTGAACTAGATATGGTCCGTGTGTGTAGGAAACACAGTTCTTTTGTTCTGAGCACTCTCACGTTTCCCGCCTTATTAGAGACTCTAGAAAGCAAGAGCGTGCTTCTTGCTCTAAAGCAGAGTGTGTTTCATGGATGAGAAGTGTGCTGTGTGTTTCCCTTCAGAAACGGAGTTAAATGCCAGGCTCTGCGTCTTCCTACAAGCGAGACTTCGTTTCAGGTAAACGCAGTCACTTTTCAGCTCAAACGAAGCTATATTGTACACGAAGCTCACACGTTTCTCGCTCTTAACTGAAACGCATTGGATGTTAGAGGGCCTGTGGTTTGTATCAGTTTCAGAAGCAGAGTTGAACTAGATATGGTCCGTGTGTGTAGGAAACACAGTTCTTTTGTTCTGAGCACTCTCACGTTTCCCGCCTTATTAGAGACTCTAGAAAGCAAGAGCGTGCTTCTTGCTCTAAAGCAGAGTGTGTTTCATGGATGAGAAGTGTGCTGTGTGTTTCCCTTCAGAAACGGAGTTAAATGCCAGGCTCTGTGTCTTCCTACAAGCGAGACTTCGTTTCAGGTAAACGCAGTCACTTTTCAGCTCAAACGAAGCTATATTGTACACGAAGCTCACACGTTTCTCGCTCTTAACTGAAACGCATTGGATGTTAGAGGGCCTGTGGTTTGTATCAGTTTCAGAAGCAGAGTTGAACTAGATATGGTCCGTGTGTGTAGGAAACACAGTTCTTTTGTTCTGAGCACTCTCACGTTTCCCGCCTTATTAGAGACTCTAGAAAGCAAGAGCGTGCTTCTTGCTCTAAAGCAGAGTGTGTTTCATGGATGAGAAGTGTGCTGTGTGTTTCCCTTCAGAAACGGAGTTAAATGCCAGGCTCTGTGTCTTCCTACAAGCGAGACTTCGTTTCAGGTAAACGCAGTCACTTTTCAGCTCAAACGAAGCTATATTGTACACGAAGCTCACACGTTTCTCGCTCTTAACTGAAACGCATTGGATGTTAGAGGGCCTGTGGTTTGTATCAGTTTCAGAAGCAGAGTTGAACTAGATATGGTCCGTGTGTGTAGGAAACACAGTTCTTTTGTTCTGAGCACTCTCACGTTTCCCGCCTTATTAGAGACTCTAGAAAGCAAGAGCGTGCTTCTTGCTCTAAAGCAGAGTGTGTTTCATGGATGAGAAGTGTGCTGTGTGTTTCCCTTCAGAAACGGAGTTAAATGCCAGGCTCTGTGTCTTCCTACAAGCGAGACTTCGTTTCAGGTAAACGCAGTCACTTTTCAGCTCAAACGAAGCTATATTGTACACGAAGCTCACACGTTTCTCGCTCTTAACTGAAACGCATTGGATGTTAGAGGGCCTGTGGTTTGTATCAGTTTCAGAAGCAGAGTTGAACTAGATATGGTCCGTGTGTGTAGGAAACACAGTTCTTTTGTTCTGAGCACTCTCACGTTTCCCGCCTTATTAGAGACTCTAGAAAGCAAGAGCGTGCTTCTTGCTCTAAAGCAGAGTGTGTTTCATGGATGAGAACTGTGCTGTGTGTTTCCCTTCAGAAACGGAGTTAAATGCCAGGCTCTGCGTCTTCCTACAAGCGAGACTTCGTTTCAGGTAAACGCAGTCACTTTTCAGCTCAAACGAAGCTATATTGTACACGAAGCTCACACGTTTCTCGCTCTTAACTGAAACGCATTGGATGTTAGAGGGCCTGTGGTTTGTATCAGTTTCAGAAGCAGAGTTGAACTAGATATGGTCCGTGTGTGTAGGAAACACAGTTCTTTTGTTCTGAGCACTCTCACGTTTCCCGCCTTATTCGAGACTCTAGAAAGCAAGAGCGTGCTTCTTGCTCTAAAGCAGAGTGTGTTTCATGGATAAGAAGTGTGCTGTGTGTTTCCCTTCAGAAACGGAGTTAAATGCCAGGCTCTGCGTCTTCCTACAAGCGAGACTTCGTTTCAGGTAAACGCAGTCACTTTTCAGCTCAAACGAAGCTATATTGTACACGAAGCTCACACGTTTCTCGCTCTTAACTGAAACGCATTGGATGTTCGAGGGCCTGTGGTTTGTATCAGTTTCAGAAGCAGAGTTGAACTAGATATGGTCCGTGTGTGTAGGAAACACAGTTCTTTTGTTCTGAGCACTCTCACGTTTCCCGCCTTATTCGAGACTCTAGAAAGCAAGAGCGTGCTTCTTGCTCTAAAGCAGAGTGTGTTTCATGGATGAGAAGTGTGCTGTGTGTTTCCCTTCAGAAACGGAGTTAAATGCCAGGCTCTGCGTCTTCCTACAAGCGAGACTTCGTTTCAGGTAAACGCAGTCACTTTTCAGCTCAAACGAAGCTATATTGTACACGAAGCTCACACGTTTCTCGCTCTTAACTGAAACGCATTGGATGTTAGAGGGCCTGTGGTTTGTATCAGTTTCAGAAGCAGAGTTGAACTAGATATGGTCCGTGTGTGTAGGAAACACAGTTCTTTTGTTCTGAGCACTCTCACGTTTCCCGCCTTATTAGAGACTCTAGAAAGCAAGAGCGTGCTTCTTGCTCTAAAGCAGAGTGTGTTTCATGGATGAGAACTGTGCTGTGTGTTTCCCTTCAGAAACGGTGTTAAATGCCAGGCTCTGCGTCTTCCTACAAGCGAGACTTCGTTTCAGGTAAACGCAGTCACTTTTCAGCTCAAACGAAGCTATATTGTACACGAAGCTCACACGTTTCTCGCTCTTAACTGAAACGCATTGGATGTTAGAGGGCCTGTGGTTTGTATCAGTTTCAGAAGCAGAGTTGAACTAGATATGGTCCGTGTGTGTAGGAAACACAGTTCTTTTGTTCTGAGCACTCTCACGTTTCCCGCCTTATTCGAGACTCTAGAAAGCAAGAGCGTGCTTCTTGCTCTAAAGCAGAGTGTGTTTCATGGATGAGAAGTGTGCTGTGTGTTTCCCTTCAGAAACGGAGTTAAATGCCAGGCTCTGCGTCTTCCTACAAGCGAGACTTCGTTTCAGGTAAACGCAGTCACTTTTCAGCTCAAACGAAGCTATATTGTACACGAAGCTCACACGTTTCTCGCTCTTAACTGAAACGCATTGGATGTTAGAGGGCCTGTGGTTTGTATCAGTTTCAGAAGCAGAGTTGAACTAGATATGGTCCGTGTGTGTAGGAAACACAGTTCTTTTGTTCTGAGCACTCTCACGTTTCCCGCCTTATTCGAGACTCTAGAAAGCAAGAGCGTGCTTCTTGCTCTAAAGCAGAGTGTGTTTCATGGATGAGAAGTGTGCTGTGTGTTTCCCTTCAGAAACGGAGTTAAATGCCAGGCTCTGCGTCTTCCTACAAGCGAGACTTCGTTTCAGGTAAACGCAGTCACTTTTCAGCTCAAACGAAGCTATATTGTACACGAAGCTCACACGTTTCTCGCTCTTAACTGAAACGCATTGGATGTTAGAGGGCCTGTGGTTTGTATCAGTTTCAGAAGCAGAGTTGAACTAGATATGGTCCGTGTGTGTAGGAAACACAGTTCTTTTGTTCTGAGCACTCTCACGTTTCCCGCCTTATTAGAGACTCTAGAAAGCAAGAGCGTGCTTCTTGCTCTAAAGCAGAGTGTGTTTCATGGATGAGAAGTGTGCTGTGTGTTTCCCTTCAGAAACGGAGTTAAATGCCAGGCTCTGTGTCTTTCTACAAGCGAGACTTCGTTTCAGGTAAACGCAGTCACTTTTCAGCTCAAACGAAGCTATATTGTACACGAAGCTCACACGTTTCTCGCTCTTAACTGAAACGCATTGGATGTTAGAGGGCCTGTGGTTTGTATCAGTTTCAGAAGCAGAGTTGAACTAGATATGGTCCGTGTGTGTAGGAAACACAGTTCTTTTGTTCTGAGCACTCTCACGTTTCCCGCCTTATTCGAGACTCTAGAAAGCAAGAGCGTGCTTCTTGCTCTAAAGCAGAGTGTGTTTCATGGATGAGAAGTGTGCTGTGTGTTTCCCTTCAGAAACGGAGTTAAATGCCAGGCTCTGTGTCTTCCTACAAGCGAGACTTCGTTTCAGGTAAACGCAGTCACTTTTCAGCTCAAACGAAGCTATATTGTACACGAAGCTCACACGTTTCTCGCTCTTAACTGAAACGCATTGGATGTTAGAGGGCCTGTGGTTTGTATCAGTTTCAGAAGCAGAGTTGAACTAGATATGGTCCGTGTGTGTAGGAAACACAGTTCTTTTGTTCTGAGCACTCTCACGTTTCCCGCCTTATTAGAGACTCTAGAAAGCAAGAGCGTGCTTCTTGCTCTAAAGCAGAGTGTGTTTCATGGATGAGAAGTGTGCTGTGTGTTTCCCTTCAGAAACGGAGTTAAATGCCAGGCTCTGTGTCTTCCTACAAGCGAGACTTCGTTTCAGGTAAACGCAGTCACTTTTCAGCTCAAACGAAGCTATATTGTACACGAAGCTCACACGTTTCTCGCTCTTAACTGAAACGCATTGGATGTTAGAGGGCCTGTGGTTTGTATCAGTTTCAGAAGCAGAGTTGAACTAGATATGGTCCGTGTGTGTAGGAAACACAGTTCTTTTGTTCTGAGCACTCTCACGTTTCCCGCCTTATTAGAGACTCTAGAAAGCAAGAGCGTGCTTCTTGCTCTAAAGCAGAGTGTGTTTCATGGATGAGAAGTGTGCTGTGTGTTTCCCTTCAGAAACGGAGTTAAATGCCAGGCTCTGTGTCTTCCTACAAGCGAGACTTCGTTTCAGGTAAACGCAGTCACTTTTCAGCTCAAACGAAGCTATATTGTACACGAAGCTCACACGTTTCTCGCTCTTAACTGAAACGCATTGGATGTTAGAGGGCCTGTGGTTTGTATCAGTTTCAGAAGCAGAGTTGAACTAGATATGGTCCGTGTGTGTAGGAAACACAGTTCTTTTGTTCTGAGCACTCTCACGTTTCCCGCCTTATTCGAGACTCTAGAAAGCAAGAGCGTGCTTCTTGCTCTAAAGCAGAGTGTGTTTCATGGATGAGAAGTGTGCTGTGTGTTTCCCTTCAGAAACGGAGTTAAATGCCAGGCTCTGCGTCTTCCTACAAGCGAGACTTCGTTTCAGGTAAACGCAGTCACTTTTCAGCTCAAACGAAGCTATATTGTACACGAAGCTCACACGTTTCTCGCTCTTAACTGAAACGCATTGGATGTTAGAGGGCCTGTGGTTTGTATCAGTTTCAGAAGCAGAGTTGAACTAGATATGGTCCGTGTGTGTAGGAAACACAGTTCTTTTGTTCTGAGCACTCTCACGTTTCCCGCCTTATTCGAGACTCTAGAAAGCAAGAGCGTGCTTCTTGCTCTAAAGCAGAGTGTGTTTCATGGATGAGAAGTGTGCTGTGTGTTTCCCTTCAGAAACGGAGTTAAATGCCAGGCTCTGTGTCTTCCTACAAGCGAGACTTCGTTTCAGGTAAACGCAGTCACTTTTCAGCTCAAACGAAGCTATATTGTACACGAAGCTCACACGTTTCTCGCTCTTAACTGAAACGCATTGGATGTTAGAGGGCCTGTGGTTTGTATCAGTTTCAGAAGCAGAGTTGAACTAGATATGGTCCGTGTGTGTAGGAAACACAGTTCTTTTGTTCTGAGCACTCTCACGTTTCCCGCCTTATTCGAGACTCTAGAAAGCAAGAGCGTGCTTCTTGCTCTAAAGCAGAGTGTGTTTCATGGATGAGAAGTGTGCTGTGTGTTTCCCTTCAGAAACGGAGTTAAATGCCAGGCTCTGCGTCTTCCTACAAGCGAGACTTCGTTTCAGGTAAACGCAGTCACTTTTCAGCTCAAACGAAGCTATATTGTACACGAAGCTCACACGTTTCTCGCTCTTAACTGAAACGCATTGGATGTTAGAGGGCCTGTGGTTTGTATCAGTTTCAGAAGCAGAGTTGAACTAGATATGGTCCGTGTGTGTAGGAAACACAGTTCTTTTGTTCTGAGCACTCTCACGTTTCCCGCCTTATTCGAGACTCTAGAAAGCAAGAGCGTGCTTCTTGCTCTAAAGCAGAGTGTGTTTCATGGATGAGAAGTGTGCTGTGTGTTTCCCTTCAGAAACGGAGTTAAATGCCAGGCTCTGTGTCTTCCTACAAGCGAGACTTCGTTTCAGGTAAACGCAGTCACTTTTCAGCTCAAACGAAGCTATATTGTACACGAAGCTCACACGTTTCTCGCTCTTAACTGAAACGCATTGGATGTTAGAGGGCCTGTGGTTTGTATCAGTTTCAGAAGCAGAGTTGAACTAGATATGGTCCGTGTGTGTAGGAAACACAGTTCTTTTGTTCTGAGCACTCTCACGTTTCCCGCCTTATTCGAGACTCTAGAAAGCAAGAGCGTGCTTCTTGCTCTAAAGCAGAGTGTGTTTCATGGATGAGAAGTGTGCTGTGTGTTTCCCTTCAGAAACGGAGTTAAATGCCAGGCTCTGTGTCTTCCTACAAGCGAGACTTCGTTTCAGGTAAACGCAGTCACTTTTCAGCTCAAACGAAGCTATATTGTACACGAAGCTCACACGTTTCTCGCTCTTAACTGAAACGCATTGGATGTTAGAGGGCCTGTGGTTTGTATCAGTTTCAGAAGCAGAGTTGAACTAGATATGGTCCGTGTGTGTAGGAAACACAGTTCTTTTGTTCTGAGCACTCTCACGTTTCCCGCCTTATTAGAGACTCTAGAAAGCAAGAGCGTGCTTCTTGCTCTAAAGCAGAGTGTGTTTCATGGATGAGAAGTGTGCTGTGTGTTTCCCTTCAGAAACGGAGTTAAATGCCAGGCTCTGCGTCTTCCTACAAGCGAGACTTCGTTTCAGGTAAACGCAGTCACTTTTCAGCTCAAACGAAGCTATATTGTACACGAAGCTCACACGTTTCTCGCTCTTAACTGAAACGCATTGGATGTTAGAGGGCCTGTGGTTTGTATCAGTTTCAGAAGCAGAGTTGAACTAGATATGGTCCGTGTGTGTAGGAAACACAGTTCTTTTGTTCTGAGCACTCTCACGTTTCCCGCCTTATTAGAGACTCTAGAAAGCAAGAGCGTGCTTCTTGCTCTAAAGCAGAGTGTGTTTCATGGATGAGAAGTGTGCTGTGTGTTTCCCTTCAGAAACGGAGTTAAATGCCAGGCTCTGTGTCTTCCTACAAGCGAGACTTCGTTTCAGGTAAACGCAGTCACTTTTCAGCTCAAACGAAGCTATATTGTACACGAAGCTCACACGTTTCTCGCTCTTAACTGAAACGCATTGGATGTTACAGGCCTGTGGTTTGTATCAGTTTCAGAAGCAGAGTTGAACTAGATATGGTCCGTGTGTGTAGGAGACACAGTTCTTTTGTTCTGAGCACTCTCACGTTTCCCGCCTTATTAGAGACTCTAGAAAGCAAGAGCGTGCTTCTTGCTCTAAAGCAGAGTGTGTTTCATGGATGAGAAGTGTGCTGTGTGTTTCCCTTCAGAAATGGAGTTAAATGCCAGGCTCTGTGTCTTCCTACAAGCGAGACTTCGTTTCAGGTAAACGCAGTCACTTTTCAGCTCAAACGAAGCTATATTGTACACGAAGCTCACACGTTTCTCGCTCTTACCTGAAACGCATTGGATGTTAGAGGGCCTGTGGTTTGTATCAGTTTCAGAAGCAGAGTTGAACTAGATAAGGTCTGTGTGTCGGAGACACAGTTCTTTTGTTCTGAGCACTCTCACGTTTCCCGCCTTATTCGAGACTCTAGAAAGCAAGAGCGTGCTTCTTGCTCTAAAGCAGAGTGTGTTTCATGGATGAGAAGTGTGCTGTGTGTTTCCCTTCAGAAACGGAGTTAAATGCCAGGCTCTGCGTCTTCCTACAAGCGAGACTTCGTTTCAGGTAAACGCAGTCACTTTTCAGCTCAAACGAAGCTATATTGTACACGAAGCTCACACGTTTCTCGCTCTTAACTGAAACGCATTGGATGTTCGAGGGCCTGTGGTTTGTATCAGTTTCAGAAGCAGAGTTGAACGAGATATGGTCCGTGTGTGTAGGAAACACAGTTCTTTTGTTCTGAGCACTCTCACGTTTCCCGCCTTATTCGAGACTCTAGAAAGCAAGAGCGTGCTTCTTGCTCTAAAGCAGAGTGTGTTTCATGGATGAGAAGTGTGCTGTGTGTTTCCCTTCAGAAACGGAGTTAAATGCCAGGCTCTGCGTCTTCCTACAAGCGAGACTTCGTTTCAGGTAAACGCAGTCACTTTTCAGCTCAAACGAAGCTATATTGTACACGAAGCTCACACGTTTCTCGCTCTTAACTGAAACGCATTGGATGTTAGAGGGCCTGTGGTTTGTATCAGTTTCAGAAGCAGAGTTGAACTAGATATGGTCCGTGTGTGTAGGAAACACAGTTCTTTTGTTCTGAGCACTCTCACGTTTCCCGCCTTATTAGAGACTCTAGAAAGCAAGAGCGTGCTTCTTGCTCTAAAGCAGAGTGTGTTTCATGGATGAGAAGTGTGCTGTGTGTTTCCCTTCAGAAACGGTGTTAAATGCCAGGCGCTGCGTCTTCCTACAAGCGAGACTTCGTTTCAGGTAAACGCAGTCACTTTTCAGCTCAAACGAAGCTATATTGTACACGAAGCTCACACGTTTCTCGCTCTTAACTGAAACGCATTGGATGTTAGAGGGCCTGTGGTTTGTATCAGTTTCAGAAGCAGAGTTGAACTAGATATGGTCCGTGTGTGTAGGAAACACAGTTCTTTTGTTCTGAGCACTCTCACGTTTCCCGCCTTATTAGAGACTCTAGAAAGCAAGAGCGTGCTTCTTGCTCTAAAGCAGAGTGTGTTTCATGGATGAGAACTGTGCTGTGTGTTTCCCTTCAGAAACGGAGTTAAATGCCAGGCTCTGCGTCTTCCTACAAGCGAGACTTCGTTTCAGGTAAACGCAGTCACTTTTCAGCTCAAACGAAGCTATATTGTACACGAAGCTCACACGTTTCTCGCTCTTAACTGAAACGCATTGGATGTTAGAGGGCCTGTGGTTTGTATCAGTTTCAGAAGCAGAGTTGAACTAGATATGGTCCGTGTGTGTAGGAAACACAGTTCTTTTGTTCTGAGCACTCTCACGTTTCCCGCCTTATTCGAGACTCTAGAAAGCAAGAGCGTGCTTCTTGCTCTAAAGCAGAGTGTGTTTCATGGATGAGAAGTGTGCTGTGTGTTTCCCTTCAGAAACGGAGTTAAATGCCAGGCTCTGCGTCTTCCTACAAGCGAGACTTCGTTTCAGGTAAACGCAGTCACTTTTCAGCTCAAACGAAGCTATATTGTACACGAAGCTCACACGTTTCTCGCTCTTAACTGAAACGCATTGGATGTTAGAGGGCCTGTGGTTTGTATCAGTTTCAGAAGCAGAGTTGAACTAGATATGGTCCGTGTGTGTAGGAAACACAGTTCTTTTGTTCTGAGCACTCTCACGTTTCCCGCCTTATTCGAGACTCTAGAAAGCAAGAGCGTGCTTCTTGCTCTAAAGCAGAGTGTGTTTCATGGATGAGAAGTGTGCTGTGTGTTTCCCTTCAGAAACGGAGTTAAATGCCAGGCTCTGCGTCTTCCTACAAGCGAGACTTCGTTTCAGGTAAACGCAGTCACTTTTCAGCTCAAACGAAGCTATATTGTACACGAAGCTCACACGTTTCTCGCTCTTAACTGAAACGCATTGGATGTTAGAGGGCCTGTGGTTTGTATCAGTTTCAGAAGCAGAGTTGAACTAGATATGGTCCGTGTGTGTAGGAAACACAGTTCTTTTGTTCTGAGCACTCTCACGTTTCCCGCCTTATTAGAGACTCTAGAAAGCAAGAGCGTGCTTCTTGCTCTAAAGCAGAGTGTGTTTCATGGATGAGAAGTGTGCTGTGTGTTTCCCTTCAGAAACGGAGTTAAATGCCAGGCTCTGTGTCTTTCTACAAGCGAGACTTCGTTTCAGGTAAACGCAGTCACTTTTCAGCTCAAACGAAGCTATATTGTACACGAAGCTCACACGTTTCTCGCTCTTAACTGAAACGCATTGGATGTTAGAGGGCCTGTGGTTTGTATCAGTTTCAGAAGCAGAGTTGAACTAGATATGGTCCGTGTGTGTAGGAAACACAGTTCTTTTGTTCTGAGCACTCTCACGTTTCCCGCCTTATTCGAGACTCTAGAAAGCAAGAGCGTGCTTCTTGCTCTAAAGCAGAGTGTGTTTCATGGATGAGAAGTGTGCTGTGTGTTTCCCTTCAGAAACGGAGTTAAATGCCAGGCTCTGTGTCTTCCTACAAGCGAGACTTCGTTTCAGGTAAACGCAGTCACTTTTCAGCTCAAACGAAGCTATATTGTACACGAAGCTCACACGTTTCTCGCTCTTAACTGAAACGCATTGGATGTTAGAGGGCCTGTGGTTTGTATCAGTTTCAGAAGCAGAGTTGAACTAGATATGGTCCGTGTGTGTAGGAAACACAGTTCTTTTGTTCTGAGCACTCTCACGTTTCCCGCCTTATTCGAGACTCTAGAAAGCAAGAGCGTGCTTCTTGCTCTAAAGCAGAGTGTGTTTCATGGATGAGAAGTGTGCTGTGTGTTTCCCTTCAGAAACGGAGTTAAATGCCAGGCTCTGCGTCTTCCTACAAGCGAGACTTCGTTTCAGGTAAACGCAGTCACTTTTCAGCTCAAACGAAGCTATATTGTACACGAAGCTCACACGTTTCTCGCTCTTAACTGAAACGCATTGGATGTTAGAGGGCCTGTGGTTTGTATCAGTTTCAGAAGCAGAGTTGAACTAGATATGGTCCGTGTGTGTAGGAAACACAGTTCTTTTGTTCTGAGCACTCTCACGTTTCCCGCCTTATTAGAGACTCTAGAAAGCAAGAGCGTGCTTCTTGCTCTAAAGCAGAGTGTGTTTCATGGATGAGAAGTGTGCTGTGTGTTTCCCTTCAGAAACGGAGTTAAATGCCAGGCTCTGTGTCTTCCTACAAGCGAGACTTCGTTTCAGGTAAACGCAGTCACTTTTCAGCTCAAACGAAGCTATATTGTACACGAAGCTCACACGTTTCTCGCTCTTAACTGAAACGCATTGGATGTTACAGGCCTGTGGTTTGTATCAGTTTCAGAAGCAGAGTTGAACTAGATAAGGTCTGTGTGTCGGAGACACAGTTCTTTTGTTCTGAGCACTCTCACGTTTCCCGCCTTATTCGAGACTCTAGAAAGCAAGAGCGTGCTTCTTGCTCTAAAGCAGAGTGTGTTTCATGGATGAGAAGTGTGCTGTGTGTTTCCCTTCAGAAACGGAGTTAAATGCCAGGCTCTGTGTCTTCCTACAAGCGAGACTTCGTTTCAGGTAAACGCAGTCACTTTTCAGCTCAAACGAAGCTATATTGTACACGAAGCTCACACGTTTCTCGCTCTTAACTGAAACGCATTGGATGTTAGAGGGCCTGTGGTTTGTATCAGTTTCAGAAGCAGAGTTGAACTAGATATGGTCCGTGTGTGTAGGAAACACAGTTCTTTTGTTCTGAGCACTCTCACGTTTCCCGCCTTATTCGAGACTCTAGAAAGCAAGAGCGTGCTTCTTGCTCTAAAGCAGAGTGTGTTTCATTGATGAGAAGTGTGCTGTGTGTTTCCCTTCAGAAACGGAGTTAAATGCCAGGTTCTGTGTCTTCCTACAAGCGAGACTTCGTTTCAGGTAAACGCAGTCACTTTTCAGCTCAAACGAAGCTATATTGTACACGAAGCTCACACGTTTCTCGCTCTTAACTGAAACGCATTGGATGTTAGAGGGCCTGTGGTTTGTATCAGTTGCAGAAGCAGAGTTGAACTAGATATGGTCTGTGTGTAGGAGACACAGTTCTTTTGTTCTGAGCACTCTCACGTTTCCCGCCTTATTCGAGACTCTAGAAAGCAAGAGCGTGCTTCTTGCTCTAAAGCAGAGTGTGTTTCATTGATGAGAAGTGTGCTGTGTGTTTCCCTTCAGAAACGGAGTTAAATGCCAGGTTCTGTGTCTTCCTACAAGCGAGACTTCGTTTCAGGTAAACGCAGTCACTTTTCAGCTCAAACGAAGCTATATTGTACACGAAGCTCACACGTTTCTCGCTCTTAACTGAAACGCATTGGATGTTAGAGGGCCTGTGGTTTGTATCAGTTTCAGAAGCAGAGTTGAACTAGATATGGTCTGTGTGTAGGAGACACAGTTCTTTTGTTCTGAGCACTCTCACGTTTCCCGCCTTATTCGAGACTCTAGAAAGCAAGAGCGTGCTTCTTGCTCTAAAGCAGAGTGTGTTTCATGGATGAGAAGTGTGCTGTGTGTTTCCCTTCAGAAACGGAGTTAAATGCCAGGCTCTGTGTCTTCCTACAAGCGAGACTTCGTTTCAGGTAAACGCAGTCACTTTTCAGCTCAAACGAAGCTATATTGTACACGAAGCTCACTCGTTTCTCGCTCTTAACTGAAACGCATTGGATGTTAGAGGGCCTGTGGTTTGTATCAGTTTCAGAAGCAGAGTTGAACTAGATATGGTCCGTGTGTGTAGGAAACACAGTTCTTTTGTTCTGAGCACTCTCACGTTTCCCGCCTTATTCGAGACTCTAGAAAGCAAGAGCGTGCTTCTTGCTCTAAAGCAGAGTGTGTTTCATGGATGAGAAGTGTGCTGTGTGTTTCCCTTCAGAAACGGAGTTAAATGCCAGGCTCTGTGTCTTCCTACAAGCGAGACTTCGTTTCAGGTAAACGCAGTCACTTTTCAGCTCAAACGAAGCTATATTGTACACGAAGCTCACACGTTTCTCGCTCTTAACTGAAACGCATTGGATGTTAGAGGGCCTGTGGTTTGTATCAGTTTCAGAAGCAGAGTTGAACTAGATATGGTCCGTGTGTGTAGGAAACACAGTTCTTTTGTTCTGAGCACTCTCACGTTTCCCGCAAGCGAGACTTCGTTTCAGGTAAACGCAGTCACTTTTCAGCTCAAACGAAGCTATATTGTACACGAAGCTCACACGTTTCTCGCTCTTAACTGAAACGCATTGGATGTTAGAGGGCCTGTGGTTTGTATCAGTTTCAGAAGCAGAGTTGAACTAGATATGGTCCGTGTGTGTAGGAAACACAGTTCTTTTGTTCTGAGCACTCTCACGTTTCCCGCCTTATTCGAGACTCTAGAAAGCAAGAGCGTGCTTCTTGCTCTAAAGCAGAGTGTGTTTCATGGATGAGAAGTGTGCTGTGTGTTTCCCTTCAGAAACGGAGTTAAATGCCAGGCTCTGCGTCTTCCTACAAGCGAGACTTCGTTTCAGGTAAACGCAGTCACTTTTCAGCTCAAACGAAGCTATATTGTACACGAAGCTCACACGTTTCTCGCTCTTAACTGAAACGCATTGGATGTTAGAGGGCCTGTGGTTTGTATCAGTTTCAGAAGCAGAGTTGAACTAGATATGGTCCGTGTGTGTAGGAAACACAGTTCTTTTTTTCTGAGCACTCTCACGTTTCCCGCCTTATTCGAGACTCTAGAAAGCAAGAGCGTGCTTCTTGCTCTAAAGCAGAGTGTGTTTCATGGATGAGAAGTGTGCTGTGTGTTTCCCTTCAGAAACGGAGTTAAATGCCAGGCTCTGCGTCTTCCTACAAGCGAGACTTCGTTTCAGGTAAACGCAGTCACTTTTCAGCTAAAACGAAGCTATATTGTACACGAAGCTCACACGTTTCTCGCTCTTAACTGAAACGCATTGGATGTTAGAGGGCCTGTGGTTTGTATCAGTTTCAGAAGCAGAGTTGAACTAGATATGGTCCGTGTGTGTAGGAAACACAGTTCTTTTGTTCTGAGCACTCTCACGTTTCCCGCCTTATTAGAGACTCTAGAAAGCAAGAGCGTGCTTCTTGCTCTAAAGCAGAGTGTGTTTCATGGATGAGAAGTGTGCTGTGTGTTTCCCTTCAGAAACGGAGTTAAATGCCAGGCTCTGTGTCTTCCTACAAGCGAGACTTCGTTTCAGGTAAACGCAGTCACTTTTCAGCTCAAACGAAGCTATATTGTACACGAAGCTCACACGTTTCTCGCTCTTAACTGAAACGCATTGGATGTTAGAGGGCCTGTGGTTTGTATCAGTTTCAGAAGCAGAGTTGAACTAGATATGGTCCGTGTGTGCAGGAAACACAGTTCTTTTGTTCTGAGCACTCTCACGTTTCCCGCCTTATTCGAGACTCTAGAAAGCAAGAGCGTGCTTCTTGCTCTAAAGCAGAGTGTGTTTCATGGATGAGAAGTGTGCTGTGTGTTTCCCTTCAGAAACGGAGTTAAATGCCAGGCTCTGTGTCTTCCTACAAGCGAGACTTCGTTTCAGGTAAACGCAGTCACTTTTCAGCTCAAACGAAGCTATATTGTACACGAAGCTCACACGTTTCTTGCTCTTAACTGAAACGCATTGGATGTTAGAGGGCCTTTGGTTTGTATCAGTTTCAGAAGCAGAGTTGAACTAGATATGGTCCGTGTGTGTAGGAAACACAGTTCTTTTGTTCTGAGCACTCTCACGTTTCCCGCCTTATTAGAGACTCTAGAAAGCAAGAGCGTGCTTCTTGCTCTAAAGCAGAGTGTGTTTCATGGATGAGAAGTGTGCTGTGTGTTTCCCTTCAGAAACGGAGTTAAATGCCAGGCTCTGCGTCTTCCTACAAGCGAGACTTCGTTTCAGGTAAACGCAGTCACTTTTCAGCTCAAACGAAGCTATATTGTACACGAAGCTCACACGTTTCTCGCTCTTAACTGAAACGCATTGGATGTTAGAGGGCCTGTGGTTTGTATCAGTTTCAGAAGCAGAGTTGAACTAGATATGGTCCGTGTGTGTAGGAAACACAGTTCTTTTGTTCTGAGCACTCTCACGTTTCCCGCCTTATTAGAGACTCTAGAAAGCAAGAGCGTGCTTCTTGCTCTAAAGCAGAGTGTGTTTCATGGATGAGAAGTGTGCTGTGTGTTTCCCTTCAGAAACGGAGTTAAATGCCAGGCTCTGTGTCTTCCTACAAGCGAGACTTCGTTTCAGGTAAACGCAGTCACTTTTCAGCTCAAACGAAGCTATATTGTACACGAAGCTCACACGTTTCTCGCTCTTAACTGAAACGCATTGGATGTTAGAGGGCCTGTGGTTTGTATCAGTTTCAGAAGCAGAGTTGAACTAGATATGGTCCGTGTGTGTAGGAAACACAGTTCTTTTGTTCTGAGCACTCTCACGTTTCCCGCCTTATTCGAGACTCTAGAAAGCAAGAGCGTGCTTCTTGCTCTAAAGCAGAGTGTGTTTCATGGATGAGAAGTGTGCTGTGTGTTTCCCTTCAGAAACGGAGTTAAATGCCAGGCTCTGTGTCTTCCTACAAGCGAGACTTCGTTTCAGGTAAACGCAGTCACTTTTCAGCTCAAACGAAGCTATATTGTACACGAAGCTCACACGTTTCTCGCTCTTAACTGAAACGCATTGGATGTTAGAGGGCCTGTGGTTTGTATCAGTTTCAGAAGCAGAGTTGAACTAGATATGGTCCGTGTGTGTAGGAAACACAGTTCTTTTGTTCTGAGCACTCTCACGTTTCCCGCCTTATTCGAGACTCTAGAAAGCAAGAGCGTGCTTCTTGCTCTAAAGCAGAGTGTGTTTCATGGATGAGAAGTGTGCTGTGTGTTTCCCTTCAGAAACGGAGTTAAATGCCAGGCTCTGTGTCTTCCTACAAGCGAGACTTCGTTTCAGGTAAACGCAGTCACTTTTCAGCTCAAACGAAGCTATATTGTACACGAAGCTCACACGTTTCTCGCTCTTAACTGAAACGCATTGGATGTTAGAGGGCCTGTGGTTTGTATCAGTTTCAGAAGCAGAGTTGAACTAGATATGGTCCGTGTGTGTAGGAAACACAGTTCTTTTGTTCTGAGCACTCTCACGTTTCCCGCCTTATTCGAGACTCTAGAAAGCAAGAGCGTGCTTCTTGCTCTAAAGCAGAGTGTGTTTCATTGATGAGAAGTGTGCTGTGTGTTTCCCTTCAGAAACGGAGTTAAATGCCAGGTTCTGTGTCTTCCTACAAGCGAGACTTCGTTTCAGGTAAACGCAGTCACTTTTCAGCTCAAACGAAGCTATATTGTACACGAAGCTCACACGTTTCTCGCTCTTAACTGAAACGCATTGGATGTTAGAGGGCCTGTGGTTTGTATCAGTTTCAGAAGCAGAGTTGAACTAGATATGGTCTGTGTGTAGGAGACACAGTTCTTTTGTTCTGAGCACTCTCACGTTTCCCGCCTTATTCGAGACTCTAGAAAGCAAGAGCGTGCTTCTTGCTCTAAAGCAGAGTGTGTTTCATTGATGAGAAGTGTGCTGTGTGTTTCCCTTCAGAAACGGAGTTAAATGCCAGGTTCTGTGTCTTCCTACAAGCGAGACTTCGTTTCAGGTAAACGCAGTCACTTTTCAGCTCAAACGAAGCTATATTGTACACGAAGCTCACACGTTTCTCGCTCTTAACTGAAACGCATTGGATGTTAGAGGGCCTGTGGTTTGTATCAGTTTCAGAAGCAGAGTTGAACTAGATATGGTCTGTGTGTAGGAGACACAGTTCTTTTGTTCTGAGCACTCTCACGTTTCCCGCCTTATTCGAGACTCTAGAAAGCAAGAGCGTGCTTCTTGCTCTAAAGCAGAGTGTGTTTCATGGATGAGAAGTGTGCTGTGTGTTTCCCTTCAGAAACGGAGTTAAATGCCAGGCTCTGTGTCTTCCTACAAGCGAGACTTCGTTTCAGGTAAACGCAGTCACTTTTCAGCTCAAACGAAGCTATATTGTACACGAAGCTCACTCGTTTCTCGCTCTTAACTGAAACGCATTGGATGTTAGAGGGCCTGTGGTTTGTATCAGTTTCAGAAGCAGAGTTGAACTAGATATGGTCCGTGTGTGTAGGAAACACAGTTCTTTTGTTCTGAGCACTCTCACGTTTCCCGCCTTATTCGAGACTCTAGAAAGCAAGAGCGTGCTTCTTGCTCTAAAGCAGAGTGTGTTTCATGGATGAGAAGTGTGCTGTGTGTTTCCCTTCAGAAACGGAGTTAAATGCCAGGCTCTGTGTCTTCCTACAAGCGAGACTTCGTTTCAGGTAAACGCAGTCACTTTTCAGCTCAAACGAAGCTATATTGTACACGAAGCTCACACGTTTCTCGCTCTTAACTGAAATGCATTGGATGTTAGAGGGCCTGTGGTTTGTATCAGTTTCAGAAGCAGAGTTGAACTAGATATGGTCCGTGTGTGTAGGAAACACAGTTCTTTTGTTCTGAGCACTCTCACGTTTCCCGCAAGCGAGACTTCGTTTCAGGTAAACGCAGTCACTTTTCAGCTCAAACGAAGCTATATTGTACACGAAGCTCACACGTTTCTCGCTCTTAACTGAAACGCATTGGATGTTAGAGGGCCTGTGGTTTGTATCAGTTTCAGAAGCAGAGTTGAACTAGATATGGTCCGTGTGTGTAGGAAACACAGTGCTTTTGTTCTGAGCACTCTCACGTTTCCCGCCTTATTCGAGACTCTAGAAAGCAAGAGCGTGCTTCTTGCTCTAAAGCAGAGTGTGTTTCATGGATGAGAAGTGTGCTGTGTGTTTCCCTTCAGAAACGGAGTTAAATGCCAGGCTCTGCGTCTTCCTACAAGCGAGACTTCATTTCAGGTAAACGCAGTCACTTTTCAGCTCAAACGAAGCTATATTGTACACGAAGCTCACACGTTTCTCGCTCTTAACTGAAACGCATTGGATGTTAGAGGGCCTGTGGTTTGTATCAGTTTCAGAAGCAGAGTTGAACTAGATATGGTCCGTGTGTGTAGGAAACACAGTTCTTTTGTTCTGAGCACTCTCACGTTTCCCGCCTTATTCGAGACTCTAGAAAGCAAGAGCGTGCTTCTTGCTCTAAAGCAGAGTGTGTTTCATGGATGAGAAGTGTGCTGTGTGTTTCCCTTCAGAAACGGAGTTAAATGCCAGGCTCTGCGTCTTCCTACAAGCGAGACTTCGTTTCAGGTAAACGCAGTCACTTTTCAGCTCAAACGAAGCTATATTGTACACGAAGCTCACACGTTTCTCGCTCTTAACTGAAACGCATTGGATGTTAGAGGGCCTGTGGTTTGTATCAGTTTCAGAAGCAGAGTTGAACTAGATATGGTCCGTGTGTGTAGGAAACACAGTTCTTTTGTTCTGAGCACTCTCACGTTTCCCGCCTTATTAGAGACTCTAGAAAGCAAGAGCGTGCTTCTTGCTCTAAAGCAGAGTGTGTTTCATGGATGAGAAGTGTGCTGTGTGTTTCCCTTCAGAAACGGAGTTAAATGCCAGGCTCTGTGTCTTCCTACACGCGAGACTTCGTTTCAGGTAAACGCAGTCACTTTTCAGCTCAAACGAAGCTATATTGTACACGAAGCTCACACGTTTCTCGCTCTTAACTGAAACGCATTGGATGTTAGAGGGCCTGTGGTTTGTATCAGTTTCAGAAGCAGAGTTGAACTAGATATGGTCCGTGTGTGTAGGAAACACAGTTCTTTTGTTCTGAGCACTCTCACGTTTCCCGCCTTATTCGAGACTCTAGAAAGCAAGAGCGTGCTTCTTGCTCTAAAGCAGAGTGTGTTTCATGGATGAGAAGTGTGCTGTGTGTTTCCCTTCAGAAACGGAGTTAAATGCCAGGCTCTGTGTCTTCCTACAAGCGAGACTTCGTTTCAGGTAAACGCAGTCACTTTTCAGCTCAAACGAAGCTATATTGTACACGAAGCTCACACGTTTCTCGCTCTTAACTGAAACGCATTGGATGTTAGAGGGCCTGTGGTTTGTATCAGTTTCAGAAGCAGAGTTGAACTAGATATGGTCCGTGTGTGTAGGAAACACAGTTCTTTTGTTCTGAGCACTCTCACGTTTCCCGCCTTATTCGAGACTCTAGAAAGCAAGAGCGTGCTTCTTGCTCTAAAGCAGAGTGTGTTTCATGGATGAGAAGTGTGCTGTGTGTTTCCCTTCAGAAACGGAGTTAAATGCCAGGCTCTGTGTCTTCCTACAAGCGAGACTTCGTTTCAGGTAAACGCAGTCACTTTTCAGCTCAAACGAAGCTATATTGTACACGAAGCTCACACGTTTCTCGCTCTTAACTGAAACGCATTGGATGTTAGAGGGCCTGTGGTTTGTATCAGTTTCAGAAGCAGAGTTGAACTAGATATGGTCCGTGTGTGTAGGAAACACAGTTCTTTTGTTCTGAGCACTCTCACGTTTCCCGCCTTATTCGAGACTCTAGAAAGCAAGAGCGTGCTTCTTGCTCTAAAGCAGAGTGTGTTTCATGGATGAGAAGTGTGCTGTGTGTTTCCCTTCAGAAACGGAGTTAAATGCCAGGCTCTGTGTCTTCCTACAAGCGAGACTTCGTTTCAGGTAAACGCAGTCACTTTTCAGCTCAAACGAAGCTATATTGTACACGAAGCTCACACGTTTCTCGCTCTTAACTGAAACGCATTGGATGTTAGAGGGCCTGTGGTTTGTATCAGTTTCAGAAGCAGAGTTGAACTAGATATGGTCCGTGTGTGTAGGAAACACAGTTCTTTTGTTCTGAGCACTCTCACGTTTCCCGCCTTATTCGAGACTCTAGAAAGCAAGAGCGTGCTTCTTGCTCTAAAGCAGAGTGTGTTTCATTGATGAGAAGTGTGCTGTGTGTTTCCCTTCAGAAACGGAGTTAAATGCCAGGCTCTGTGTCTTCCTACAAGCGAGACTTCGTTTCAGGTAAACGCAGTCACTTTTCAGCTCAAACGAAGCTATATTGTACACGAAGCTCACACGTTTCTCGCTCTTAACTGAAACGCATTGGATGTTAGAGGGCCTGTGGTTTGTATCAGTTTCAGAAGCAGAGTTGAACTAGATATGGTCTGTGTGTAGGAGACACAGTTCTTTTGTTCTGAGCACTCTCACGTTTCCCGCCTTATTCGAGACTCTAGAAAGCAAGAGCGTGCTTCTTGCTCTAAAGCAGAGTGTGTTTCATTGATGAGAAGTGTGCTGTGTGTTTCCCTTCAGAAACGGAGTTAAATGCCAGGTTCTGTGTCTTCCTACAAGCGAGACTTCGTTTCAGGTAAACGCAGTCACTTTTCAGCTCAAACGAAGCTATATTGTACACGAAGCTCACACGTTTCTCGCTCTTAACTGAAACGCATTGGATGTTAGAGGGCCTGTGGTTTGTATCAGTTTCAGAAGCAGAGTTGAACTAGATATGGTCTGTGTGTAGGAGACACAGTTCTTTTGTTCTGAGCACTCTCACGTTTCCCGCCTTATTCGAGACTCTAGAAAGCAAGAGCGTGCTTCTTGCTCTAAAGCAGAGTGTGTTTCATGGATGAGAAGTGTGCTGTGTGTTTCCCTTCAGAAACGGAGTTAAATGCCAGGCTCTGTGTCTTCCTACAAGCGAGACTTCGTTTCAGGTAAACGCAGTCACTTTTCAGCTCAAACGAAGCTATATTGTACACGAAGCTCACTCGTTTCTCGCTCTTAACTGAAACGCATTGGATGTTAGAGGGCCTGTGGTTTGTATCAGTTTCAGAAGCAGAGTTGAACTAGATATGGTCCGTGTGTGTAGGAAACACAGTTCTTTTGTTCTGAG
The DNA here is from genome assembly GCA_949786405.1 of Onychomys arenicola. NCBI lineage: Eukaryota > Metazoa > Chordata > Mammalia > Rodentia > Cricetidae > Onychomys > Onychomys arenicola. The sequence goes on from CATKUM010000111.1 coordinate 229,670, forward strand.
CACTCTCACGTTTCCCGCCTTATTCGAGACTCTAGAAAGCAAGAGCGTGCTTCTTGCTCTAAAGCAGAGTGTGTTTCATGGATGAGAAGTGTGCTGTGTGTTTCCCTTCAGAAACGGAGTTAAATGCCAGGCTCTGTGTCTTCCTACAAGCGAGACTTCGTTTCAGGTAAACGCAGTCACTTTTCAGCTCAAACGAAGCTATATTGTACACGAAGCTCACACGTTTCTCGCTCTTAACTGAAACGCATTGGATGTTAGAGGGCCTGTGGTTTGTATCAGTTTCAGAAGCAGAGTTGAACTAGATATGGTCCGTGTGTGTAGGAAACACAGTTCTTTTGTTCTGAGCACTCTCACGTTTCCCGCAAGCGAGACTTCGTTTCAGGTAAACGCAGTCACTTTTCAGCTCAAACGAAGCTATATTGTACACGAAGCTCACACGTTTCTCGCTCTTAACTGAAACGCATTGGATGTTAGAGGGCCTGTGGTTTGTATCAGTTTCAGAAGCAGAGTTGAACTAGATATGGTCCGTGTGTGTAGGAAACACAGTTCTTTTGTTCTGAGCACTCTCACGTTTCCCGCCTTATTCGAGACTCTAGAAAGCAAGAGCGTGCTTCTTGCTCTAAAGCAGAGTGTGTTTCATGGATGAGAAGTGTGCTGTGTGTTTCCCTTCAGAAACGGAGTTAAATGCCAGGCTCTGCGTCTTCCTACAAGCGAGACTTCGTTTCAGGTAAACGCAGTCACTTTTCAGCTCAAACGAAGCTATATTGTACACGAAGCTCACACGTTTCTCGCTCTTAACTGAAACGCATTGGATGTTAGAGGGCCTGTGGTTTGTATCAGTTTCAGAAGCAGAGTTGAACTAGATATGGTCCGTGTGTGTAGGAAACACAGTTCTTTTGTTCTGAGCACTCTCACGTTTCCCGCCTTATTCGAGACTCTAGAAAGCAAGAGCGTGCTTCTTGCTCTAAAGCAGAGTGTGTTTCATGGATGAGAAGTGTGCTGTGTGTTTCCCTTCAGAAACGGAGTTAAATGCCAGGCTCTGCGTCTTCCTACAAGCGAGACTTCGTTTCAGGTAAACGCAGTCACTTTTCAGCTCAAACGAAGCTATATTGTACACGAAGCTCACACGTTTCTCGCTCTTAACTGAAACGCATTGGATGTTAGAGGGCCTGTGGTTTGTATCAGTTTCAGAAGCAGAGTTGAACTAGATATGGTCCGTGTGTGTAGGAAACACAGTTCTTTTGTTCTGAGCACTCTCACGTTTCCCGCCTTATTAGAGACTCTAGAAAGCAAGAGCGTGCTTCTTGCTCTAAAGCAGAGTGTGTTTCATGGATGAGAAGTGTGCTGTGTGTTTCCCTTCAGAAACGGAGTTAAATGCCAGGCTCTGTGTCTTCCTACAAGCGAGACTTCGTTTCAGGTAAACGCAGTCACTTTTCAGCTCAAACGAAGCTATATTGTACACGAAGCTCACACGTTTCTCGCTCTTAACTGAAACGCATTGGATGTTAGAGGGCCTGTGGTTTGTATCAGTTTCAGAAGCAGAGTTGAACTAGATATGGTCCGTGTGTGTAGGAAACACAGTTCTTTTGTTCTGAGCACTCTCACGTTTCCCGCCTTATTCGAGACTCTAGAAAGCAAGAGCGTGCTTCTTGCTCTAAAGCAGAGTGTGTTTCATGGATGAGAAGTGTGCTGTGTGTTTCCCTTCAGAAACGGAGTTAAATGCCAGGCTCTGTGTCTTCCTACAAGCGAGACTTCGTTTCAGGTAAACGCAGTCACTTTTCAGCTCAAACGAAGCTATATTGTACACGAAGCTCACACGTTTCTCGCTCTTAACTGAAACGCATTGGATGTTAGAGGGCCTGTGGTTTGTATCAGTTTCAGAAGCAGAGTTGAACTAGATATGGTCCGTGTGTGTAGGAAACACAGTTCTTTTGTTCTGAGCACTCTCACGTTTCCCGCCTTATTCGAGACTCTAGAAAGCAAGAGCGTGCTTCTTGCTCTAAAGCAGAGTGTGTTTCATGGATGAGAAGTGTGCTGTGTGTTTCCCTTCAGAAACGGAGTTAAATGCCAGGCTCTGTGTCTTCCTACAAGCGAGACTTCGTTTCAGGTAAACGCAGTCACTTTTCAGCTCAAACGAAGCTATATTGTACACGAAGCTCACACGTTTCTCGCTCTTAACTGAAACGCATTGGATGTTAGAGGGCCTGTGGTTTGTATCAGTTTCAGAAGCAGAGTTGAACTAGATATGGTCCGTGTGTGTAGGAAACACAGTTCTTTTGTTCTGAGCACTCTCACGTTTCCCGCCTTATTCGAGACTCTAGAAAGCAAGAGCGTGCTTCTTGCTCTAAAGCAGAGTATGTTTCATGGATGAGAAGTGTGCTGTGTGTTTCCCTTCAGAAACGGAGTTAAATGCCAGGCTCTGTGTCTTCCTACAAGCGAGACTTCGTTTCAGGTAAACGCAGTCACTTTTCAGCTCAAACGAAGCTATATTGTACACGAAGCTCACACGTTTCTCGCTCTTAACTGAAACGCATTGGATGTTAGAGGGCCTGTGGTTTGTATCAGTTTCAGAAGCAGAGTTGAACTAGATATGGTCCGTGTGTGTAGGAAACACAGTTCTTTTGTTCTGAGCACTCTCACGTTTCCCGCCTTATTCGAGACTCTAGAAAGCAAGAGCGTGCTTCTTGCTCTAAAGCAGAGTGTGTTTCATGGATGAGAAGTGTGCTGTGTGTTTCCCTTCAGAAACGGTGTTAAATGCCAGGCGCTGCGTCTTCCTACAAGCGAGACTTCGTTTCAGGTAAACGCAGTCACTTTTCAGCTCAAACGAAGCTATATTGTACACGAAGCTCACACGTTTCTCGCTCTTAACTGAAACGCATTGGATGTTAGAGGGCCTGTGGTTTGTATCAGTTTCAGAAGCAGAGTTGAACTAGATATGGTCCGTGTGTGTAGGAAACACAGTTCTTTTGTTCTGAGCACTCTCACGTTTCCCGCCTTATTAGAGACTCTAGAAAGCAAGAGCGTGCTTCTTGCTCTAAAGCAGAGTGTGTTTCATGGATGAGAACTGTGCTGTGTGTTTCCCTTCAGAAACGGAGTTAAATGCCAGGCTCTGCGTCTTCCTACAAGCGAGACTTCGTTTCAGGTAAACGCAGTCACTTTTCAGCTCAAACGAAGCTATATTGTACACGAAGCTCACACGTTTCTCGCTCTTAACTGAAACGCATTGGATGTTAGAGGGCCTGTGGTTTGTATCAGTTTCAGAAGCAGAGTTGAACTAGATATGGTCCGTGTGTGTAGGAAACACAGTTCTTTTGTTCTGAGCACTCTCACGTTTCCCGCCTTATTCGAGACTCTAGAAAGCAAGAGCGTGCTTCTTGCTCTAAAGCAGAGTGTGTTTCATGGATGAGAAGTGTGCTGTGTGTTTCCCTTCAGAAACGGAGTTAAATGCCAGGCTCTGCGTCTTCCTACAAGCGAGACTTCGTTTCAGGTAAACGCAGTCACTTTTCAGCTCAAACGAAGCTATATTGTACACGAAGCTCACACGTTTCTCGCTCTTAACTGAAACGCATTGGATGTTAGAGGGCCTGTGGTTTGTATCAGTTTCAGAAGCAGAGTTGAACTAGATATGGTCCGTGTGTGTAGGAAACACAGTTCTTTTGTTCTGAGCACTCTCACGTTTCCCGCCTTATTCGAGACTCTAGAAAGCAAGAGCGTGCTTCTTGCTCTAAAGCAGAGTGTGTTTCATGGATGAGAAGTGTGCTGTGTGTTTCCCTTCAGAAACGGAGTTAAATGCCAGGCTCTGTGTCTTCCTACAAGCGAGACTTCGTTTCAGGTAAACGCAGTCACTTTTCAGCTCAAACGAAGCTATATTGTACACGAAGCTCACACGTTTCTCGCTCTTAACTGAAACGCATTGGATGTTAGAGGGCCTGTGGTTTGTATCAGTTTCAGAAGCAGAGTTGAACTAGATATGGTCCGTGTGTGTAGGAAACACAGTTCTTTTGTTCTGAGCACTCTCACGTTTCCCGCCTTATTCGAGACTCTAGAAAGCAAGAGCGTGCTTCTTGCTCTAAAGCAGAGTGTGTTTCATGGATGAGAAGTGTGCTGTGTGTTTCCCTTCAGAAACGGAGTTAAATGCCAGGCTCTGTGTCTTCCTACAAGCGAGACTTCGTTTCAGGTAAACGCAGTCACTTTTCAGCTCAAACGGAGCTATATTGTACACGAAGCTCACACGTTTCTCGCTCTTAACTGAAACGCATTGGATGTTAGAGGGCCTGTGGTTTGTATCAGTTTCAGAAGCAGAGTTGAACTAGATATGGTCCGTGTGTGTAGGAAACACAGTTCTTTTGTTCTGAGCACTCTCACGTTTCCCGCCTTATTCGAGACTCTAGAAAGCAAGAGCGTGCTTCTTGCTCTAAAGCAGAGTGTGTTTCATGGATGAGAAGTGTGCTGTGTGTTTCCCTTCAGAAACGGTGTTAAATGCCAGGCGCTGCGTCTTCCTACAAGCGAGACTTCGTTTCAGGTAAACGCAGTCACTTTTCAGCTCAAACGAAGCTATATTGTACACGAAGCTCACACGTTTCTCGCTCTTAACTGAAACGCATTGGATGTTAGAGGGCCTGTGGTTTGTATCAGTTTCAGAAGCAGAGTTGAACTAGATATGGTCCGTGTGTGTAGGAAACACAGTTCTTTTGTTCTGAGCACTCTCACGTTTCCCGCCTTATTAGAGACTCTAGAAAGCAAGAGCGTGCTTCTTGCTCTAAAGCAGAGTGTGTTTCATGGATGAGAAGTGTGCTGTGTGTTTCCCTTCAGAAACGGAGTTAAATGCCAGGCTCTGCGTCTTCCTACAAGCGAGACTTCGTTTCAGGTAAACGCAGTCACTTTTCAGCTCAAACGAAGCTATATTGTACACGAAGCTCACACGTTTCTCGCTCTTAACTGAAACGCATTGGATGTTAGAGGGCCTGTGGTTTGTATCAGTTTCAGAAGCAGAGTTGAACTAGATATGGTCCGTGTGTGTAGGAAACACAGTTCTTTTGTTCTGAGCACTCTCACGTTTCCCGCCTTATTCGAGACTCTAGAAAGCAAGAGCGTGCTTCTTGCTCTAAAGCAGAGTGTGTTTCATGGATGAGAAGTGTGCTGTGTGTTTCCCTTCAGAAACGGAGTTAAATGCCAGGCTCTGCGTCTTCCTACAAGCGAGACTTCGTTTCAGGTAAACGCAGTCACTTTTCAGCTCAAACGAAGCTATATTGTACACGAAGCTCACACGTTTCTCGCTCTTAACTGAAACGCATTGGATGTTAGAGGGCCTGTGGTTTGTATCAGTTTCAGAAGCAGAGTTGAACTAGATATGGTCCGTGTGTGTAGGAAACACAGTTCTTTTGTTCTGAGCACTCTCACGTTTCCCGCCTTATTCGAGACTCTAGAAAGCAAGAGCGTGCTTCTTGCTCTAAAGCAGAGTGTGTTTCATGGATGAGAAGTGTGCTGTGTGTTTCCCTTCAGAAACGGTGTTAAATGCCAGGCTCTGCGTCTTCCTACAAGCGAGACTTCGTTTCAGGTAAACGCAGTCACTTTTCAGCTCAAACGAAGCTATATTGTACACGAAGCTCACACGTTTCTCGCTCTTAACTGAAACGCATTGGATGTTAGAGGGCCTGTGGTTTGTATCAGTTTCAGAAGCAGAGTTGAACTAGATATGGTCCGTGTGTGTAGGAAACACAGTTCTTTTGTTCTGAGCACTCTCACGTTTCCCGCCTTATTCGAGACTCTAGAAAGCAAGAGCGTGCTTCTTGCTCTAAAGCAGAGTGTGTTTCATGGATGAGAAGTGTGCTGTGTGTTTCCCTTCAGAAACGGAGTTAAATGCCAGGCTCTGTGTCTTCCTACAAGCGAGACTTCGTTTCAGGTAAACGCAGTCACTTTTCAGCTCAAACGAAGCTATATTGTACACGAAGCTCACACGTTTCTCGCTCTTAACTGAAACGCATTGGATGTTAGAGGGCCTGTGGTTTGTATCAGTTTCAGAAGCAGAGTTGAACTAGATATGGTCCGTGTGTGTAGGAAACACAGTTCTTTTGTTCTGAGCACTCTCACGTTTCCCGCCTTATTCGAGAATCTAGAAAGCAAGAGCGTGCTTCTTGCTCTAAAGCAGAGTGTGTTTCATGGATGAGAAGTGTGCTGTGTGTTTCCCTTCAGAAACGGAGTTAAATGCCAGGCTCTGTGTCTTCCTACAAGCGAGACTTCGTTTCAGGTAAACGCAGTCACTTTTCAGCTCAAACGAAGCTATATTGTACACGAAGCTCACACGTTTCTCGCTCTTAACTGAAACGCATTGGATGTTAGAGGGCCTGTGGTTTGTATCAGTTTCAGAAGCAGAGTTGAACTAGATATGGTCCGTGTGTGTAGGAAACACAGTTCTTTTGTTCTGAGCACTCTCACGTTTCCCGCCTTATTAGAGACTCTAGAAAGCAAGAGCGTGCTTCTTGCTCTAAAGCAGAGTGTGTTTCATGGATGAGAAGTGTGCTGTGTGTTTCCCTTCAGAAACGGTGTTAAATGCCAGGCTCTGCGTCTTCCTACAAGCGAGACTTCGTTTCAGGTAAACGCAGTCACTTTTCAGCTCAAACGAAGCTATATTGTACACGAAGCTCACACGTTTCTCGCTCTTAACTGAAACGCATTGGATGTTAGAGGGCCTGTGGTTTGTATCAGTTTCAGAAGCAGAGTTGAACTAGATATGGTCCGTGTGTGTAGGAAACACAGTTCTTTTGTTCTGAGCACTCTCACGTTTCCCGCCTTATTCGAGACTCTAGAAAGCAAGAGCGTGCTTCTTGCTCTAAAGCAGAGTGTGATTCATGGATGAGAAGTGTGCTGTGTGTTTCCCTTCAGAAACGGAGTTAAATGCCAGGCTCTGCGTCTTCCTACAAGCGAGACTTCGTTTCAGGTAAACGCAGTCACTTTTCAGCTCAAACGAAGCTATATTGTACACGAAGCTCACACGTTTCTCGCTCTTAACTGAAACGCATTGGATGTTAGAGGGCCTGTGGTTTGTATCAGTTTCAGAAGCAGAGTTGAACTAGATATGGTCCGTGTGTGTAGGAAACACAGTTCTTTTGTTCTGAGCACTCTCACGTTTCCCGCCTTATTCGAGACTCTAGAAAGCAAGAGCGTGCTTCTTGCTCTAAAGCAGAGTGTGTTTCATGGATGAGAAGTGTGCTGTGTGTTTCCCTTCAGAAACGGAGTTAAATGCCAGGCTCTGTGTCTTCCTACAAGCGAGACTTCGTTTCAGGTAAACGCAGTCACTTTTCAGCTCAAACGAAGCTATATTGTACACGAAGCTCACACGTTTCTCGCTCTTAACTGAAACGCATTGGATGTTAGAGGGCCTGTGGTTTGTATCAGTTTCAGAAGCAGAGTTGAACTAGATATGGTCCGTGTGTGTAGGAAACACAGTTCTTTTGTTCTGAGCACTCTCACGTTTCCCGCCTTATTCGAGACTCTAGAAAGCAAGAGCGTGCTTCTTGCTCTAAAGCAGAGTGTGTTTCATGGATGAGAAGTGTGCTGTGTGTTTCCCTTCAGAAACGGAGTTAAATGCCAGGCTCTGTGTCTTCCTACAAGCGAGACTTCGTTTCAGGTAAACGCAGTCACTTTTCAGCTCAAACGAAGCTATATTGTACACGAAGCTCACACGTTTCTCGCTCTTAACTGAAACGCATTGGATGTTAGAGGGCCTGTGGTTTGTATCAGTTTCAGAAGCAGAGTTGAACTAGATATGGTCCGTGTGTGTAGGAAACACAGTTCTTTTGTTCTGAGCACTCTCACGTTTCCCGCCTTATTCGAGACTCTAGAAAGCAAGAGCGTGCTTCTTGCTCTAAAGCAGAGTGTGTTTCATGGATGAGAAGTGTGCTGTGTGTTTCCCTTCAGAAACGGAGTTAAATGCCAGGCTCTGTGTCTTCCTACAAGCGAGACTTCGTTTCAGGTAAACGCAGTCACTTTTCAGCTCAAACGAAGCTATATTGTACACGAAGCTCACACGTTTCTCGCTCTTAACTGAAACGCATTGGATGTTAGAGGGCCTGTGGTTTGTATCAGTTTCAGAAGCAGAGTTGAACTAGATATGGTCCGTGTGTGTAGGAAACACAGTTCTTTTGTTCTGAGCACTCTCACGTTTCCCGCCTTATTAGAGACTCTAGAAAGCAAGAGCGTGCTTCTTGCTCTAAAGCAGAGTGTGTTTCATGGATGAGAAGTGTGCTGTGTGTTTCCCTTCAGAAACGGAGTTAAATGCCAGGCTCTGCGTCTTCCTACAAGCGAGACTTCGTTTCAGGTAAACGCAGTCACTTTTCAGCTCAAACGAAGCTATATTGTACACGAAGCTAACACGTTTCTCGCTCTTAACTGAAACGCATTGGATGTTAGAGGGCCTGTGGTTTGTATCAGTTTCAGAAGCAGAGTTGAACTAGATATGGTCCGTGTGTGTAGGAAACACAGTTCTTTTGTTCTGAGCACTCTCACGTTTCCCGCCTTATTAGAGACTCTAGAAAGCAAGAGCGTGCTTCTTGCTCTAAAGCAGAGTGTGTTTCATGGATGAGAACTGTGCTGTGTGTTTCCCTTCAGAAACGGAGTTAAATGCCAGGCTCTGCGTCTTCCTACAAGCGAGACTTCGTTTCAGGTAAACGCAGTCACTTTTCAGCTCAAACGAAGCTATATTGTACACGAAGCTCACACGTTTCTCGCTCTTAACTTAAACGCATTGGATGTTAGAGGGCCTGTGGTTTGTATCAGTTTCAGAAGCAGAGTTGAACTAGATATGGTCCGTGTGTGTAGGAAACACAGTTCTTTTGTTCTGAGCACTCTCACGTTTCCCGCCTTATTAGAGACTCTAGAAAGCAAGAGCGTGCTTCTTGCTCTAAAGCAGAGTGTGTTTCATGGATGAGAAGTGTGCTGTGTGTTTCCCTTCAGAAACGGAGTTAAATGCCAGGCTCTGTGTCTTCCTACAAGCGAGACTTCGTTTCAGGTAAACGCAGTCACTTTTCAGCTCAAACGAAGCTATATTGTACACGAAGCTCACACGTTTCTCGCTCTTAACTGAAACGCATTGGATGTTAGAGGGCCTGTGGTTTGTATCAGTTTCAGAAGCAGAGTTGAACTAGATATGGTCCGTGTGTGTAGGAAACACAGTTCTTTTGTTCTGAGCACTCTCACGTTTCCCGCCTTATTCGAGACTCTAGAAAGCAAGAGCGTGCTTCTTGCTCTAAAGCAGAGTGTGTTTCATGGATGAGAAGTGTGCTGTGTGTTTCCCTTCAGAAACGGAGTTAAATGCCAGGCTCTGTGTCTTCCTACAAGCGAGACTTCGTTTCAGGTAAACGCAGTCACTTTTCAGCTCAAACGAAGCTATATTGTACACGAAGCTCACACGTTTCTCGCTCTTAACTGAAACGCATTGGATGTTAGAGGGCCTGTGGTTTGTATCAGTTTCAGAAGCAGAGTTGAACTAGATATGGTCCGTGTGTGTAGGAAACACAGTTCTTTTGTTCTGAGCACTCTCACGTTTCCCGCCTTATTCGAGACTCTAGAAAGCAAGAGCGTGCTTCTTGCTCTAAAGCAGAGTGTGTTTCATGGATGAGAAGTGTGCTGTGTGTTTCCCTTCAGAAACGGAGTTAAATGCCAGGCTCTGTGTCTTCCTACAAGCGAGACTTCGTTTCAGGTAAACGCAGTCACTTTTCAGCTCAAACGAAGCTATATTGTACACGAAGCTCACACGTTTCTCGCTCTTAACTGAAACGCATTGGATGTTAGAGGGCCTGTGGTTTGTATCAGTTTCAGAAGCAGAGTTGAACTAGATATGGTCCGTGTGTGTAGGAAACACAGTTCTTTTGTTCTGAGCACTCTCACGTTTCCCGCCTTATTAGAGACTCTAGAAAGCAAGAGCGTGCTTCTTGCTCTAAAGCAGAGTGTGTTTCATGGATGAGAAGTGTGCTGTGTGTTTCCCTTCAGAAACGGTGTTAAATGCCAGGCTCTGCGTCTTCCTACAAGCGAGACTTCGTTTCAGGTAAACGCAGTCACTTTTCAGCTCAAACGAAGCTATATTGTACACGAAGCTCACACGTTTCTCGCTCTTAACTGAAACGCATTGGATGTTAGAGGGCCTGTGGTTTGTATCAGTTTCAGAAGCAGAGTTGAACTAGATATGGTCCGTGTGTGTAGGAAACACAGTTCTTTTGTTCTGAGCACTCTCACGTTTCCCGCCTTATTCGAGACTCTAGAAAGCAAGAGCGTGCTTCTTGCTCTAAAGCAGAGTGTGTTTCATGGATGAGAAGTGTGCTGTGTGTTTCCCTTCAGAAACGGAGTTAAATGCCAGGCTCTGCGTCTTCCTACAAGCGAGACTTCGTTTCAGGTAAACGCAGTCACTTTTCAGCTCAAACGAAGCTATATTGTACACGAAGCTCACACGTTTCTCGCTCTTAACTGAAACGCATTGGATGTTAGAGGGCCTGTGGTTTGTATCAGTTTCAGAAGCAGAGTTGAACTAGATATGGTCCGTGTGTGTAGGAAACACAGTTCTTTTGTTCTGAGCACTCTCACGTTTCCCGCCTTATTCGAGACTCTAGAAAGCAAGAGCGTGCTTCTTGCTCTAAAGCAGAGTGTGTTTCATGGATGAGAAGTGTGCTGTGTGTTTCCCTTCAGAAACGGAGTTAAATGCCAGGCTCTGCGTCTTCCTACAAGCGAGACTTCGTTTCAGGTAAACGCAGTCACTTTTCAGCTCAAACGAAGCTATATTGTACACGAAGCTCACACGTTTCTCGCTCTTAACTGAAACGCATTGGATGTTAGAGGGCCTGTGGTTTGTATCAGTTTCAGAAGCAGAGTTGAACTAGATATGGTCCGTGTGTGTAGGAAACACAGTTCTTTTGTTCTGAGCACTCTCACGTTTCCCGCCTTATTCGAGACTCTAGAAAGCAAGAGCGTGCTTCTTGCTCTAAAGCAGAGTGTGTTTCATGGATGAGAAGTGTGCTGTGTGTTTCCCTTCAGAAACGGTGTTAAATGCCAGGCTCTGCGTCTTCCTACAAGCGAGACTTCGTTTCAGGTAAACGCAGTCACTTTTCAGCTCAAACGAAGCTATATTGTACACGAAGCTCACACGTTTCTCGCTCTTAACTGAAACGCATTGGATGTTAGAGGGCCTGTGGTTTGTATCAGTTTCAGAAGCAGAGTTGAACTAGATATGGTCCGTGTGTGTAGGAAACACAGTTCTTTTGTTCTGAGCACTCTCACGTTTCCCGCCTTATTCGAGACTCTAGAAAGCAAGAGCGTGCTTCTTGCTCTAAAGCAGAGTGTGTTTCATGGATGAGAAGTGTGCTGTGTGTTTCCCTTCAGAAACGGAGTTAAATGCCAGGCTCTGTGTCTTCCTACAAGCGAGACTTCGTTTCAGGTAAACGCAGTCACTTTTCAGCTCAAACGAAGCTATATTGTACACGAAGCTCACACGTTTCTCGCTCTTAACTGAAACGCATTGGATGTTAGAGGGCCTGTGGTTTGTATCAGTTTCAGAAGCAGAGTTGAACTAGATATGGTCCGTGTGTGTAGGAAACACAGTTCTTTTGTTCTGAGCACTCTCACGTTTCCCGCCTTATTCGAGACTCTAGAAAGCAAGAGCGTGCTTCTTGCTCTAAAGCAGAGTGTGTTTCATGGATGAGAAGTGTGCTGTGTGTTTCCCTTCAGAAACGGAGTTAAATGCCAGGCTCTGTGTCTTCCTACAAGCGAGACTTCGTTTCAGGTAAACGCAGTCACTTTTCAGCTCAAACGAAGCTATATTGTACACGAAGCTCACACGTTTCTCGCTCTTAACTGAAACGCATTGGATGTTAGAGGGCCTGTGGTTTGTATCAGTTTCAGAAGCAGAGTTGAACTAGATATGGTCCGTGTGTGTAGGAAACACAGTTCTTTTGTTCTGAGCACTCTCACGTTTCCCGCCTTATTAGAGACTCTAGAAAGCAAGAGCGTGCTTCTTGCTCTAAAGCAGAGTGTGTTTCATGGATGAGAAGTGTGCTGTGTGTTTCCCTTCAGAAACGGTGTTAAATGCCAGGCTCTGCGTCTTCCTACAAGCGAGACTTCGTTTCAGGTAAACGCAGTCACTTTTCAGCTCAAACGAAGCTATATTGTACACGAAGCTCACACGTTTCTCGCTCTTAACTGAAACGCATTGGATGTTAGAGGGCCTGTGGTTTGTATCAGTTTCAGAAGCAGAGTTGAACTAGATATGGTCCGTGTGTGTAGGAAACACAGTTCTTTTGTTCTGAGCACTCTCACGTTTCCCGCCTTATTCGAGACTCTAGAAAGCAAGAGCGTGCTTCTTGCTCTAAAGCAGAGTGTGTTTCATGGATGAGAAGTGTGCTGTGTGTTTCCCTTCAGAAACGGAGTTAAATGCCAGGCTCTGCGTCTTCCTACAAGCGAGACTTCGTTTCAGGTAAACGCAGTCACTTTTCAGCTCAAACGAAGCTATATTGTACACGAAGCTCACACGTTTCTCGCTCTTAACTGAAACGCATTGGATGTTAGAGGGCCTGTGGTTTGTATCAGTTTCAGAAGCAGAGTTGAACTAGATATGGTCCGTGTGTGTAGGAAACACAGTTCTTTTGTTCTGAGCACTCTCACGTTTCCCGCCTTATTAGAGACTCTAGAAAGCAAGAGCGTGCTTCTTGCTCTAAAGCAGAGTGTGTTTCATGGATGAGAAGTGTGCTGTGTGTTTCCCTTCAGAAACGGTGTTAAATGCCAGGCTCTGCGTCTTCCTACAAGCGAGACTTCGTTTCAGGTAAACGCAGTCACTTTTCAGCTCAAACGAAGCTATATTGTACACGAAGCTCACACGTTTCTCGCTCTTAACTGAAACGCATTGGATGTTAGAGGGCCTGTGGTTTGTATCAGTTTCAGAAGCAGAGTTGAACTAGATATGGTCCGTGTGTGTAGGAAACACAGTTCTTTTGTTCTGAGCACTCTCACGTTTCCCGCCTTATTAGAGACTCTAGAAAGCAAGAGCGTGCTTCTTGCTCTAAAGCAGAGTGTGTTTCATGGATGAGAACTGTGCTGTGTGTTTCCCTTCAGAAACGGAGTTAAATGCCAGGCTCTGCGTCTTCCTACAAGCGAGACTTCGTTTCAGGTAAACGCAGTCACTTTTCAGCTCAAACGAAGCTATATTGTACACGAAGCTCACACGTTTCTCGCTCTTAACTGAAACGCATTGGATGTTAGAGGGCCTGTGGTTTGTATCAGTTTCAGAAGCAGAGTTGAACTAGATATGGTCCGTGTGTGTAGGAAACACAGTTCTTTTGTTCTGAGCACTCTCACGTTTCCCGCCTTATTCGAGACTCTAGAAAGCAAGAGCGTGCTTCTTGCTCTAAAGCAGAGTGTGTTTCATGGATGAGAAGTGTGCTGTGTGTTTCCCTTCAGAAACGGAGTTAAATGCCAGGCTCTGCGTCTTCCTACAAGCGAGACTTCGTTTCAGGTAAACGCAGTCACTTTTCAGCTCAAACGAAGCTATATTGTACACGAAGCTCACACGTTTCTCGCTCTTAACTGAAACGCATTGGATGTTAGAGGGCCTGTGGTTTGTATCAGTTTCAGAAGCAGAGTTGAACTAGATATGGTCCGTGTGTGTAGGAAACACAGTTCTTTTGTTCTGAGCACTCTCACGTTTCCCGCCTTATTCGAGACTCTAGAAAGCAAGAGCGTGCTTCTTGCTCGAAAGCAGAGTGTGTTTCATGGATGAGAAGTGTGCTGTGTGTTTCCCTTCAGAAACGGTGTTAAATGCCAGGCTCTGCGTCTTCCTACAAGCGAGACTTCGTTTCAGGTAAACGCAGTCACTTTTCAGCTCAAACGAAGCTATATTGTACACGAAGCTCACACGTTTCTCGCTCTTAACTGAAACGCATTGGATGTTAGAGGGCCTGTGGTTTGTATCAGTTTCAGAAGCAGAGTTGAACTAGATATGGTCCGTGTGTGTAGGAAACACAGTTCTTTTGTTCTGAGCACTCTCACGTTTCCCGCCTTATTCGAGACTCTAGAAAGCAAGAGCGTGCTTCTTGCTCTAAAGCAGAGTGTGTTTCATGGATGAGAAGTGTGCTGTGTGTTTCCCTTCAGAAACGGAGTTAAATGCCAGGCTCTGCGTCTTCCTACAAGCGAGACTTCGTTTCAGGTAAACGCAGTCACTTTTCAGCTCAAACGAAGCTATATTGTACACGAAGCTCACACGTTTCTCGCTCTTAACTGAAACGCATTGGATGTTAGAGGGCCTGTGGTTTGTATCAGTTTCAGAAGCAGAGTTGAACTAGATATGGTCCGTGTGTGTAGGAAACACAGTTCTTTTGTTCTGAGCACTCTCACGTTTCCCGCCTTATTAGAGACTCTAGAAAGCAAGAGCGTGCTTCTTGCTCTAAAGCAGAGTGTGTTTCATGGATGAGAAGTGTGCTGTGTGTTTCCCTTCAGAAACGGAGTTAAATGCCAGGCTCTGCGTCTTCCTACAAGCGAGACTTCGTTTCAGGTAAACGCAGTCACTTTTCAGCTCAAACGAAGCTATATTGTACACGAAGCTCACACGTTTCTCGCTCTTAACTGAAACGCATTGGATGTTAGAGGGCCTGTGGTTTGTATCAGTTTCAGAAGCAGAGTTGAACTAGATATGGTCCGTGTGTGTAGGAAACACAGTTCTTTTGTTCTGAGCACTCTCACGTTTCCCGCCTTATTCGAGACTCTAGAAAGCAAGAGCGTGCTTCTTGCTCTAAAGCAGAGTGTGTTTCATGGATGAGAAGTGTGCTGTGTGTTTCCCTTCAGAAACGGAGTTAAATGCCAGGCTCTGTGTCTTCCTACAAGCGAGACTTCGTTTCAGGTAAACGCAGTCACTTTTCAGCTCAAACGAAGCTATATTGTACACGAAGCTCCCACGTTTCTCGCTCTTAACTGAAACGCATTGGATGTTAGAGGGCCTGTGGTTTGTATCAGTTTCAGAAGCAGAGTTGAACTAGATATGGTCCGTGTGTGTAGGAAACACAGTTCTTTTGTTCTGAGCACTCTCACGTTTCCCGCCTTATTCGAGACTCTAGAAAGCAAGAGCGTGCTTCTTGCTCTAAAGCAGAGTGTGTTTCATGGATGAGAAGTGTGCTGTGTGTTTCCCTTCAGAAACGGAGTTAAATGCCAGGCTCTGTGTCTTCCTACAAGCGAGACTTCGTTTCAGGTAAACGCAGTCACTTTTCAGCTCAAACGAAGCTATATTGTACACGAAGCTCACACGTTTCTCGCTCTTAACTGAAACGCATTGGATGTTAGAGGGCCTGTGGTTTGTATCAGTTTCAGAAGCAGAGTTGAACTAGATATGGTCCGTGTGTGTAGGAAACACAGTTCTTTTGTTCTGAGCACTCTCACGTTTCCCGCCTTATTCGAGACTCTAGAAAGCAAGAGCGTGCTTCTTGCTCTAAAGCAGAGTGTGTTTCATGGATGAGAAGTGTGCTGTGTGTTTCCCTTCAGAAACGGAGTTAAATGCCAGGCTCTGTGTCTTCCTACAAGCGAGACTTCGTTTCAGGTAAACGCAGTCACTTTTCAGCTCAAACGAAGCTATATTGTACACGAAGCTCACACGTTTCTCGCTCTTAACTGAAACGCATTGGATGTTAGAGGGCCTGTGGTTTGTATCAGTTTCAGAAGCAGAGTTGAACTAGATATGGTCCGTGTGTGTAGGAAACACAGTTCTTTTGTTCTGAGCACTCTCACGTTTCCCGCCTTATTAGAGTCTCTAGAAAGCAAGAGCGTGCTTCTTGCTCTAAAGCAGAGTGTGTTTCATGGATGAGAAGTGTGCTGTGTGTTTCCCTTCAGAAACGGAGTTAAATGCCAGGCTCTGCGTCTTCCTACAAGCGAGACTTCGTTTCAGGTAAACGCAGTCACTTTTCAGCTCAAACGAAGCTATATTGTACACGAAGCTCACACGTTTCTCGCTCTTAACTGAAACGCATTGGATGTTAGAGGGCCTGTGGTTTGTATCAGTTTCAGAAGCAGAGTTGAACTAGATATGGTCCGTGTGTGTAGGAAACACAGTTCTTTTGTTCTGAGCACTCTCACGTTTCCCGCCTTATTAGAGACTCTAGAAAGCAAGAGCGTGCTTCTTGCTCTAAAGCAGAGTGTGTTTCATGGATGAGAAGTGTGCTGTGTGTTTCCCTTCAGAAACGGAGTTAAATGCCAGGCTCTGCGTCTTCCTACAAGCGAGACTTCGTTTCAGGTAAACGCAGTCACTTTTCAGCTCAAACGAAGCTATATTGTACACGAAGCTCACACGTTTCTCGCTCTTAACTGAAACGCATTGGATGTTAGAGGGCCTGTGGTTTGTATCAGTTTCAGAAGCAGAGTTGAACTAGATATGGTCCGTGTGTGTAGGAAACACAGTTCTTTTGTTCTGAGCACTCTCACGTTTCCCGCCTTATTCGAGACTCTAGAAAGAAAGAGCGTGCTTCTTGCTCTAAAGCAGAGTGTGTTTCATGGATGAGAAGTGTGCTGTGTGTTTCCCTTCAGAAACGGAGTTAAATGCCAGGCTCTGTGTCTTCCTACAAGCGAGACTTCGTTTCAGGTAAACGCAGTCACTTTTCAGCTCAAACGAAGCTATATTGTACACGAAGCTCACACGTTTCTCGCTCTTAACTGAAACGCATTGGATGTTAGAAGGCCTGTGGTTTGTATCAGTTTCAGAAGCAGAGTTGAACTAGATATGGTCCGTGTGTGTAGGAAACACAGTTCTTTTGTTCTGAGCACTCTCACGTTTCCCGCCTTATTCGAGACTCTAGAAAGCAAGAGCGTGCTTCTTGCTCTAAAGCAGAGTGTGTTTCATGGATGAGAAGTGTGCTGTGTGTTTCCCTTCAGAAACGGAGTTAAATGCCAGGCTCTGTGTCTTCCTACAAGCGAGACTTCGTTTCAGGTAAACGCAGTCACTTTTCAGCTCAAACGAAGCTATATTGTACACGAAGCTCACACGTTTCTCGCTCTTAACTGAAACGCATTGGATGTTAGAGGGCCTGTGGTTTGTATCAGTTTCAGAAGCAGAGTTGAACTAGATATGGTCCGTGTGTGTAGGAAACACAGTTCTTTTGTTCTGAGCACTCTCACGTTTCCCACCTTATTAGAGACTCTAGAAAGCAAGAGCGTGCTTCTTGCTCTAAAGCAGAGTGTGTTTCATGGATGAGAAGTGTGCTGTGTGTTTCCCTTCAGAAACGGAGTTAAATGCCAGGCTCTGTGTCTTCCTACAAGCGAGACTTCGTTTCAGGTAAACGCAGTCACTTTTCAGCTCAAACGAAGCTATATTGTACACGAAGCTCACACGTTTCTCGCTCTTAACTGAAACGCATTGGATGTTAGAGGGCCTGTGGTTTGTATCAGTTTCAGAAGCAGAGTTGAACTAGATATGGTCCGTGTGTGTAGGAAACACAGTTCTTTTGTTCTGAGCACTCTCACGTTTCCCGCCTTATTCGAGACTCTAGAAAGCAAGAGCGTGCTTCTTGCTCTAAAGCAGAGTGTGTTTCATGGATGAGAAGTGTGCTGTGTGTTTCCCTTCAGAAACGGAGTTAAATGCCAGGCTCTGTGTCTTCCTACAAGCGAGACTTCGTTTCAGGTAAACGCAGTCACTTTTCAGCTCAAACGAAGCTATATTGTACACGAAGCTCACACGTTTCTCGCTCTTAACTGAAACGCATTGGATGTTAGAGGGCCTGTGGTTTGTATCAGTTTCAGAAGCAGAGTTGAACTAGATATGGTCCGTGTGTGTAGGAAACACAGTTCTTTTGTTCTGAGCACTCTCACGTTTCCCGCCTTATTCGAGACTCTAGAAAGCAAGAGCGTGCTTCTTGCTCTAAAGCAGAGTGTGTTTCATGGATGAGAAGTGTGCTGTGTGTTTCCCTTCAGAAACGGAGTTAAATGCCAGGCTCTGTGTCTTCCTACAAGCGAGACTTCGTTTCAGGTAAACGCAGTCACTTTTCAGCTCAAACGAAGCTATATTGTACACGAAGCTCACACGTTTCTCGCTCTTAACTGAAACGCATTGGATGTTAGAGGGCCTGTGGTTTGTATCAGTTTCAGAAGCAGAGTTGAACTAGATATGGTCCGTGTGTGTAGGAAACACAGTTCTTTTGTTCTGAGCACTCTCACGTTTCCCGCCTTATTCGAGACTCTAGAAAGCAAGAGCGTGCTTCTTGCTCTAAAGCAGAGTGTGTTTCATGGATGAGAAGTGTGCTGTGTGTTTCCCTTCAGAAACGGAGTTAAATGCCAGGCTCTGTGTCTTCCTACAAGCGAGACTTCGTTTCAGGTAAACGCAGTCACTTTTCAGCTCAAACGAAGCTATATTGTACACGAAGCTCACACGTTTCTCGCTCTTAACTGAAACGCATTGGATGTTAGAGGGCCTGTGGTTTGTATCAGTTTCAGAAGCAGAGTTGAACTAGATATGGTCCGTGTGTGTAGGAAACACAGTTCTTTTGTTCTGAGCACTCTCACGTTTCCCGCCTTATTCGAGACTCTAGAAAGCAAGAGCGTGCTTCTTGCTCTAAAGCAGAGTGTGTTTCATGGATGAGAAGTGTGCTGTGTGTTTCCCTTCAGAAACGGAGTTAAATGCCAGGCTCTGTGTCTTCCTACAAGCGAGACTTCGTTTCAGGTAAACGCAGTCACTTTTCAGCTCAAACGAAGCTATATTGTACACGAAGCTCACACGTTTCTCGCTCTTAACTGAAACGCATTGGATGTTAGAGGGCCTGTGGTTTGTATCAGTTTCAGAAGCAGAGTTGAACTAGATATGGTCCGTGTGTGTAGGAAACACAGTTCTTTTGTTCTGAGCACTCTCACGTTTCCCGCCTTATTAGAGACTCTAGAAAGCAAGAGCGTGCTTCTTGCTCTAAAGCAGAGTGTGTTTCATGGATGAGAAGTGTGCTGTGTGTTTCCCTTCAGAAACGGTGTTAAATGCCAGGCTCTGCGTCTTCCCACAAGCGAGACTTCGTTTCAGGTAAACGCAGTCACTTTTCAGCTCAAACGAAGCTATATTGTACACGAAGCTCACACGTTTCTCGCTCTTAACTGAAACGCATTGGATGTTAGAGGGCCTGTGGTTTGTATCAGTTTCAGAAGCAGAGTTGAACTAGATATGGTCCGTGTGTGTAGGAAACACAGTTCTTTTGTTCTGAGCACTCTCACGTTTCCCACCTTATTAGAGACTCTAGAAAGCAAGAGCGTGCTTCTTGCTCTAAAGCAGAGTGTGTTTCATGGATGAGAACTGTGCTGTGTGTTTCCCTTCAGAAACGGAGTTAAATGCCAGGCTCTGCGTCTTCCTACAAGCGAGACTTCGTTTCAGGTAAACGCAGTCACTTTTCAGCTCAAACGAAGCTATATTGTACACGAAGCTCACACGTTTCTCGCTCTTAACTGAAACGCATTGGATGTTAGAGGGCCTGTGGTTTGTATCAGTTTCAGAAGCAGAGTTGAACTAGATATGGTCCGTGTGTGTAGGAAACACAGTTCTTTTGTTCTGAGCACTCTCACGTTTCCCGCCTTATTCGAGACTCTAGAAAGCAAGAGCGTGCTTCTTGCTCTAAAGCAGAGTGTGTTTCATGGATGAGAATTGTGCTGTGTGTTTCCCTTCAGAAACGGAGTTAAATGCCAGGCTCTGCGTCTTCCTACAAGCGAGACTTCGTTTCAGGTAAACGCAGTCACTTTTCAGCTCAAACGAAGCTATATTGTACACGAAGCTCACACGTTTCTCGCTCTTAACTGAAACGCATTGGATGTTAGAGGGCCTGTGGTTTGTATCAGTTTCAGAAGCAGAGTTGAACTAGATATG
The DNA here is from genome assembly GCA_949786405.1 of Onychomys arenicola. Classification (NCBI taxonomy): domain Eukaryota; kingdom Metazoa; phylum Chordata; class Mammalia; order Rodentia; family Cricetidae; genus Onychomys; species Onychomys arenicola. The sequence continues at coordinate 249,513 of CATKUM010000111.1, forward strand.
GTCCGTGTGTGTAGGAAACACAGTTCTTTTGTTCTGAGCACTCTCACGTTTCCCGCCTTATTAGAGACTCTAGAAAGCAAGAGCGTGCTTCTTGCTCTAAAGCAGAGTGTGTTTCATGGATGAGAAGTGTGCTGTGTGTTTCCCTTCAGAAACGGAGTTAAATGCCAGGCTCTGCGTCTTCCTACAAGCGAGACTTCGTTTCAGGTAAACGCAGTCACTTTTCAGCTCAAACGAAGCTATATTGTACACGAAGCTCACACGTTTCTCGCTCTTAACTGAAACGCATTGGATGTTAGAGGGCCTGTGGTTTGTATCAGTTTCAGAAGCAGAGTTGAACTAGATATGGTCCGTGTGTGTAGGAAACACAGTTCTTTTGTTCTGAGCACTCTCACGTTTCCCGCCTTATTAGAGACTCTAGAAAGCAAGAGCGTGCTTCTTGCTCTAAAGCAGAGTGTGTTTCATGGATGAGAACTGTGCTGTGTGTTTCCCTTCAGAAACGGAGTTAAATGCCAGGCTCTGCGTCTTCCTACAAGCGAGACTTCGTTTCAGGTAAACGCAGTCACTTTTCAGCTCAAAGGAAGCTATATTGTACACGAAGCTCACACGTTTCTCGCTCTTAACTGAAACGCATTGGATGTTAGAGGGCCTGTGGTTTGTATCAGTTTCAGAAGCAGAGTTGAACTAGATATGGTCCGTGTGTGTAGGAAACACAGTTCTTTTGTTCTGAGCACTCTCACGTTTCCCGCCTTATTAGAGACTCTAGAAAGCAAGAGCGTGCTTCTTGCTCTAAAGCAGAGTGTGTTTCATGGATGAGAATTGTGCTGTGTGTTTCCCTTCAGAAACGGAGTTAAATGCCAGGCTCTGCGTCTTCCTACAAGCGAGACTTCGTTTCAGGTAAACGCAGTCACTTTTCAGCTCAAACGAAGCTATATTGTACACGAAGCTCACACGTTTCTCGCTCTTAACTGAAACGCATTGGATGTTAGAGGGCCTGTGGTTTGTATCAGTTTCAGAAGCAGAGTTGAACTAGATATGGTCCGAGTGTGTAGGAAACACAGTTCTTTTGTTCTGAGCACTCTCACGTTTCCCGCCTTATTAGAGACTCTAGAAAGCAAGAGCGTGCTTCTTGCTCTAAAGCAGAGTGTGTTTCATGGATGAGAAGTGTGCTGTGTGTTTCCCTTCAGAAACGGAGTTAAATGCCAGGCTCTGCGTCTTCCTACAAGCGAGACTTCGTTTCAGGTAAACGCAGTCACTTTTCAGCTCAAACGAAGCTATATTGTACACGAAGCTCACACGTTTCTCGCTCTTAACTGAAACGCATTGGATGTTAGAGGGCCTGTGGTTTGTATCAGTTTCAGAAGCAGAGTTGAACTAGATATGGTCCGTGTGTGTAGGAAACACAGTTCTTTTGTTCTGAGCACTCTCACGTTTCCCGCCTTATTCGAGACTCTAGAAAGCAAGAGCGTGCTTCTTGCTCTAAAGCAGAGTGTGTTTCATGGATGAGAAGTGTGCTGTGTGTTTCCCTTCAGAAACGGAGTTAAATGCCAGGCTCTGTGTCTTCCTACAAGCGAGACTTCGTTTCAGGTAAACGCAGTCACTTTTCAGCTCAAACGAAGCTATATTGTACACGAAGCTCACACGTTTCTCGCTCTTAACTGAAACGCATTGGATGTTAGAGGGCCTGTGGTTTGTATCAGTTTCAGAAGCAGAGTTGAACTAGATATGGTCCGTGTGTGTAGGAAACACAGTTCTTTTGTTCTGAGCACTCTCACGTTTCCCGCCTTATTCGAGACTCTAGAAAGCAAGAGCGTGCTTCTTGCTCTAAAGCAGAGTGTGTTTCATGGATGAGAAGTGTGCTGTGTGTTTCCCTTCAGAAACGGAGTTAAATGCCAGGCTCTGCGTCTTCCTACAAGCGAGACTTCGTTTCAGGTAAACGCAGTCACTTTTCAGCTCAAACGAAGCTATATTGTACACGAAGCTCACACGTTTCTCGCTCTTAACTGAAACGCATTGGATGTTAGAGGGCCTGTGGTTTGTATCAGTTTCAGAAGCAGAGTTGAACTAGATATGGTCCGTGTGTGTAGGAAACACAGTTCTTTTGTTCTGAGCACTCTCACGTTTCCCGCCTTATTAGAGACTCTAGAAAGCAAGAGCGTGCTTCTTGCTCTAAAGCAGAGTGTGTTTCATGGATGAGAACTGTGCTGTGTGTTTCCCTTCAGAAACGGAGTTAAATGCCAGGCTCTGCGTCTTCCTACAAGCGAGACTTCGTTTCAGGTAAACGCAGTCACTTTTCAGCTCAAACGAAGCTATATTGTACACGAAGCTCACACGTTTCTCGCTCTTAACTGAAACGCATTGGATGTTAGAAGGCCTGTGGTTTGTATCAGTTTCAGAAGCAGAGTTGAACTAGATATGGTCCGTGTGTGTAGGAAACACAGTTCTTTTGTTCTGAGCACTCTCACGTTTCCCGCCTTATTAGAGACTCTAGAAAGCAAGAGCGTGCTTCTTGCTCTAAAGCAGAGTGTGTTTCATGGATGAGAAGTGTGCTGTGTGTTTCCCTTCAGAAACGGAGTTAAATGCCAGGCTCTGCGTCTTCCTACAAGCGAGACTTCGTTTCAGGTAAACGCAGTCACTTTTCAGCTCAAACGAAGCTATATTGTACACGAAGCTCACACGTTTCTCGCTCTTAACTGAAACGCATTGGATGTTAGAGGGCCTGTGGTTTGTATCAGTTTCAGAAGCAGAGTTGAACTAGATATGGTCCGTGTGTGTAGGAAACACAGTTCTTTTGTTCTGAGCACTCTCACGTTTCCCGCCTTATTCGAGACTCTAGAAAGCAAGAGCGTGCTTCTTGCTCTAAAGCAGAGTGTGTTTCATGGATGAGAAGTGTGCTGTGTGTTTCCCTTCAGAAACGGAGTTAAATGCCAGGCTCTGCGTCTTCCTACAAGCGAGACTTCGTTTCAGGTAAACGCAGTCACTTTTCAGCTCAAACGAAGCTATATTGTACACGAAGCTCACACGTTTCTCGCTCTTAACTGAAACGCATTGGATGTTAGAGGGCCTGTGGTTTGTATCAGTTTCAGAAGCAGAGTTGAACTAGATATGGTCCGTGTGTGTAGGAAACACAGTTCTTTTGTTCTGAGCACTCTCACGTTTCCCGCCTTATTAGAGACTCTAGAAAGCAAGAGCGTGCTTCTTGCTCTAAAGCAGAGTGTGTTTCATGGATGAGAAGTGTGCTGTGTGTTTCCCTTCAGAAACGGAGTTAAATGCCAGGCTCTGTGTCTTCCTACAAGCGAGACTTCGTTTCAGGTAAACGCAGTCACTTTTCAGCTCAAACGAAGCTATATTGTACACGAAGCTCACACGTTTCTCGCTCTTAACTGAAACGCATTGGATGTTAGAGGGCCTGTGGTTTGTATCAGTTTCAGAAGCAGAGTTGAACTAGATATGGTCCGTGTGTGTAGGAAACACAGTTCTTTTGTTCTGAGCACTCTCACGTTTCCCGCCTTATTCGAGACTCTAGAAAGCAAGAGCGTGCTTCTTGCTCTAAAGCAGAGTGTGTTTCATGGATGAGAAGTGTGCTGTGTGTTTCCCTTCAGAAACGGTGTTAAATGCCAGGCTCTGCGTCTTCCTACAAGCGAGACTTCGTTTCAGGTAAACGCAGTCACTTTTCAGCTCAAACGAAGCTATATTGTACACGAAGCTCACACGTTTCTCGCTCTTAACTGAAACGCATTGGATGTTAGAGGGCCTGTGGTTTGTATCAGTTTCAGAAGCAGAGTTGAACTAGATATGGTCCGTGTGTGTAGGAAACACAGTTCTTTTGTTCTGAGCACTCTCACGTTTCCCGCCTTATTAGAGACTCTAGAAAGCAAGAGCGTGCTTCTTGCTCTAAAGCAGAGTGTGTTTCATGGATGAGAACTGTGCTGTGTGTTTCCCTTCAGAAACGGAGTTAAATGCCAGGCTCTGCGTCTTCCTACAAGCGAGACTTCGTTTCAGGTAAACGCAGTCACTTTTCAGCTCAAACGAAGCTATATTGTACACGAAGCTCACACGTTTCTCGCTCTTAACTGAAACGCATTGGATGTTAGAGGGCCTGTGGTTTGTATCAGTTTCAGAAGCAGAGTTGAACTAGATATGGTCCGTGTGTGTAGGAAACACAGTTCTTTTGTTCTGAGCACTCTCACGTTTCCCGCCTTATTCGAGACTCTAGAAAGCAAGAGCGTGCTTCTTGCTCTAAAGCAGAGTGTGTTTCATGGATGAGAAGTGTGCTGTGTGTTTCCCTTCAGAAACGGAGTTAAATGCCAGGCTCTGCGTCTTCCTACAAGCGAGACTTCGTTTCAGGTAAACGCAGTCACTTTTCAGCTCAAACGAAGCTATATTGTACACGAAGCTCACACGTTTCTCGCTCTTAACTGAAACGCATTGGATGTTAGAGGGCCTGTGGTTTGTATCAGTTTCAGAAGCAGAGTTGAACTAGATATGGTCCGTGTGTGTAGGAAACACAGTTCTTTTGTTCTGAGCACTCTCACGTTTCCCGCCTTATTCGAGACTCTAGAAAGCAAGAGCGTGCTTCTTGCTCTAAAGCAGAGTGTGTTTCATGGATGAGAAGTGTGCTGTGTGTTTCCCTTCAGAAACGGTGTTAAATGCCAGGCTCTGCGTCTTCCTACAAGCGAGACTTCGTTTCAGGTAAACGCAGTCACTTTTCAGCTCAAACGAAGCTATATTGTACACGAAGCTCACACGTTTCTCGCTCTTAACTGAAACGCATTGGATGTTAGAGGGCCTGTGGTTTGTATCAGTTTCAGAAGCAGAGTTGAACTAGATATGGTCCGTGTGTGTAGGAAACACAGTTCTTTTGTTCTGAGCACTCTCACGTTTCCCGCCTTATTCGAGACTCTAGAAAGCAAGAGCGTGCTTCTTGCTCTAAAGCAGAGTGTGTTTCATGGATGAGAAGTGTGCTGTGTGTTTCCCTTCAGAAACGGTGTTAAATGCCAGGCTCTGCGTCTTCCTACAAGCGAGACTTCGTTTCAGGTAAACGCAGTCACTTTTCAGCTCAAACGAAGCTATATTGTACACGAAGCTCACACGTTTCTCGCTCTTAACTGAAACGCATTGGATGTTAGAGGGCCTGTGGTTTGTATCAGTTTCAGAAGCAGAGTTGAACTAGATATGGTCCGTGTGTGTAGGAAACACAGTTCTTTTGTTCTGAGCACTCTCACGTTTCCCGCCTTATTAGAGACTCTAGAAAGCAAGAGCGTGCTTCTTGCTCTAAAGCAGAGTGTGTTTCATGGATGAGAACTGTGCTGTGTGTTTCCCTTCAGAAACGGAGTTAAATGCCAGGCTCTGCGTCTTCCTACAAGCGAGACTTCGTTTCAGGTAAACGCAGTCACTTTTCAGCTCAAACGAAGCTATATTGTACACGAAGCTCACACGTTTCTCGCTCTTAACTGAAACGCATTGGATGTTAGAGGGCCTGTGGTTTGTATCAGTTTCAGAAGCAGAGTTGAACTAGATATGGTCCGTGTGTGTAGGAAACACAGTTCTTTTGTTCTGAGCACTCTCACGTTTCCCGCCTTATTCGAGACTCTAGAAAGCAAGAGCGTGCTTCTTGCTCTAAAGCAGAGTGTGTTTCATGGATGAGAAGTGTGCTGTGTGTTTCCCTTCAGAAACGGAGTTAAATGCCAGGCTCTGCGTCTTCCTACAAGCGAGACTTCGTTTCAGGTAAACGCAGTCACTTTTCAGCTCAAACCAAGCTATATTGTACACGAAGCTCACACGTTTCTCGCTCTTAACTGAAACGCATTGGATGTTAGAGGGCCTGTGGTTTGTATCAGTTTCAGAAGCAGAGTTGAACTAGATATGGTCCGTGTGTGTAGGAAACACAGTTCTTTTGTTCTGAGCACTCTCACGTTTCCCGCCTTATTCGAGACTCTAGAAAGCAAGAGCGTGCTTCTTGCTCTAAAGCAGAGTGTGTTTCATGGATGAGAAGTGTGCTGTGTGTTTCCCTTCAGAAACGGAGTTAAATGCCAGGCTCTGTGTCTTCCTACAAGCGAGACTTCGTTTCAGGTAAACGCAGTCACTTTTCAGCTCAAACGAAGCTATATTGTACACGAAGCTCACACGTTTCTCGCTCTTAACTGAAACGCATTGGATGTTAGAGGGCCTGTGGTTTGTATCAGTTTCAGAAGCAGAGTTGAACTAGATATGGTCCGTGTGTGTAGGAAACACAGTTCTTTTGTTCTGAGCACTCTCACGTTTCCCGCCTTATTCGAGACTCTAGAAAGCAAGAGCGTGCTTCTTGCTCTAAAGCAGAGTGTGTTTCATGGATGAGAAGTGTGCTGTGTGTTTCCCTTCAGAAACGGAGTTAAATGCCAGGCTCTGCGTCTTCCTACAAGCGAGACTTCGTTTCAGGTAAACGCAGTCACTTTTCAGCTCAAACGAAGCTATATTGTACACGAAGCTCACACGTTTCTCGCTCTTAACTGAAACGCATTGGATGTTAGAGGGCCTGTGGTTTGTATCAGTTTCAGAAGCAGAGTTGAACTAGATATGGTCCGTGTGTGTAGGAAACACAGTTCTTTTGTTCTGAGCACTCTCACGTTTCCCGCCTTATTAGAGACTCTAGAAAGCAAGAGCGTGCTTCTTGCTCTAAAGCAGAGTGTGTTTCATGGATGAGAAGTGTGCTGTGTGTTTCCCTTCAGAAACGGAGTTAAATGCCAGGCTCTGCGTCTTCCTACAAGCGAGACTTCGTTTCAGGTAAACGCAGTCACTTTTCAGCTCAAACGAAGCTATATTGTACACGAAGCTCACACGTTTCTCGCTCTTAACTGAAACGCATTGGATGTTAGAGGGCCTGTGGTTTGTATCAGTTTCAGAAGCAGAGTTGAACTAGATATGGTCCGTGTGTGTAGGAAACACAGTTCTTTTGTTCTGAGCACTCTCACGTTTCCCGCCTTATTAGAGACTCTAGAAAGCAAGAGCGTGCTTCTTGCTCTAAAGCAGAGTGTGTTTCATGGATGAGAACTGTGCTGTGTGTTTCCCTTCAGAAACGGAGTTAAATGCCAGGCTCTGCGTCTTCCTACAAGCGAGACTTCGTTTCAGGTAAACGCAGTCACTTTTCAGCTCAAACGAAGCTATATTGTACACGAAGCTCACACGTTTCTCGCTCTTAACTGAAACGCATTGGATGTTAGAGGGCCTGTGGTTTGTATCAGTTTCAGAAGCAGAGTTGAACTAGATATGGTCCGTGTGTGTAGGAAACACAGTTCTTTTGTTCTGAGCACTCTCACGTTTCCCGCCTTATTCGAGACTCTAGAAAGCAAGAGCGTGCTTCTTGCTCTAAAGCAGAGTGTGTTTCATGGATGAGAAGTGTGCTGTGTGTTTCCCTTCAGAAACGGAGTTAAATGCCAGGCTCTGCGTCTTCCTACAAGCGAGACTTCGTTTCAGGTAAACGCAGTCACTTTTCAGCTCAAACCAAGCTATATTGTACACGAAGCTCACACGTTTCTCGCTCTTAACTGAAACGCATTGGATGTTAGAGGGCCTGTGGTTTGTATCAGTTTCAGAAGCAGAGTTGAACTAGATATGGTCCGAGTGTGTAGGAAACACAGTTCTTTTGTTCTGAGCACTCTCACGTTTCCCGCCTTATTAGAGACTCTAGAAAGCAAGAGCGTGCTTCTTGCTCTAAAGCAGAGTGTGTTTCATGGATGAGAAGTGTGCTGTGTGTTTCCCTTCAGAAACGGAGTTAAATGCCAGGCTCTGCGTCTTCCTACAAGCGAGACTTCGTTTCAGGTAAACGCAGTCACTTTTCAGCTCAAACGAAGCTATATTGTACACGAAGCTCACACGTTTCTCGCTCTTAACTGAAACGCATTGGATGTTAGAGGGCCTGTGGTTTGTATCAGTTTCAGAAGCAGAGTTGAACTAGATATGGTCCGTGTGTGTAGGAAACACAGTTCTTTTGTTCTGAGCACTCTCACGTTTCCCGCCTTATTAGAGACTCTAGAAAGCAAGAGCGTGCTTCTTGCTCTAAAGCAGAGTGTGTTTCATGGATGAGAACTGTGCTGTGTGTTTCCCTTCAGAAACGGAGTTAAATGCCAGGCTCTGCGTCTTCCTACAAGCGAGACTTCGTTTCAGGTAAACGCAGTCACTTTTCAGCTCAAACGAAGCTATATTGTACACGAAGCTCACACGTTTCTCGCTCTTAACTGAAACGCATTGGATGTTAGAGGGCCTGTGGTTTGTATCAGTTTCAGAAGCAGAGTTGAACTAGATATGGTCCGTGTGTGTAGGAAACACAGTTCTTTTGTTCTGAGCACTCTCACGTTTCCCGCCTTATTCGAGACTCTAGAAAGCAAGAGCGTGCTTCTTGCTCTAAAGCAGAGTGTGTTTCATGGATGAGAAGTGTGCTGTGTGTTTCCCTTCAGAAACGGAGTTAAATGCCAGGCTCTGCGTCTTCCTACAAGCGAGACTTCGTTTCAGGTAAACGCAGTCACTTTTCAGCTCAAACGAAGCTATATTGTACACGAAGCTCACACGTTTCTCGCTCTTAACTGAAACGCATTGGATGTTAGAGGGCCTGTGGTTTGTATCAGTTTCAGAAGCAGAGTTGAACTAGATATGGTCCGTGTGTGTAGGAAACACAGTTCTTTTGTTCTGAGCACTCTCACGTTTCCCGCCTTATTCGAGACTCTAGAAAGCAAGAGCGTGCTTCTTGCTCTAAAGCAGAGTGTGTTTCATGGATGAGAAGTGTGCTGTGTGTTTCCCTTCAGAAACGGAGTTAAATGCCAGGCTCTGCGTCTTCCTACAAGCGAGACTTCGTTTCAGGTAAACGCAGTCACTTTTCAGCTCAAACCAAGCTATATTGTACACGAAGCTCACACGTTTCTCGCTCTTAACTGAAACGCATTGGATGTTAGAGGGCCTGTGGTTTGTATCAGTTTCAGAAGCAGAGTTGAACTAGATATGGTCCGTGTGTGTAGGAAACACAGTTCTTTTGTTCTGAGCACTCTCACGTTTCCCGCCTTATTCGAGACTCTAGAAAGCAAGAGCGTGCTTCTTGCTCTAAAGCAGAGTGTGTTTCATGGATGAGAAGTGTGCTGTGTGTTTCCCTTCAGAAACGGAGTTAAATGCCAGGCTCTGTGTCTTCCTACAAGCGAGACTTCGTTTCAGGTAAACGCAGTCACTTTTCAGCTCAAACGAAGCTATATTGTACACGAAGCTCACACGTTTCTCGCTCTTAACTGAAACGCATTGGATGTTAGAGGGCCTGTGGTTTGTATCAGTTTCAGAAGCAGAGTTGAACTAGATATGGTCCGTGTGTGTAGGAAACACAGTTCTTTTGTTCTGAGCACTCTCACGTTTCCCGCCTTATTCGAGACTCTAGAAAGCAAGAGCGTGCTTCTTGCTCTAAAGCAGAGTGTGTTTCATGGATGAGAAGTGTGCTGTGTGTTTCCCTTCAGAAACGGAGTTAAATGCCAGGCTCTGCGTCTTCCTACAAGCGAGACTTCGTTTCAGGTAAACGCAGTCACTTTTCAGCTCAAACGAAGCTATATTGTACACGAAGCTCACACGTTTCTCGCTCTTAACTGAAACGCATTGGATGTTAGAGGGCCTGTGGTTTGTATCAGTTTCAGAAGCAGAGTTGAACTAGATATGGTCCGTGTGTGTAGGAAACACAGTTCTTTTGTTCTGAGCACTCTCACGTTTCCCGCCTTATTAGAGATTCTAGAAAGCAAGAGCGTGCTTCTTGCTCTAAAGCAGAGTGTGTTTCATGGATGAGAAGTGTGCTGTGTGTTTCCCTTCAGAAACGGAGTTAAATGCCAGGCTCTGCGTCTTCCTACAAGCGAGACTTCGTTTCAGGTAAACGCAGTCACTTTTCAGCTCAAACGAAGCTATATTGTACACGAAGCTCACACGTTTCTCGCTCTTAACTGAAACGCATTGGATGTTAGAGGGCCTGTGGTTTGTATCAGTTTCAGAAGCAGAGTTGAACTAGATATGGTCCGTGTGTGTAGGAAACACAGTTCTTTTGTTCTGAGCACTCTCACGTTTCCCGCCTTATTAGAGACTCTAGAAAGCAAGAGCGTGCTTCTTGCTCTAAAGCAGAGTGTGTTTCATGGATGAGAACTGTGCTGTGTGTTTCCCTTCAGAAACGGAGTTAAATGCCAGGCTCTGCGTCTTCCTACAAGCGAGACTTCGTTTCAGGTAAACGCAGTCACTTTTCAGCTCAAACGAAGCTATATTGTACACGAAGCTCACACGTTTCTCGCTCTTAACTGAAACGCATTGGATGTTAGAGGGCCTGTGGTTTGTATCAGTTTCAGAAGCAGAGTTGAACTAGATATGGTCCGTGTGTGTAGGAAACACAGTTCTTTTGTTCTGAGCACTCTCACGTTTCCCGCCTTATTAGAGACTCTAGAAAGCAAGAGCGTGCTTCTTGCTCTAAAGCAGAGTGTGTTTCATGGATGAGAATTGTGCTGTGTGTTTCCCTTCAGAAACGGAGTTAAATGCCAGGCTCTGCGTCTTCCTACAAGCGAGACTTCGTTTCAGGTAAACGCAGTCACTTTTCAGCTCAAACGAAGCTATATTGTACACGAAGCTCACACGTTTCTCGCTCTTAACTGAAACGCATTGGATGTTAGAGGGCCTGTGGTTTGTATCAGTTTCAGAAGCAGAGTTGAACTAGATATGGTCCGAGTGTGTAGGAAACACAGTTCTTTTGTTCTGAGCACTCTCACGTTTCCCGCCTTATTAGAGACTCTAGAAAGCAAGAGCGTGCTTCTTGCTCTAAAGCAGAGTGTGTTTCATGGATGAGAAGTGTGCTGTGTGTTTCCCTTCAGAAACGGAGTTAAATGCCAGGCTCTGCGTCTTCCTACAAGCGAGACTTCGTTTCAGGTAAACGCAGTCACTTTTCAGCTCAAACGAAGCTATATTGTACACGAAGCTCACACGTTTCTCGCTCTTAACTGAAACGCATTGGATGTTAGAGGGCCTGTGGTTTGTATCAGTTTCAGAAGCAGAGTTGAACTAGATATGGTCCGTGTGTGTAGGAAACACAGTTCTTTTGTTCTGAGCACTCTCACGTTTCCCGCCTTATTAGAGACTCTAGAAAGCAAGAGCGTGCTTCTTGCTCTAAAGCAGAGTGTGTTTCATGGATGAGAACTGTGCTGTGTGTTTCCCTTCAGAAACGGAGTTAAATGCCAGGCTCTGCGTCTTCCTACAAGCGAGACTTCGTTTCAGGTAAACGCAGTCACTTTTCAGCTCAAACGAAGCTATATTGTACACGAAGCTCACACGTTTCTCGCTCTTAACTGAAACGCATTGGATGTTAGAGGGCCTGTGGTTTGTATCAGTTTCAGAAGCAGAGTTGAACTAGATATGGTCCGTGTGTGTAGGAAACACAGTTCTTTTGTTCTGAGCACTCTCACGTTTCCCGCCTTATTCGAGACTCTAGAAAGCAAGAGCGTGCTTCTTGCTCTAAAGCAGAGTGTGTTTCATGGATGAGAAGTGTGCTGTGTGTTTCCCTTCAGAAACGGAGTTAAATGCCAGGCTCTGCGTCTTCCTACAAGCGAGACTTCGTTTCAGGTAAACGCAGTCACTTTTCAGCTCAAACGAAGCTATATTGTACACGAAGCTCACACGTTTCTCGCTCTTAACTGAAACGCATTGGATGTTAGAAGGCCTGTGGTTTGTATCAGTTTCAGAAGCAGAGTTGAACTAGATATGGTCCGTGTGTGTAGGAAACACAGTTCTTTTGTTCTGAGCACTCTCACGTTTCCCGCCTTATTAGAGACTCTAGAAAGCAAGAGCGTGCTTCTTGCTCTAAAGCAGAGTGTGTTTCATGGATGAGAAGTGTGCTGTGTGTTTCCCTTCAGAAACGGAGTTAAATGCCAGGCTCTGCGTCTTCCTACAAGCGAGACTTCGTTTCAGGTAAACGCAGTCACTTTTCAGCTCAAACGAAGCTATATTGTACACGAAGCTCACACGTTTCTCGCTCTTAACTGAAACGCATTGGATGTTAGAGGGCCTGTGGTTTGTATCAGTTTCAGAAGCAGAGTTGAACTAGATATGGTCCGTGTGTGTAGGAAACACAGTTCTTTTGTTCTGAGCACTCTCACGTTTCCCGCCTTATTCGAGACTCTAGAAAGCAAGAGCGTGCTTCTTGCTCTAAAGCAGAGTGTGTTTCATGGATGAGAAGTGTGCTGTGTGTTTCCCTTCAGAAACGGAGTTAAATGCCAGGCTCTGCGTCTTCCTACAAGCGAGACTTCGTTTCAGGTAAACGCAGTCACTTTTCAGCTCAAACGAAGCTATATTGTACACGAAGCTCACACGTTTCTCGCTCTTAACTGAAACGCATTGGATGTTAGAGGGCCTGTGGTTTGTATCAGTTTCAGAAGCAGAGTTGAACTAGATATGGTCCGTGTGTGTAGGAAACACAGTTCTTTTGTTCTGAGCACTCTCACGTTTCCCGCCTTATTAGAGACTCTAGAAAGCAAGAGCGTGCTTCTTGCTCTAAAGCAGAGTGTGTTTCATGGATGAGAAGTGTGCTGTGTGTTTCCCTTCAGAAACGGAGTTAAATGCCAGGCTCTGTGTCTTCCTACAAGCGAGACTTCGTTTCAGGTAAACGCAGTCACTTTTCAGCTCAAACGAAGCTATATTGTACACGAAGCTCACACGTTTCTCGCTCTTAACTGAAACGCATTGGATGTTAGAGGGCCTGTGGTTTGTATCAGTTTCAGAAGCAGAGTTGAACTAGATATGGTCCGTGTGTGTAGGAAACACAGTTCTTTTGTTCTGAGCACTCTCACGTTTCCCGCCTTATTCGAGACTCTAGAAAGCAAGAGCGTGCTTCTTGCTCTAAAGCAGAGTGTGTTTCATGGATGAGAAGTGTGCTGTGTGTTTCCCTTCAGAAACGGTGTTAAATGCCAGGCTCTGCGTCTTCCTACAAGCGAGACTTCGTTTCAGGTAAACGCAGTCACTTTTCAGCTCAAACGAAGCTATATTGTACACGAAGCTCACACGTTTCTCGCTCTTAACTGAAACGCATTGGATGTTAGAGGGCCTGTGGTTTGTATCAGTTTCAGAAGCAGAGTTGAACTAGATATGGTCCGTGTGTGTAGGAAACACAGTTCTTTTGTTCTGAGCACTCTCACGTTTCCCGCCTTATTAGAGACTCTAGAAAGCAAGAGCGTGCTTCTTGCTCTAAAGCAGAGTGTGTTTCATGGATGAGAAGTGTGCTGTGTGTTTCCCTTCAGAAACGGAGTTAAATGCCAGGCTCTGCGTCTTCCTACAAGCGAGACTTCGTTTCAGGTAAACGCAGTCACTTTTCAGCTCAAACGAAGCTATATTGTACACGAAGCTCACACGTTTCTCGCTCTTAACTGAAACGCATTGGATGTTAGAGGGCCTGTGGTTTGTATCAGTTTCAGAAGCAGAGTTGAACTAGATATGGTCCGTGTGTGTAGGAAACACAGTTCTTTTGTTCTGAGCACTCTCACGTTTCCCGCCTTATTCGAGACTCTAGAAAGCAAGAGCGTGCTTCTTGCTCTAAAGCAGAGTGTGTTTCATGGATGAGAAGTGTGCTGTGTGTTTCCCTTCAGAAACGGAGTTAAATGCCAGGCTCTGCGTCTTCCTACAAGCGAGACTTCGTTTCAGGTAAACGCAGTCACTTTTCAGCTCAAACGAAGCTATATTGTACACGAAGCTCACACGTTTCTCGCTCTTAACTGAAACGCATTGGATGTTAGAGGGCCTGTGGTTTGTATCAGTTTCAGAAGCAGAGTTGAACTAGATATGGTCCGTGTGTGTAGGAAACACAGTTCTTTTGTTCTGAGCGCTCTCACGTTTCCCGCCTTATTCGAGACTCTAGAAAGCAAGAGCGTGCTTCTTGCTCTAAAGCAGAGTGTGTTTCATGGATGAGAAGTGTGCTGTGTGTTTCCCTTCAGAAACGGTGTTAAATGCCAGGCTCTGCGTCTTCCTACAAGCGAGACTTCGTTTCAGGTAAACGCAGTCACTTTTCAGCTCAAACGAAGCTATATTGTACACGAAGCTCACACGTTTCTCGCTCTTAACTGAAACGCATTGGATGTTAGAGGGCCTGTGGTTTGTATCAGTTTCAGAAGCAGAGTTGAACTAGATATGGTCCGTGTGTGTAGGAAACACAGTTCTTTTGTTCTGAGCACTCTCATGTTTCCCGCCTTATTCGAGACTCTAGAAAGCAAGAGCGTGCTTCTTGCTCTAAAGCAGAGTGTGTTTCATGGATGAGAAGTGTGCTGTGTGTTTCCCTTCAGAAACGGTGTTAAATGCCAGGCTCTGCGTCTTCCTACAAGCGAGACTTCGTTTCAGGTAAACGCAGTCACTTTTCAGCTCAAACGAAGCTATATTGTACACGAAGCTCACACGTTTCTCGCTCTTAACTGAAACGCATTGGATGTTAGAGGGCCTGTGGTTTGTATCAGTTTCAGAAGCAGAGTTGAACTAGATATGGTCCGTGTGTGTAGGAAACACAGTTCTTTTGTTCTGAGCACTCTCACGTTTCCCGCCTTATTAGAGACTCTAGAAAGCAAGAGCGTGCTTCTTGCTCTAAAGTAGAGTGTGTTTCATGGATGAGAACTGTGCTGTGTGTTTCCCTTCAGAAACGGAGTTAAATGCCAGGCTCTGCGTCTTCCTACAAGCGAGACTTCGTTTCAGGTAAACGCAGTCACTTTTCAGCTCAAACGAAGCTATATTGTACACGAAGCTCACACGTTTCTCGCTCTTAACTGAAACGCATTGGATGTTAGAGGGCCTGTGGTTTGTATCAGTTTCAGAAGCAGAGTTGAACTAGATATGGTCCGTGTGTGTAGGAAACACAGTTCTTTTGTTCTGAGCACTCTCACGTTTCCCGCCTTATTCGAGACTCTAGAAAGCAAGAGCGTGCTTCTTGCTCTAAAGCAGAGTGTGTTTCATGGATGAGAAGTGTGCTGTGTGTTTCCCTTCAGAAACGGAGTTAAATGCCAGGCTCTGCGTCTTCCTACAAGCGAGACTTCGTTTCAGGTAAACGCAGTCACTTTTCAGCTCAAACCAAGCTATATTGTACACGAAGCTCACACGTTTCTCGCTCTTAACTGAAACGCATTGGATGTTAGAGGGCCTGTGGTTTGTATCAGTTTCAGAAGCAGAGTTGAACTAGATATGGTCCGTGTGTGTAGGAAACACAGTTCTTTTGTTCTGAGCACTCTCACGTTTCCCGCCTTATTCGAGACTCTAGAAAGCAAGAGCGTGCTTCTTGCTCTAAAGCAGAGTGTGTTTCATGGATGAGAAGTGTGCTGTGTGTTTCCCTTCAGAAACGGAGTTAAATGCCAGGCTCTGTGTCTTCCTACAAGCGAGACTTCGTTTCAGGTAAACGCAGTCACTTTTCAGCTCAAACGAAGCTATATTGTACACGAAGCTCACACGTTTCTCGCTCTTAACTGAAACGCATTGGATGTTAGAGGGCCTGTGGTTTGTATCAGTTTCAGAAGCAGAGTTGAACTAGATATGGTCCGTGTGTGTAGGAAACACAGTTCTTTTGTTCTGAGCACTCTCACGTTTCCCGCCTTATTCGAGACTCTAGAAAGCAAGAGCGTGCTTCTTGCTCTAAAGCAGAGTGTGTTTCATGGATGAGAAGTGTGCTGTGTGTTTCCCTTCAGAAACGGAGTTAAATGCCAGGCTCTGTGTCTTCCTACAAGCGAGACTTCGTTTCAGGTAAACGCAGTCACTTTTCAGCTCAAACGAAGCTATATTGTACACGAAGCTCACACGTTTCTCGCTCTTAACTGAAACGCATTGGATGTTAGAGGGCCTGTGGTTTGTATCAGTTTCAGAAGCAGAGTTGAACTAGATATGGTCCGTGTGTGTAGGAAACACAGTTCTTTTGTTCTGAGCACTCTCACGTTTCCCGCCTTATTCGAGACTCTAGAAAGCAAGAGCGTGCTTCTTGCTCTAAAGCAGAGTGTGTTTCATGGATGAGAAGTGTGCTGTGTGTTTCCCTTCAGAAACGGAGTTAAATGCCAGGCTCTGTGTCTTCCTACAAGCGAGACTTCGTTTCAGGTAAACGCAGTCACTTTTCAGCTCAAACGAAGCTATATTGTACACGAAGCTCACACGTTTCTCGCTCTTAACTGAAACGCATTGGATGTTAGAGGGCCTGTGGTTTGTATCAGTTTCAGAAGCAGAGTTGAACTAGATATGGTCCGTGTGTGTAGGAAACACAGTTCTTTTGTTCTGAGCACTCTCACGTTTCCCGCCTTATTCGAGACTCTAGAAAGCAAGAGCGTGCTTCTTGCTCTAAAGCAGAGTGTGTTTCATGGATGAGAAGTGTGCTGTGTGTTTCCCTTCAGAAACGGAGTTAAATGCCAGGCTCTGTGTCTTCCTACAAGCGAGACTTCGTTTCAGGTAAACGCAGTCACTTTTCAGCTCAAACGAAGCTATATTGTACACGAAGCTCACACGTTTATCGCTCTTAACTGAAACGCATTGGATGTTAGAGGGCCTGTGGTTTGTATCAGTTTCAGAAGCAGAGTTGAACTAGATATGGTCCGTGTGTGTAGGAAACACAGTTCTTTTGTTCTGAGCACTCTCACGTTTCCCGCCTTATTAGAGACTCTAGAAAGCAAGAGCGTGCTTCTTGCTCTAAAGCAGAGTGTGTTTCATGGATGAGAAGTGTGCTGTGTGTTTCCCTTCAGAAACGGTGTTAAATGCCAGGCTCTGCGTCTTCCTACAAGCGAGACTTCGTTTCAGGTAAACGCAGTCACTTTTCAGCTCAAACGAAGCTATATTGTACACGAAGCTCACACGTTTCTTGCTCTTAACTGAAACGCATTGGATGTTAGAGGGCCTGTGGTTTGTATCAGTTTCAGAAGCAGAGTTGAACTAGATATGGTCCGTGTGTGTAGGAAACACAGTTCTTTTGTTCTGTGCACTCTCACGTTTCCCGCCTTATTAGAGACTCTAGAAAGCAAGAGCGTGCTTCTTGCTCTAAAGCAGAGTGTGTTTCATGGATGAGAACTGTGCTGTGTGTTTCCCTTCAGAAACGGAGTTAAATGCCAGGCTCTGCGTCTTCCTACAAGCGAGACTTCGTTTCAGGTAAACGCAGTCACTTTTCAGCTCAAACGAAGCTATATTGTACACGAAGCTCACACGTTTCTCGCTCTTAACTGAAACGCATTGGATGTTAGAGGGCCTGTGGTTTGTATCAGTTTCAGAAGCAGAGTTGAACTAGATATGGTCCGTGTGTGTAGGAAACACAGTTCTTTTGTTCTGAGCACTCTCACGTTTCCCGCCTTATTCGAGACTCTAGAAAGCAAGAGCGTGCTTCTTGCTCTAAAGCAGAGTGTGTTTCATGGATGAGAAGTGTGCTGTGTGTTTCCCTTCAGAAACGGAGTTAAATGCCAGGCTCTGCGTCTTCCTACAAGCGAGACTTCGTTTCAGGTAAACGCAGTCACTTTTCAGCTCAAACGAAGCTATATTGTACACGAAGCTCACACGTTTCTCGCTCTTAACTGAAACGCATTGGATGTTAGAGGGCCTGTGGTTTGTATCAGTTTCAGAAGCAGAGTTGAACTAGATATGGTCCGTGTGTGTAGGAAACACAGTTCTTTTGTTCTGAGCACTCTCACGTTTCCCGCCTTATTAGAGACTCTAGAAAGCAAGAGCGTGCTTCTTGCTCTAAAGCAGAGTGTGTTTCATGGATGAGAAGTGTGCTGTGTGTTTCCCTTCAGAAACGGAGTTAAATGCCAGGCTCTGTGTCTTCCTACAAGCGAGACTTCGTTTCAGGTAAACGCAGTCACTTTTCAGCTCAAACGAAGCTATATTGTACACGAAGCTCACACGTTTCTCGCTCTTAACTGAAACGCATTGGATGTTAGAGGGCCTGTGGTTTGTATCAGTTTCAGAAGCAGAGTTGAACTAGATATGGTCCGTGTGTGTAGGAAACACAGTTCTTTTGTTCTGAGCACTCTCACGTTTCCCGCCTTATTAGAGACTCTAGAAAGCAAGAGCGTGCTTCTTGCTCTAAAGCAGAGTGTGTTTCATGGATGAGAAGTGTGCTGTGTGTTTCCCTTCAGAAACGGAGTTAAATGCCAGGCTCTGTGTCTTCCTACAAGCGAGACTTCGTTTCAGGTAAACGCAGTCACTTTTCAGCTCAAACGAAGCTATATTGTACACGAAGCTCACACGTTTCTCGCTCTTAACTGAAACGCATTGGATGTTAGAGGGCCTGTGGTTTGTATCAGTTTCAGAAGCAGAGTTGAACTAGATATGGTCCGTGTGTGTAGGAAACACAGTTCTTTTGTTCTGAGCACTCTCACGTTTCCCGCCTTATTCGAGACTCTAGAAAGCAAGAGCGTGCTTCTTGCTCTAAAGCAGAGTGTGTTTCATGGATGAGAAGTGTGCTGTGTGTTTCCCTTCAGAAACGGAGTTAAATGCCAGGCTCTGCGTCTTCCTACAAGCGAGACTTCGTTTCAGGTAAACGCAGTCACTTTTCAGCTCAAACGAAGCTATATTGTACACGAAGCTCACACGTTTCTCGCTCTTAACTGAAACGAATTGGATGTTAGAGGGCCTGTGGTTTGTATCAGTTTCAGAAGCAGAGTTGAACTAGATATGGTCCGTGTGTGTAGGAAACACAGTTCTTTTGTTCTGAGCACTCTCACGTTTCCCGCCTTATTCGAGACTCTAGAAAGCAAGAGCGTGCTTCTTGCTCTAAAGCAGAGTGTGTTTCATGGATGAGAAGTGTGCTGTGTGTTTCCCTTCAGAAACGGTGTTAAATGCCAGGCTCTGCGTCTTCCTACAAGCGAGACTTCGTTTCAGGTAAACGCAGTCACTTTTCAGCTCAAACGAAGCTATATTGTACACGAAGCTCACACGTTTCTCGCTCTTAACTGAAACGCATTGGATGTTAGAGGGCCTGTGGTTTGTATCAGTTTCAGAAGCAGAGTTGAACTAGATATGGTCCGTGTGTGTAGGAAACACAGTTCTTTTGTTCTGAGCACTCTCACGTTTCCCGCCTTATTCGAGACTCTAGAAAGCAAGAGCGTGCTTCTTGCTCTAAAGCAGAGTGTGTTTCATGGATGAGAACTGTGCTGTGTGTTTCCCTTCAGAAACGGAGTTAAATGCCAGGCTCTGCGTCTTCCTACAAGCGAGACTTCGTTTCAGGTAAACGCAGTCACTTTTCAGCTCAAACGAAGCTATATTGTACACGAAGCTCACACGTTTCTCGCTCTTAACTGAAACGCATTGGATGTTAGAGGGCCTGTGGTTTGTATCAGTTTCAGAAGCAGAGTTGAACTAGATATGGTCCGTGTGTGTAGGAAACACAGTTCTTTTGTTCTGAGCACTCTCACGTTTCCCGCCTTATTCGAGACTCTAGAAAGCAAGAGCGTGCTTCTTGCTCTAAAGCAGAGTGTGTTTCATGGATGAGAAGTGTGCTGTGTGTTTCCCTTCAGAAACGGTGTTAAATGCCAGGCTCTGCGTCTTCCTACAAGCGAGACTTCGTTTCAGGTAAACGCAGTCACTTTTCAGCTCAAACGAAGCTATATTGTACACGAAGCTCACACGTTTCTCGCTCTTAACTGAAACGCATTGGATGTTAGAGGGCCTGTGGTTTGTATCAGTTTCAGAAGCAGAGTTGAACTAGATATGGTCCGTGTGTGTAGGAAACACAGTTCTTTTGTTCTGAGCACTCTCACGTTTCCCGCCTTATTAGAGACTCTAGAAAGCAAGAGCGTGCTTCTTGCTCTAAAGCAGAGTGTGTTTCATGGATGAGAACTGTGCTGTGTGTTTCCCTTCAGAAACGGAGTTAAATGCCAGGCTCTGCGTCTTCCTACAAGCGAGACTTCGTTTCAGGTAAACGCAGTCACTTTTCAGCTCAAACGAAGCTATATTGTACACGAAGCTCACACGTTTCTCGCTCTTAACTGAAACGCATTGGATGTTAGAGGGCCTGTGGTTTGTATCAGTTTCAGAAGCAGAGTTGAACTAGATATGGTCCGTGTGTGTAGGAAACACAGTTCTTTTGTTCTGAGCACTCTCACGTTTCCCGCCTTATTCGAGACTCTAGAAAGCAAGAGCGTGCTTCTTGCTCTAAAGCAGAGTGTGTTTCATGGATGAGAAGTGTGCTGTGTGTTTCCCTTCAGAAACGGAGTTAAATGCCAGGCTCTGCGTCTTCCTACAAGCGAGACTTCGTTTCAGGTAAACGCAGTCACTTTTCAGCTCAAACGAAGCTATATTGTACACGAAGCTCACACGTTTCTCGCTCTTAACTGAAACGCATTGGATGTTAGAGGGCCTGTGGTTTGTATCAGTTTCAGAAGCAGAGTTGAACTAGATATGGTCCGTGTGTGTAGGAAACACAGTTCTTTTGTTCTGAGCACTCTCACGTTTCCCGCCTTATTCGAGACTCTAGAAAGCAAGAGCGTGCTTCTTGCTCTAAAGCAGAGTGTGTTTCATGGATGAGAAGTGTGCTGTGTGTTTCCCTTCAGAAACGGAGTTAAATGCCAGGCTCTGCGTCTTCCTACAAGCGAGACTTCGTTTCAGGTAAACGCAGTCACTTTTCAGCTCAAACGAAGCTATATTGTACACGAAGCTCACACGTTTCTCGCTCTTAACTGAAACGCATTGGATGTTAGAGGGCCTGTGGTTTGTATCAGTTTCAGAAGCAGAGTTGAACTAGATATGGTCCGTGTGTGTAGGAAACACAGTTCTTTTGTTCTGAGCACTCTCACGTTTCCCGCCTTATTCGAGACTCTAGAAAGCAAGAGCGTGCTTCTTGCTCTAAAGCAGAGTGTGTTTCATGGATGAGAAGTGTGCTGTGTGTTTCCCTTCAGAAACGGTGTTAAATGCCAGGCTCTGCGTCTTCCTACAAGCGAGACTTCGTTTCAGGTAAACGCAGTCACTTTTCAGCTCAAACGAAGCTATATTGTACACGAAGCTCACACGTTTCTCGCTCTTAACTGAAACGCATTGGATGTTAGAGGGCCTGTGGTTTGTATCAGTTTCAGAAGCAGAGTTGAACTAGATATGGTCCGTGTGTGTAGGAAACACAGTTCTTTTGTTCTGAGCACTCTCACGTTTCCCGCCTTATTAGAGACTCTAGAAAGCAAGAGCGTGCTTCTTGCTCTAAAGCAGAGTGTGTTTCATGGATGAGAACTGTGCTGTGTGTTTCCCTTCAGAAACGGAGTTAAATGCCAGGCTCTGCGTCTTCCTACAAGCGAGACTTCGTTTCAGGTAAACGCAGTCACTTTTCAGCTCAAACGAAGCTATATTGTACACGAAGCTCACACGTTTCTCGCTCTTAACTGAAACGCATTGGATGTTAGAGGGCCTGTGGTTTGTATCAGTTTCAGAAGCAGAGTTGAACTAGATATGGTCCGTGTGTGTAGGAAACACAGTTCTTTTGTTCTGAGCACTCTCACGTTTCCCGCCTTATTCGAGACTCTAGAAAGCAAGAGCGTGCTTCTTGCTCTAAAGCAGAGTGTGTTTCATGGATGAGAAGTGTGCTGTGTGTTTCCCTTCAGAAACGGAGTTAAATGCCAGGCTCTGCGTCTTCCTACAAGCGAGACTTCGTTTCAGGTAAACGCAGTCACTTTTCAGCTCAAACCAAGCTATATTGTACACGAAGCTCACACGTTTCTCGCTCTTAACTGAAACGCATTGGATGTTAGAGGGCCTGTGGTTTGTATCAGTTTCAGAAGCAGAGTTGAACTAGATATGGTCCGTGTGTGTAGGAAACACAGTTCTTTTGTTCTGAGCACTCTCACGTTTCCCGCCTTATTCGAGACTCTAGAAAGCAAGAGCGTGCTTCTTGCTCTAAAGCAGAGTGTGTTTCATGGATGAGAAGTGTGCTGTGTGTTTCCCTTCAGAAACGGAGTTAAATGCCAGGCTCTGCGTCTTCCTACAAGCGAGACTTCGTTTCAGGTAAACGCAGTCACTTTTCAGCTCAAACGAAGCTATATTGTACACGAAGCTCACACGTTTCTCGCTCTTAACTGAAACGCATTGGATGTTAGAGGGCCTGTGGTTTGTATCAGTTTCAGAAGCAGAGTTGAACTAGATATGGTCCGTGTGTGTAGGAAACACAGTTCTTTTGTTCTGAGCACTCTCACGTTTCCCGCCTTATTCGAGACTCTAGAAAGCAAGAGCGTGCTTCTTGCTCTAAAGCAGAGTGTGTTTCATGGATGAGAAGTGTGCTGTGTGTTTCCCTTCAGAAACGGAGTTAAATGCCAGGCTCTGTGTCTTCCTACAAGCGAGACTTCGTTTCAGGTAAACGCAGTCACTTTTCAGCTCAAACGAAGCTATATTGTACACGAAGCTCACACGTTTCTCGCTCTTAACTGAAACGCATTGGATGTTAGAGGGCCTGTGGTTTGTATCAGTTTCAGAAGCAGAGTTGAACTAGATATGGTCCGTGTGTGTAGGAAACACAGTTCTTTTGTTCTGAGCACTCTCACGTTTCCCGCCTTATTCGAGACTCTAGAAAGCAAGAGCGTGCTTCTTGCTCTAAAGCAGAGTGTGTTTCATGGATGAGAAGTGTGCTGTGTGTTTCCCTTCAGAAACGGAGTTAAATGCCAGGCTCTGTGTCTTCCTACAAGCGAGACTTCGTTTCAGGTAAACGCAGTCACTTTTCAGCTCAAACGAAGCTATATTGTACACGAAGCTCACACGTTTCTCGCTCTTAACTGAAACGCATTGGATGTTAGAGGGCCTGTGGTTTGTATCAGTTTCAGAAGCAGAGTTGAACTAGATATGGTCCGTGTGTGTAGGAAACACAGTTCTTTTGTTCTGAGCACTCTCACGTTTCCCGCCTTATTCGAGACTCTAGAAAGCAAGAGCGTGCTTCTTGCTCTAAAGCAGAGTGTGTTTCATGGATGAGAAGTGTGCTGTGTGTTTCCCTTCAGAAACGGAGTTAAATGCCAGGCTCTGTGTCTTCCTACAAGCGAGACTTCGTTTCAGGTAAACGCAGTCACTTTTCAGCTCAAACGAAGCTATATTGTACACGAAGCTCACACGTTTCTCGCTCTTAACTGAAACGCATTGGATGTTAGAGGGCCTGTGGTTTGTATCAGTTTCAGAAGCAGAGTTGAACTAGATATGGTCCGTGTGTGTAGGAAACACAGTTCTTTTGTTCTGAGCACTCTCACGTTTCCCGCCTTATTCGAGACTCTAGAAAGCAAGAGCGTGCTTCTTGCTCTAAAGCAGAGTGTGTTTCATGGATGAGAAGTGTGCTGTGTGTTTCCCTTCAGAAACGGAGTTAAATGCCAGGCTCTGCGTCTTCCTACAAGCGAGACTTCGTTTCAGGTAAACGCAGTCACTTTTCAGCTCAAACGAAGCTATATTGTACACGAAGCTCACACGTTTCTCGCTCTTAACTGAAACGCATTGGATGTTAGAGGGCCTGTGGTTTGTATCAGTTTCAGAAGCAGAGTTGAACTAGATATGGTCCGTGTGTGTAGGAAACACAGTTCTTTTGTTCTGAGCACTCTCACGTTTCCCGCCTTATTAGAGACTCTAGAAAGCAAGAGCGTGCTTCTTGCTCTAAAGCAGAGTGTGTTTCATGGATGAGAAGTGTGCTGTGTGTTTCCCTTCAGAAACGGAGTTAAATGCCAGGCTCTGCGTCTTCCTACAAGCGAGACTTCGTTTCAGGTAAACGCAGTCACTTTTCAGCTCAAACGAAGCTATATTGTACACGAAGCTCACACGTTTCTCGCTCTTAACTGAAACGCATTGGATGTTAGAGGGCCTGTGGTTTGTATCAGTTTCAGAAGCAGAGTTGCACTAGATATGGTCCGTGTGTGTAGGAAACACAGTTCTATTGTTCTGAGCACTCTCACGTTTCCCACCTTATTAGAGACTCTAGAAAGCAAGAGCGTGCTTCTTGCTCTAAAGCAGAGTGTGTTTCATGGATGAGAAGTGTGCTGTGTGTTTCCCTTCAGAAACGGAGTTAAATGCCAGGCTCTGTGTCTTCCTACAAGCGAGACTTCGTTTCAGGTAAACGCAGTCACTTTTCAGCTCAAACGAAGCTATATTGTACACGAAGCTTACACGTTTCTCGCTCTTAACTGAAACGCATTGGATGTTAGAGGGCCTGTGGTTTGTATCAGTTTCAGAAGCAGAGTTGCACTAGATATGGTCCGTGTGTGTAGGAAACACAGTTCTTTTGTTCTGAGCACTCTCACGTTTCCCGCCTTATTAGAGACTCTAGAAAGCAAGAGCGTGCTTCTTGCTCTAAAGCAGAGTGTGTTTCATGGATGAGAAGTGTGCTGTGTGTTTCCCTTCAGAAACGGAGTTAAATGCCAGGCTCTGTGTCTTCCTACAAGCGAGACTTCGTTTCAGGTAAACGCAGTCACTTTTCAGCTCAAACGAAGCTATATTGTACACGAAGCTCACACGTTTCTCGCTCTTAACTGAAACGCATTGGATGTTAGAGGGCCTGTGGTTTGTATCAGTTTCAGAAGCAGAGTTGAACTAGATATGGTCCGTGTGTGTAGGAAACACAGTTCTTTTGTTCTGAGCACTCTCACGTTTCCCGACTTATTCGAGACTCTAGAAAGCAAGAGCGTGCTTCTTGCTCTAAAGCAGAGTGTGTTTCATGGATGAGAAGTGTGCTGTGTGTTTCCCTTCAGAAACGGAGTTAAATGCCAGGCTCTGTGTCTTCCTACAAGCGAGACTTCGTTTCAGGTAAACGCAGTCACTTTTCAGCTCAAACGAAGCTATATTGTACACGAAGCTCACACGTTTCTCGCTCTTAACTGAAACGCATTGGATGTTAGAGGGCCTGTGGTTTGTATCAGTTTCAGAAGCGGAGTTGAACTAGATATGGTCCGTGTGTGTAGGAAACACAGTTCTTTTGTTCTGAGCACTCTCACGTTTCCCGCCTTATTCGAGACTCTAGAAAGCAAGAGCGTGCTTCTTGCTCTAAAGCAGAGTGTGTTTCATGGATGAGAAGTGTGCTGTGTGTTTCCCTTCAGAAACGGAGTTAAATGCCAGGCTCTGTGTCTTCCTACAAGCGAGACTTCGTTTCAGGTAAACGCAGTCACTTTTCAGCTCAAACGAAGCTATATTGTACACGAAGCTCACACGTTTCTCGCTCTTAACTGAAACGCATTGGATGTTAGAGGGCCTGTGGTTTGTATCAGTTTCAGAAGCGGAGTTGAACTAGATATGGTCCGTGTGTGTAGGAAACACAGTTCTTTTGTTCTGAGCACTCTCACGTTTCCCGCCTTATTCGAGACTCTAGAAAGCAAGAGCGTGCTTCTTGCTCTAAAGCAGAGTGTGTTTCATGGATGAGAAGTGTGCTGTGTGTTTCCCTTCAGAAACGGAGTTAAATGCCAGGCTCTGTGTCTTCCTACAAGCGAGACTTCGTTTCAGGTAAACGCAGTCACTTTTCAGCTCAAACGAAGCTATATTGTACACGAAGCTCACACGTTTCTCGCTCTTAACTGAAACGCATTGGATGTTAGAGGGCCTGTGGTTTGTATCAGTTTCAGAAGCAGAGTTGAACTAGATATGGTCCGTGTGTGTAGGAAACACAGTTCTTTTGTTCTGAGCACTCTCACGTTTCCCGCCTTATTCGAGACTCTAGAAAGCAAGAGCGTGCTTCTTGCTCTAAAGCAGAGTGTGTTTCATGGATGAGAAGTGTGCTGTGTGTTTCCCTTCAGAAACGGAGTTAAATGCCAGGCTCTGTGTCTTCCTACAAGCGAGACTTCGTTTCAGGTAAACGCAGTCACTTTTCAGCTCAAACGAAGCTATATTGTACACGAAGCTCACACGTTTCTCGCTCTTAACTGAAACGCATTGGATGTTAGAGGGCCTGTGGTTTGTATCAGTTTCAGAAGCAGAGTTGAACTAGATATGGTCCGTGTGTGTAGGAAACACAGTTCTTTTGTTCTGAGCACTCTCACGTTTCCCGCCTTATTCGAGACTCTAGAAAGCAAGAGCGTGCTTCTTGCTCTAAAGCAGAGTGTGTTTCATGGATGAGAAGTGTGCTGTGTGTTTCCCTTCAGAAACGGAGTTAAATGCCAGGCTCTGTGTCTTCCTACAAGCGAGACTTCGTTTCAGGTAAACGCAGTCACTTTTCAGCTCAAACGAAGCTATATTGTACACGAAGCTCACACGTTTCTCGCTCTTAACTGAAACGCATTGGATGTTAGAGGGCCTGTGGTTTGTATCAGTTTCAGAAGCAGAGTTGAACTAGATATGGTCCGTGTGTGTAGGAAACACAGTTCTTTTGTTCTGAGCACTCTCACGTTTCCCGCCTTATTCGAGACTCTAGAAAGCAAGAGCGTGCTTCTTGCTCTAAAGCAGAGTGTGTTTCATGGATGAGAAGTGTTCTGTGTGTTTCCCTTCAGAAACGGAGTTAAATGCCAGGCTCTGTGTCTTCCTACAAGCGAGACTTCGTTTCAGGTAAACGCAGTCACTTTTCAGCTCAAACGAAGCTATATTGTACACGAAGCTCACACGTTTCTCGCTCTTAACTGAAACGCATTGGATGTTAGAGGGCCTGTGGTTTGTATCAGTTTCAGAAGCAGAGTTGAACTAGATATGGTCCGTGTGTGTAGGAAACACAGTTCTTTTGTTCTGAGCACTCTCACGTTTCCCGCCTTATTCGAGACTCTAGAAAGCAAGAGCGTGCTTCTTGCTCTAAAGCAGAGTGTGTTTCATGGATGAGAAGTGTGCTGTGTGTTTCCCTTCAGAAACGGAGTTAAATGCCAGGCTCTGTGTCTTCCTACAAGCGAGACTTCGTTTCAGGTAAACGCAGTCACTTTTCAGCTCAAACGAAGCTATATTGTACACGAAGCTCACACGTTTCTCGCTCTTAACTGAAACGCATTGGATGTTAGAGGGCCTGTGGTTTGTATCAGTTTCAGAAGCAGAGTTGAACTAGATATGGTCCGTGTGTGTAGGAAACACAGTTCTTTTGTTCTGAGCACTCTCACGTTTCCCGCCTTATTCGAGACTCTAGAAAGCAAGAGCGTGCTTCTTGCTCTAAAGCAGAGTGTGTTTCATGGATGAGAAGTGTGCTGTGTGTTTCCCTTCAGAAACGGAGTTAAATGCCAGGCTCTGTGTCTTCCTACAAGCGAGACTTCGTTTCAGGTAAACGCAGTCACTTTTCAGCTCAAACGAAGCTATATTGTACACGAAGCTCACACGTTTCTCGCTCTTAACTGAAACGCATTGGATGTTAGAGGGCCTGTGGTTTGTATCAGTTTCAGAAGCAGAGTTGAACTAGATATGGTCCGTGTGTGTAGGAAACACAGTTCTTTTGTTCTGAGCACTCTCACGTTTCCCGCCTTATTCGAGACTCTAGAAAGCAAGAGCGTGCTTCTTGCTCTAAAGCAGAGTGTGTTTCATGGATGAGAAGTGTGCTGTGTGTTTCCCTTCAGAAACGGAGTTAAATGCCAGGCTCTGTGTCTTCCTACAAGCGAGACTTCGTTTCAGGTAAACGCAGTCACTTTTCAGCTCAAACGAAGCTATATTGTACACGAAGCTCACACGTTTCTCGCTCTTAACTGAAACGCATTGGATGTTAGAGGGCCTGTGGTTTGTATCAGTTTCAGAAGCAGAGTTGAACTAGATATGGTCCGTGTGTGTAGGAAACACAGTTCTTTTGTTCTGAGCACTCTCACGTTTCCCGCCTTATTCGAGACTCTAGAAAGCAAGAGCGTGCTTCTTGCTCTAAAGCAGAGTGTGTTTCATGGATGAGAAGTGTGCTGTGTGTTTCCCTTCAGAAACGGTGTTAAATGCCAGGCTCTGCGTCTTCCTACAAGCGAGACTTCGTTTCAGGTAAACGCAGTCACTTTTCAGCTCAAACGAAGCTATATTGTACACGAAGCTCACACGTTTCTCGCTCTTAACTGAAACGCATTGGATGTTAGAGGGCCTGTGGTTTGTATCAGTTTCAGAAGCAGAGTTGAACTAGATATGGTCCGTGTGTGTAGGAAACACAGTTCTTTTGTTCTGAGCACTCTCACGTTTCCCGCCTTATTAGAGACTCTAGAAAGCAAGAGCGTGCTTCTTGCTCTAAAGCAGAGTGTGTTTCATGGATGAGAACTGTGCTGTGTGTTTCCCTTCAGAAACGGAGTTAAATGCCAGGCTCTGCGTCTTCCTACAAGCGAGACTTCGTTTCAGGTAAACGCAGTCACTTTTCAGCTCAAACGAAGCTATATTGTACACGAAGCTCACACGTTTCTCGCTCTTAACTGAAACGCATTGGATGTTAGAGGGCCTGTGGTTTGTATCAGTTTCAGAAGCAGAGTTGAACTAGATATGGTCCGTGTGTGTAGGAAACACAGTTCTTTTGTTCTGAGCACTCTCACGTTTCCCGCCTTATTCGAGACTCTAGAAAGCAAGAGCGTGCTTCTTGCTCTAAAGCAGAGTGTGTTTCATGGATGAGAAGTGTGCTGTGTGTTTCCCTTCAGAAACGGAGTTAAATGCCAGGCTCTGCGTCTTCCTACAAGCGAGACTTCGTTTCAGGTAAACGCAGTCACTTTTCAGCTCAAACCAAGCTATATTGTACACGAAGCTCACACGTTTCTCGCTCTTAACTGAAACGCATTGGATGTTAGAGGGCCTGTGGTTTGTATCAGTTTCAGAAGCAGAGTTGAACTAGATATGGTCCGTGTGTGTAGGAAACACAGTTCTTTTGTTCTGAGCACTCTCACGTTTCCCGCCTTATTCGAGACTCTAGAAAGCAAGAGCGTGCTTCTTGCTCTAAAGCAGAGTGTGTTTCATGGATGAGAAGTGTGCTGTGTGTTTCCCTTCAGAAACGGAGTTAAATGCCAGGCTCTGCGTCTTCCTACAAGCGAGACTTCGTTTCAGGTAAACGCAGTCACTTTTCAGCTCAAACGAAGCTATATTGTACACGAAGCTCACACGTTTCTCGCTCTTAACTGAAACGCATTGGATGTTAGAGGGCCTGTGGTTTGTATCAGTTTCAGAAGCAGAGTTGAACTAGATATGGTCCGTGTGTGTAGGAAACACAGTTCTTTTGTTCTGAGCACTCTCACGTTTCCCGCCTTATTCGAGACTCTAGAAAGCAAGAGCGTGCTTCTTGCTCTAAAGCAGAGTGTGTTTCATGGATGAGAAGTGTGCTGTGTGTTTCCCTTCAGAAACGGAGTTAAATGCCAGGCTCTGTGTCTTCCTACAAGCGAGACTTCGTTTCAGGTAAACGCAGTCACTTTTCAGCTCAAACGAAGCTATATTGTACACGAAGCTCACACGTTTCTCGCTCTTAACTGAAACGCATTGGATGTTAGAGGGCCTGTGGTTTGTATCAGTTTCAGAAGCAGAGTTGAACTAGATATGGTCCGTGTGTGTAGGAAACACAGTTCTTTTGTTCTGAGCACTCTCACGTTTCCCGCCTTATTCGAGACTCTAGAAAGCAAGAGCGTGCTTCTTGCTCTAAAGCAGAGTGTGTTTCATGGATGAGAAGTGTGCTGTGTGTTTCCCTTCAGAAACGGAGTTAAATGCCAGGCTCTGTGTCTTCCTACAAGCGAGACTTCGTTTCAGGTAAACGCAGTCACTTTTCAGCTCAAACGAAGCTATATTGTACACGAAGCTCACACGTTTCTCGCTCTTAACTGAAACGCATTGGATGTTAGAGGGCCTGTGGTTTGTATCAGTTTCAGAAGCAGAGTTGAACTAGATATGGTCCGTGTGTGTAGGAAACACAGTTCTTTTGTTCTGAGCACTCTCACGTTTCCCGCCTTATTCGAGACTCTAGAAAGCAAGAGCGTGCTTCTTGCTCTAAAGCAGAGTGTGTTTCATGGATGAGAAGTGTGCTGTGTGTTTCCCTTCAGAAACGGAGTTAAATGCCAGGCTCTGTGTCTTCCTACAAGCGAGACTTCGTTTCAGGTAAACGCAGTCACTTTTCAGCTCAAACGAAGCTATATTGTACACGAAGCTCACACGTTTCTCGCTCTTAACTGAAACGCATTGGATGTTAGAGGGCCTGTGGTTTGTATCAGTTTCAGAAGCAGAGTTGAACTAGATATGGTCCGTGTGTGTAGGAAACACAGTTCTTTTGTTCTGAGCACTCTCACGTTTCCCGCCTTATTCGAGACTCTAGAAAGCAAGAGCGTGCTTCTTGCTCTAAAGCAGAGTGTGTTTCATGGATGAGAAGTGTGCTGTGTGTTTCCCTTCAGAAACGGAGTTAAATGCCAGGCTCTGCGTCTTCCTACAAGCGAGACTTCGTTTCAGGTAAACGCAGTCACTTTTCAGCTCAAACGAAGCTATATTGTACACGAAGCTCACACGTTTCTCGCTCTTAACTGAAACGCATTGGATGTTAGAGGGCCTGTGGTTTGTATCAGTTTCAGAAGCAGAGTTGAACTAGATATGGTCCGTGTGTGTAGGAAACACAGTTCTTTTGTTCTGAGCACTCTCACGTTTCCCGCCTTATTAGAGACTCTAGAAAGCAAGAGCGTGCTTCTTGCTCTAAAGCAGAGTGTGTTTCATGGATGAGAAGTGTGCTGTGTGTTTCCCTTCAGAAACGGAGTTAAATGCCAGGCTCTGCGTCTTCCTACAAGCGAGACTTCGTTTCAGGTAAACGCAGTCACTTTTCAGCTCAAACGAAGCTATATTGTACACGAAGCTCACACGTTTCTCGCTCTTAACTGAAACGCATTGGATGTTAGAGGGCCTGTGGTTTGTATCAGTTTCAGAAGCAGAGTTGCACTAGATATGGTCCGTGTGTGTAGGAAACACAGTTCTATTGTTCTGAGCACTCTCACGTTTCCCACCTTATTAGAGACTCTAGAAAGCAAGAGCGTGCTTCTTGCTCTAAAGCAGAGTGTGTTTCATGGATGAGAAGTGTGCTGTGTGTTTCCCTTCAGAAACGGAGTTAAATGCCAGGCTCTGTGTCTTCCTACAAGCGAGACTTCGTTTCAGGTAAACGCAGTCACTTTTCAGCTCAAACGAAGCTATATTGTACACGAAGCTTACACGTTTCTCGCTCTTAACTGAAACGCATTGGATGTTAGAGGGCCTGTGGTTTGTATCAGTTTCAGAAGCAGAGTTGCACTAGATATGGTCCGTGTGTGTAGGAAACACAGTTCTTTTGTTCTGAGCACTCTCACGTTTCCCGCCTTATTAGAGACTCTAGAAAGCAAGAGCGTGCTTCTTGCTCTAAAGCAGAGTGTGTTTCATGGATGAGAAGTGTGCTGTGTGTTTCCCTTCAGAAACGGAGTTAAATGCCAGGCTCTGTGTCTTCCTACAAGCGAGACTTCGTTTCAGGTAAACGCAGTCACTTTTCAGCTCAAACGAAGCTATATTGTACACGAAGCTCACACGTTTCTCGCTCTTAACTGAAACGCATTGGATGTTAGAGGGCCTGTGGTTTGTATCAGTTTCAGAAGCAGAGTTGAACTAGATATGGTCCGTGTGTGTAGGAAACACAGTTCTTTTGTTCTGAGCACTCTCACGTTTCCCGCCTTATTCGAGACTCTAGAAAGCAAGAGCGTGCTTCTTGCTCTAAAGCAGAGTGTGTTTCATGGATGAGAAGTGTGCTGTGTGTTTCCCTTCAGAAACGGAGTTAAATGCCAGGCTCTGTGTCTTCCTACAAGCGAGACTTCGTTTCAGGTAAACGCAGTCACTTTTCAGCTCAAACGAAGCTATATTGTACACGAAGCTCACACGTTTCTCGCTCTTAACTGAAACGCATTGGATGTTAGAGGGCCTGTGGTTTGTATCAGTTTCAGAAGCGGAGTTGAACTAGATATGGTCCGTGTGTGTAGGAAACACAGTTCTTTTGTTCTGAGCACTCTCACGTTTCCCGCCTTATTCGAGACTCTAGAAAGCAAGAGCGTGCTTCTTGCTCTAAAGCAGAGTGTGTTTCATGGATGAGAAGTGTGCTGTGTGTTTCCCTTCAGAAACGGAGTTAAATGCCAGGCTCTGTGTCTTCCTACAAGCGAGACTTCGTTTCAGGTAAACGCAGTCACTTTTCAGCTCAAACGAAGCTATATTGTACACGAAGCTCACACGTTTCTCGC
Source organism: Onychomys arenicola (assembly GCA_949786405.1). NCBI lineage: Eukaryota > Metazoa > Chordata > Mammalia > Rodentia > Cricetidae > Onychomys > Onychomys arenicola. The sequence continues at coordinate 281,522 of CATKUM010000111.1, forward strand.
TCTTAACTGAAACGCATTGGATGTTAGAGGGCCTGTGGTTTGTATCAGTTTCAGAAGCGGAGTTGAACTAGATATGGTCCGTGTGTGTAGGAAACACAGTTCTTTTGTTCTGAGCACTCTCACGTTTCCCGCCTTATTCGAGACTCTAGAAAGCAAGAGCGTGCTTCTTGCTCTAAAGCAGAGTGTGTTTCATGGATGAGAAGTGTGCTGTGTGTTTCCCTTCAGAAACGGAGTTAAATGCCAGGCTCTGTGTCTTCCTACAAGCGAGACTTCGTTTCAGGTAAACGCAGTCACTTTTCAGCTCAAACGAAGCTATATTGTACACGAAGCTCACACGTTTCTCGCTCTTAACTGAAACGCATTGGATGTTAGAGGGCCTGTGGTTTGTATCAGTTTCAGAAGCAGAGTTGAACTAGATATGGTCCGTGTGTGTAGGAAACACAGTTCTTTTGTTCTGAGCACTCTCACGTTTCCCGCCTTATTCGAGACTCTAGAAAGCAAGAGCGTGCTTCTTGCTCTAAAGCAGAGTGTGTTTCATGGATGAGAAGTGTGCTGTGTGTTTCCCTTCAGAAACGGAGTTAAATGCCAGGCTCTGTGTCTTCCTACAAGCGAGACTTCGTTTCAGGTAAACGCAGTCACTTTTCAGCTCAAACGAAGCTATATTGTACACGAAGCTCACACGTTTCTCGCTCTTAACTGAAACGCATTGGATGTTAGAGGGCCTGTGGTTTGTATCAGTTTCAGAAGCAGAGTTGAACTAGATATGGTCCGTGTGTGTAGGAAACACAGTTCTTTTGTTCTGAGCACTCTCACGTTTCCCGCCTTATTCGAGACTCTAGAAAGCAAGAGCGTGCTTCTTGCTCTAAAGCAGAGTGTGTTTCATGGATGAGAAGTGTGCTGTGTGTTTCCCTTCAGAAACGGAGTTAAATGCCAGGCTCTGTGTCTTCCTACAAGCGAGACTTCGTTTCAGGTAAACGCAGTCACTTTTCAGCTCAAACGAAGCTATATTGTACACGAAGCTCACACGTTTCTCGCTCTTAACTGAAACGCATTGGATGTTAGAGGGCCTGTGGTTTGTATCAGTTTCAGAAGCAGAGTTGAACTAGATATGGTCCGTGTGTGTAGGAAACACAGTTCTTTTGTTCTGAGCACTCTCACGTTTCCCGCCTTATTCGAGACTCTAGAAAGCAAGAGCGTGCTTCTTGCTCTAAAGCAGAGTGTGTTTCATGGATGAGAAGTGTTCTGTGTGTTTCCCTTCAGAAACGGAGTTAAATGCCAGGCTCTGTGTCTTCCTACAAGCGAGACTTCGTTTCAGGTAAACGCAGTCACTTTTCAGCTCAAACGAAGCTATATTGTACACGAAGCTCACACGTTTCTCGCTCTTAACTGAAACGCATTGGATGTTAGAGGGCCTGTGGTTTGTATCAGTTTCAGAAGCAGAGTTGAACTAGATATGGTCCGTGTGTGTAGGAAACACAGTTCTTTTGTTCTGAGCACTCTCACGTTTCCCGCCTTATTCGAGACTCTAGAAAGCAAGAGCGTGCTTCTTGCTCTAAAGCAGAGTGTGTTTCATGGATGAGAAGTGTGCTGTGTGTTTCCCTTCAGAAACGGAGTTAAATGCCAGGCTCTGTGTCTTCCTACAAGCGAGACTTCGTTTCAGGTAAACGCAGTCACTTTTCAGCTCAAACGAAGCTATATTGTACACGAAGCTCACACGTTTCTCGCTCTTAACTGAAACGCATTGGATGTTAGAGGGCCTGTGGTTTGTATCAGTTTCAGAAGCAGAGTTGAACTAGATATGGTCCGTGTGTGTAGGAAACACAGTTCTTTTGTTCTGAGCACTCTCACGTTTCCCGCCTTATTCGAGACTCTAGAAAGCAAGAGCGTGCTTCTTGCTCTAAAGCAGAGTGTGTTTCATGGATGAGAAGTGTGCTGTGTGTTTCCCTTCAGAAACGGAGTTAAATGCCAGGCTCTGTGTCTTCCTACAAGCGAGACTTCGTTTCAGGTAAACGCAGTCACTTTTCAGCTCAAACGAAGCTATATTGTACACGAAGCTCACACGTTTCTCGCTCTTAACTGAAACGCATTGGATGTTAGAGGGCCTGTGGTTTGTATCAGTTTCAGAAGCAGAGTTGAACTAGATATGGTCCGTGTGTGTAGGAAACACAGTTCTTTTGTTCTGAGCACTCTCACGTTTCCCGCCTTATTCGAGACTCTAGAAAGCAAGAGCGTGCTTCTTGCTCTAAAGCAGAGTGTGTTTCATGGATGAGAAGTGTGCTGTGTGTTTCCCTTCAGAAACGGAGTTAAATGCCAGGCTCTGTGTCTTCCTACAAGCGAGACTTCGTTTCAGGTAAACGCAGTCACTTTTCAGCTCAAACGAAGCTATATTGTACACGAAGCTCACACGTTTCTCGCTCTTAACTGAAACGCATTGGATGTTAGAGGGCCTGTGGTTTGTATCAGTTTCAGAAGCAGAGTTGAACTAGATATGGTCCGTGTGTGTAGGAAACACAGTTCTTTTGTTCTGAGCACTCTCACGTTTCCCGCCTTATTCGAGACTCTAGAAAGCAAGAGCGTGCTTCTTGCTCTAAAGCAGAGTGTGTTTCATGGATGAGAAGTGTGCTGTGTGTTTCCCTTCAGAAACGGAGTTAAATGCCAGGCTCTGTGTCTTCCTACAAGCGAGACTTCGTTTCAGGTAAACGCAGTCACTTTTCAGCTCAAACGAAGCTATATTGTACACGAAGCTCACACGTTTCTCGCTCTTAACTGAAACGCATTGGATGTTAGAGGGCCTGTGGTTTGTATCAGTTTCAGAAGCAGAGTTGAACTAGATATGGTCCGTGTGTGTAGGAAACACAGTTCTTTTGTTCTGAGCACTCTCACGTTTCCCGCCTTATTAGAGACTCTAGAAAGCAAGAGCGTGCTTCTTGCTCTAAAGCAGAGTGTGTTTCATGGATGAGAACTGTGCTGTGTGTTTCCCTTCAGAAACGGAGTTAAATGCCAGGCTCTGTGTCTTCCTACAAGCGAGACTTCGTTTCAGGTAAACGCAGTCACTTTTCAGCTCAAACGAAGCTATATTGTACACGAAGCTCACACGTTTCTCGCTCTTAACTGAAACGCATTGGATGTTAGAGGGCCTGTGGTTTGTATCAGTTTCAGAAGCAGAGTTGAACTAGATATGGTCCGTGTGTGTAGGAAACACAGTTCTTTTGTTCTGAGCACTCTCACGTTTCCCGCCTTATTCGAGACTCTAGAAAGCAAGAGCGTGCTTCTTGCTCTAAAGCAGAGTGTGTTTCATGGATGAGAAGTGTGCTGTGTGTTTCCCTTCAGAAACGGAGTTAAATGCCAGGCTCTGTGTCTTCCTACAAGCGAGACTTCGTTTCAGGTAAACGCAGTCACTTTTCAGCTCAAACGAAGCTATATTGTACACGAAGCTCACACGTTTCTCGCTCTTAACTGAAACGCATTGGATGTTAGAGGGCCTGTGGTTTGTATCAGTTTCAGAAGCAGAGTTGAACTAGATATGGTCCGTGTGTGTAGGAAACACAGTTCTTTTGTTCTGAGCACTCTCACGTTTCCCGCCTTATTCGAGACTCTAGAAAGCAAGAGCGTGCTTCTTGCTCTAAAGCAGAGTGTGTTTCATGGATGAGAAGTGTGCTGTGTGTTTCCCTTCAGAAACGGAGTTAAATGCCAGGCTCTGTGTCTTCCTACAAGCGAGACTTCGTTTCAGGTAAACGCAGTCACTTTTCAGCTCAAACGAAGCTATATTGTACACGAAGCTCACACGTTTCTCGCTCTTAACTGAAACGCATTGGATGTTAGAGGGCCTGTGGTTTGTATCAGTTTCAGAAGCAGAGTTGAACTAGATATGGTCCGTGTGTGTAGGAAACACAGTTCTTTTGTTCTGAGCACTCTCACGTTTCCCGACTTATTAGAGACTCTAGAAAGCAAGAGCGTGCTTCTTGCTCTAAAGCAGAGTGTGTTTCATGGATGAGAACTGTGCTGTGTGTTTCCCTTCAGAAACGGAGTTAAATGCCAGGCTCTGCGTCTTCCTACAAGCGAGACTTCGTTTCAGGTAAACGCAGTCACTTTTCAGCTCAAACGAAGCTATATTGTACACGAAGCTCACACGTTTCTCGCTCTTAACTGAAACGCATTGGATGTTAGAGGGCCTGTGGTTTGTATCAGTTTCAGAAGCAGAGTTGAACTAGATATGGTCCGTGTGTGTAGGAAACACAGTTCTTTTGTTCTGAGCACTCTCACGTTTCCCGCCTTATTAGAGACTCTAGAAAGCAAGAGCGTGCTTCTTGCTCTAAAGCAGAGTGTGTTTCATGGATGAGAAGTGTGCTGTGTGTTTCCCTTCAGAAACGGAGTTAAATGCCAGGCTCTGCGTCTTCCTACAAGCGAGACTTCGTTTCAGGTAAACGCAGTCACTTTTCAGCTCAAACGAAGCTATATTGTACACGAAGCTCACACGTTTCTCGCTCTTAACTGAAAAGCATTGGATGTTAGAGGGCCTGTGGTTTGTATCAGTTTCAGAAGCAGAGTTGAACTAGATATGGTCCGTGTGTGTAGGAAACACAGTTCTTTTGTTCTGAGCACTCTCACGTTTCCCGCCTTATTAGAGACTCTAGAAAGCAAGAGCGTGCTTCTTGCTCTAAAGCAGAGTGTGTTTCATGGATGAGAAGTGTGCTGTGTGTTTCCCTTCAGAAACGGAGTTAAATGCCAGGCTCTGTGTCTTCCTACAAGCGAGACTTCGTTTCAGGTAAACGCAGTCACTTTTCAGCTCAAACGAAGCTATATTGTACACGAAGCTCACACGTTTCTCGCTCTTAACTGAAACGCATTGGATGTTAGAGGGCCTGTGGTTTGTATCAGTTTCAGAAGCAGAGTTGAACTAGATATGGTCCGTGTGTGTAGGAAACACAGTTCTTTTGTTCTGAGCACTCTCACGTTTCCCGCCTTATTCGAGACTCTAGAAAGCAAGAGCGTGCTTCTTGCTCTAAAGCAGAGTGTGTTTCATGGATGAGAAGTGTGCTGTGTGTTTCCCTTCAGAAACGGAGTTAAATGCCAGGCTCTGTGTCTTCCTACAAGCGAGACTTCGTTTCAGGTAAACGCAGTCACTTTTCAGCTCAAACGAAGCTATATTGTACACGAAGCTCACACGTTTCTCGCTCTTAACTGAAACGCATTGGATGTTAGAGGGCCTGTGGTTTGTATCAGTTTCAGAAGCAGAGTTGAACTAGATATGGTCCGTGTGTGTAGGAAACACAGTTCTTTTGTTCTGAGCACTCTCACGTTTCCCGCCTTATTCGAGACTATAGAAAGCAAGAGCGTGCTTCTTGCTCTAAAGCAGAGTGTGTTTCATGGATGAGAAGTGTGCTGTGTGTTTCCCTTCAGAAACGGAGTTAAATGCCAGGCTCTGTGTCTTCCTACAAGCGAGACTTCGTTTCAGGTAAACGCAGTCACTTTTCAGCTCAAACGAAGCTATATTGTACACGAAGCTCACACGTTTCTCGCTCTTAACTGAAACGCATTGGATGTTAGAGGGCCTGTGGTTTGTATCAGTTTCAGAAGCAGAGTTGAACTAGATATGGTCCGTGTGTGTAGGAAACACAGTTCTTTTGTTCTGAGCACTCTCACGTTTCCCGCCTTATTAGAGACTCTAGAAAGCAAGAGCGTGCTTCTTGCTCTAAAGCAGAGTGTGTTTCATGGATGAGAAGTGTGCTGTGTGTTTCCCTTCAGAAACGGAGTTAAATGCCAGGCTCTGTGTCTTCCTACAAGCGAGACTTCGTTTCAGGTAAACGCAGTCACTTTTCAGCTCAAACGAAGCTATATTGTACACGAAGCTCACACGTTTCTCGCTCTTAACTGAAACGCATTGGATGTTAGAGGGCCTGTGGTTTGTATCAGTTTCAGAAGCAGAGTTGAACTAGATATGGTCCGTGTGTGTAGGAAACACAGTTCTTTTGTTCTGAGCACTCTCACGTTTCCCGCCTTATTAGAGACTCTAGAAAGCAAGAGCGTGCTTCTTGCTCTAAAGCAGAGTGTGTTTCATGGATGAGAAGTGTGCTGTGTGTTTCCCTTCAGAAACGGAGTTAAATGCCAGGCTCTGTGTCTTCCTACAAGCGAGACTTCGTTTCAGGTAAACGCAGTCACTTTTCAGCTCAAACGAAGCTATATTGTACACGAAGCTCACACGTTTCTCGCTCTTAACTGAAACACATTGGATGTTAGAGGGCCTGTGGTTTGTATCAGTTTCAGAAGCAGAGTTGAACTAGATATGGTCCGTGTGTGTAGGAAACACAGTTCTTTTGTTCTGAGCACTCTCACGTTTCCCGCCTTATTCGAGACTATAGAAAGCAAGAGCGTGCTTCTTGCTCTAAAGCAGAGTGTGTTTCATGGATGAGAAGTGTGCTGTGTGTTTCCCTTCAGAAACGGTGTTAAATGCCAGGCTCTGCGTCTTCCTACAAGCGAGACTTCGTTTCAGGTAAACGCAGTCACTTTTCAGCTCAAACGAAGCTATATTGTACACGAAGCTCACACGTTTCTCGCTCTTAACTGAAACGCATTGGATGTTAGAGGGCCTGTGGTTTGTATCAGTTTCAGAAGCAGAGTTGAACTAGATATGGTCCGTGTGTGTAGGAAACACAGTTCTTTTGTTCTGAGCACTCTCACGTTTCCCGACTTATTAGAGACTCTAGAAAGCAAGAGCGTGCTTCTTGCTCTAAAGCAGAGTGTGTTTCATGGATGAGAACTGTGCTGTGTGTTTCCCTTCAGAAACGGAGTTAAATGCCAGGCTCTGCGTCTTCCTACAAGCGAGACTTCGTTTCAGGTAAACGCAGTCACTTTTCAGCTCAAACGAAGCTATATTGTACACGAAGCTCACACGTTTCTCGCTCTTAACTGAAACGCATTGGATGTTAGAGGGCCTGTGGTTTGTATCAGTTTCAGAAGCAGAGTTGAACTAGATATGGTCCGTGTGTGTAGGAAACACAGTTCTTTTGTTCTGAGCACTCTCACGTTTCCCGCCTTATTAGAGACTCTAGAAAGCAAGAGCGTGCTTCTTGCTCTAAAGCAGAGTGTGTTTCATGGATGAGAAGTGTGCTGTGTGTTTCCCTTCAGAAACGGAGTTAAATGCCAGGCTCTGCGTCTTCCTACAAGCGAGACTTCGTTTCAGGTAAACGCAGTCACTTTTCAGCTCAAACGAAGCTATATTGTACACGAAGCTCACACGTTTCTCGCTCTTAACTGAAACGCATTGGATGTTAGAGGGCCTGTGGTTTGTATCAGTTTCAGAAGCAGAGTTGAACTAGATATGGTCCGTGTGTGTAGGAAACACAGTTCTTTTGTTCTGAGCACTCTCACGTTTCCCGCCTTATTAGAGACTCTAGAAAGCAAGAGCGTGCTTCTTGCTCTAAAGCAGAGTGTGTTTCATGGATGAGAAGTGTGCTGTGTGTTTCCCTTCAGAAACGGAGTTAAATGCCAGGCTCTGCGTCTTCCTACAAGCGAGACTTCGTTTCAGGTAAACGCAGTCACTTTTCAGCTCAAACGAAGCTATATTGTACACGAAGCTCACACGTTTCTCGCTCTTAACTGAAACGCATTGGATGTTAGAGGGCCTGTGGTTTGTATCAGTTTCAGAAGCAGAGTTGCACTAGATATGGTCCGTGTGTGTAGGAAACACAGTTCTTTTGTTCTGAGCACTCTCACGTTTCCCACCTTATTAGAGACTCTAGAAAGCAAGAGCGTGCTTCTTGCTCTAAAGCAGAGTGTGTTTCATGGATGAGAAGTGTGCTGTGTGTTTCCCTTCAGAAACGGAGTTAAATGCCAGGCTCTGTGTCTTCCTACAAGCGAGACTTCGTTTCAGGTAAACGCAGTCACTTTTCAGCTCAAACGAAGCTATATTGTACACGAAGCTTACACGTTTCTCGCTCTTAACTGAAACGCATTGGATGTTAGAGGGCCTGTGGTTTGTATCAGTTTCAGAAGCAGAGTTGCACTAGATATGGTCCGTGTGTGTAGGAAACACAGTTCTTTTGTTCTGAGCACTCTCACGTTTCCCGCCTTATTCGAGACTCTAGAAAGCAAGAGCGTGCTTCTTGCTCTAAAGCAGAGTGTGTTTCATGGATGAGAAGTGTGCTGTGTGTTTCCCTTCAGAAACGGAGTTAAATGCCAGGCTCTGTGTCTTCCTACAAGCGAGACTTCGTTTCAGGTAAACGCAGTCACTTTTCAGCTCAAACGAAGCTATATTGTACACGAAGCTCACACGTTTCTCGCTCTTAACTGAAACGCATTGGATGTTAGAGGGCCTGTGGTTTGTATCAGTTTCAGAAGCAGAGTTGAACTAGATATGGTCCGTGTGTGTAGGAAACACAGTTCTTTTGTTCTGAGCACTCTCACGTTTCCCGCCTTATTCGAGACTCTAGAAAGCAAGAGCGTGCTTCTTGCTCTAAAGCAGAGTGTGTTTCATGGATGAGAAGTGTGCTGTGTGTTTCCCTTCAGAAACGGAGTTAAATGCCAGGCTCTGTGTCTTCCTACAAGCGAGACTTCGTTTCAGGTAAACGCAGTCACTTTTCAGCTCAAACGAAGCTATATTGTACACGAAGCTCACACGTTTCTCGCTCTTAACTGAAACGCATTGGATGTTAGAGGGCCTGTGGTTTGTATCAGTTTCAGAAGCGGAGTTGAACTAGATATGGTCCGTGTGTGTAGGAAACACAGTTCTTTTGTTCTGAGCACTCTCACGTTTCCCGCCTTATTCGAGACTCTAGAAAGCAAGAGCGTGCTTCTTGCTCTAAAGCAGAGTGTGTTTCATGGATGAGAAGTGTGCTGTGTGTTTCCCTTCAGAAACGGAGTTAAATGCCAGGCTCTGTGTCTTCCTACAAGCGAGACTTCGTTTCAGGTAAACGCAGTCACTTTTCAGCTCAAACGAAGCTATATTGTACACGAAGCTCACACGTTTCTCGCTCTTAACTGAAACGCATTGGATGTTAGAGGGCCTGTGGTTTGTATCAGTTTCAGAAGCGGAGTTGAACTAGATATGGTCCGTGTGTGTAGGAAACACAGTTCTTTTGTTCTGAGCACTCTCACGTTTCCCGCCTTATTCGAGACTCTAGAAAGCAAGAGCGTGCTTCTTGCTCTAAAGCAGAGTGTGTTTCATGGATGAGAAGTGTGCTGTGTGTTTCCCTTCAGAAACGGAGTTAAATGCCAGGCTCTGTGTCTTCCTACAAGCGAGACTTCGTTTCAGGTAAACGCAGTCACTTTTCAGCTCAAACGAAGCTATATTGTACACGAAGCTCACACGTTTCTCGCTCTTAACTGAAACGCATTGGATGTTAGAGGGCCTGTGGTTTGTATCAGTTTCAGAAGCAGAGTTGAACTAGATATGGTCCGTGTGTGTAGGAAACACAGTTCTTTTGTTCTGAGCACTCTCACGTTTCCCGCCTTATTCGAGACTCTAGAAAGCAAGAGCGTGCTTCTTGCTCTAAAGCAGAGTGTGTTTCATGGATGAGAAGTGTGCTGTGTGTTTCCCTTCAGAAACGGAGTTAAATGCCAGGCTCTGTGTCTTCCTACAAGCGAGACTTCGTTTCAGGTAAACGCAGTCACTTTTCAGCTCAAACGAAGCTATATTGTACACGAAGCTCACACGTTTCTCGCTCTTAACTGAAACGCATTGGATGTTAGAGGGCCTGTGGTTTGTATCAGTTTCAGAAGCAGAGTTGAACTAGATATGGTCCGTGTGTGTAGGAAACACAGTTCTTTTGTTCTGAGCACTCTCACGTTTCCCGCCTTATTCGAGACTCTAGAAAGCAAGAGCGTGCTTCTTGCTCTAAAGCAGAGTGTGTTTCATGGATGAGAAGTGTGCTGTGTGTTTCCCTTCAGAAACGGAGTTAAATGCCAGGCTCTGTGTCTTCCTACAAGCGAGACTTCGTTTCAGGTAAACGCAGTCACTTTTCAGCTCAAACGAAGCTATATTGTACACGAAGCTCACACGTTTCTCGCTCTTAACTGAAACGCATTGGATGTTAGAGGGCCTGTGGTTTGTATCAGTTTCAGAAGCAGAGTTGAACTAGATATGGTCCGTGTGTGTAGGAAACACAGTTCTTTTGTTCTGAGCACTCTCACGTTTCCCGCCTTATTCGAGACTCTAGAAAGCAAGAGCGTGCTTCTTGCTCTAAAGCAGAGTGTGTTTCATGGATGAGAAGTGTGCTGTGTGTTTCCCTTCAGAAACGGAGTTAAATGCCAGGCTCTGTGTCTTCCTACAAGCGAGACTTCGTTTCAGGTAAACGCAGTCACTTTTCAGCTCAAACGAAGCTATATTGTACACGAAGCTCACACGTTTCTCGCTCTTAACTGAAACGCATTGGATGTTAGAGGGCCTGTGGTTTGTATCAGTTTCAGAAGCAGAGTTGAACTAGATATGGTCCGTGTGTGTAGGAAACACAGTTCTTTTGTTCTGAGCACTCTCACGTTTCCCGCCTTATTCGAGACTCTAGAAAGCAAGAGCGTGCTTCTTGCTCTAAAGCAGAGTGTGTTTCATGGATGAGAAGTGTGCTGTGTGTTTCCCTTCAGAAACGGAGTTAAATGCCAGGCTCTGTGTCTTCCTACAAGCGAGACTTCGTTTCAGGTAAACGCAGTCACTTTTCAGCTCAAACGAAGCTATATTGTACACGAAGCTCACACGTTTCTCGCTCTTAACTGAAACGCATTGGATGTTAGAGGGCCTGTGGTTTGTATCAGTTTCAGAAGCGGAGTTGAACTAGATATGGTCCGTGTGTGTAGGAAACACAGTTCTTTTGTTCTGAGCACTCTCACGTTTCCCGCCTTATTCGAGACTCTAGAAAGCAAGAGCGTGCTTCTTGCTCTAAAGCAGAGTGTGTTTCATGGATGAGAAGTGTGCTGTGTGTTTCCCTTCAGAAACGGAGTTAAATGCCAGGCTCTGTGTCTTCCTACAAGCGAGACTTCGTTTCAGGTAAACGCAGTCACTTTTCAGCTCAAACGAAGCTATATTGTACACGAAGCTCACACGTTTCTCGCTCTTAACTGAAACGCATTGGATGTTAGAGGGCCTGTGGTTTGTATCAGTTTCAGAAGCGGAGTTGAACTAGATATGGTCCGTGTGTGTAGGAAACACAGTTCTTTTGTTCTGAGCACTCTCACGTTTCCCGCCTTATTCGAGACTCTAGAAAGCAAGAGCGTGCTTCTTGCTCTAAAGCAGAGTGTGTTTCATGGATGAGAAGTGTGCTGTGTGTTTCCCTTCAGAAACGGAGTTAAATGCCAGGCTCTGTGTCTTCCTACAAGCGAGACTTCGTTTCAGGTAAACGCAGTCACTTTTCAGCTCAAACGAAGCTATATTGTACACGAAGCTCACACGTTTCTCGCTCTTAACTGAAACGCATTGGATGTTAGAGGGCCTGTGGTTTGTATCAGTTTCAGAAGCAGAGTTGAAATAGATATGGTCCGTGTGTGTAGGAAACACAGTTCTTTTGTTCTGAGCACTCTCACGTTTCCCGCCTTATTCGAGACTCTAGAAAGCAAGAGCGTGCTTCTTGCTCTAAAGCAGAGTGTGTTTCATGGATGAGAAGTGTGCTGTGTGTTTCCCTTCAGAAACGGAGTTAAATGCCAGGCTCTGTGTCTTCCTACAAGCGAGACTTCGTTTCAGGTAAACGCAGTCACTTTTCAGCTCAAACGAAGCTATATTGTACACGAAGCTCACACGTTTCTCGCTCTTAACTGAAACGCATTGGATGTTAGAGGGCCTGTGGTTTGTATCAGTTTCAGAAGCAGAGTTGAACTAGATATGGTCCGTGTGTGTAGGAAACACAGTTCTTTTGTTCTGAGCACTCTCACGTTTCCCGCCTTATTCGAGACTCTAGAAAGCAAGAGCGTGCTTCTTGCTCTAAAGCAGAGTGTGTTTCATGGATGAGAAGTGTGCTGTGTGTTTCCCTTCAGAAACGGAGTTAAATGCCAGGCTCTGTGTCTTCCTACAAGCGAGACTTCGTTTCAGGTAAACGCAGTCACTTTTCAGCTCAAACGAAGCTATATTGTACACGAAGCTCACACGTTTCTCGCTCTTAACTGAAACGCATTGGATGTTAGAGGGCCTGTGGTTTGTATCAGTTTCAGAAGCGGAGTTGAACTAGATATGGTCCGTGTGTGTAGGAAACACAGTTCTTTTGTTCTGAGCACTCTCACGTTTCCCGCCTTATTCGAGACTCTAGAAAGCAAGAGCGTGCTTCTTGCTCTAAAGCAGAGTGTGTTTCATGGATGAGAAGTGTGCTGTGTGTTTCCCTTCAGAAACGGAGTTAAATGCCAGGCTCTGTGTCTTCCTACAAGCGAGACTTCGTTTCAGGTAAACGCAGTCACTTTTCAGCTCAAACGAAGCTATATTGTACACGAAGCTCACACGTTTCTCGCTCTTAACTGAAACGCATTGGATGTTAGAGGGCCTGTGGTTTGTATCAGTTTCAGAAGCGGAGTTGAACTAGATATGGTCCGTGTGTGTAGGAAACACAGTTCTTTTGTTCTGAGCACTCTCACGTTTCCCGCCTTATTCGAGACTCTAGAAAGCAAGAGCGTGCTTCTTGCTCTAAAGCAGAGTGTGTTTCATGGATGAGAAGTGTGCTGTGTGTTTCCCTTCAGAAACGGAGTTAAATGCCAGGCTCTGTGTCTTCCTACAAGCGAGACTTCGTTTCAGGTAAACGCAGTCACTTTTCAGCTCAAACGAAGCTATATTGTACACGAAGCTCACACGTTTCTCGCTCTTAACTGAAACGCATTGGATGTTAGAGGGCCTGTGGTTTGTATCAGTTTCAGAAGCAGAGTTGAACTAGATATGGTCCGTGTGTGTAGGAAACACAGTTCTTTTGTTCTGAGCACTCTCACGTTTCCCGCCTTATTCGAGACTCTAGAAAGCAAGAGCGTGCTTCTTGCTCTAAAGCAGAGTGTGTTTCATGGATGAGAAGTGTGCTGTGTGTTTCCCTTCAGAAACGGAGTTAAATGCCAGGCTCTGTGTCTTCCTACAAGCGAGACTTCGTTTCAGGTAAACGCAGTCACTTTTCAGCTCAAACGAAGCTATATTGTACACGAAGCTCACACGTTTCTCGCTCTTAACTGAAACGCATTGGATGTTAGAGGGCCTGTGGTTTGTGTCAGTTTCAGAAGCAGAGTTGAACTAGATATGGTCCGTGTGTGTAGGAAACACAGTTCTTTTGTTCTGAGCACTCTCACGTTTCCCGCCTTATTCGAGACTCTAGAAAGCAAGAGCGTGCTTCTTGCTCTAAAGCAGAGTGTGTTTCATGGATGAGAAGTGTGCTGTGTGTTTCCCTTCAGAAACGGAGTTAAATGCCAGGCTCTGTGTCTTCCTACAAGCGAGACTTCGTTTCAGGTAAACGCAGTCACTTTTCAGCTCAAACGAAGCTATATTGTACACGAAGCTCACACGTTTCTCGCTCTTAACTGAAACGCATTGGATGTTAGAGGGCCTGTGGTTTGTATCAGTTTCAGAAGCAGAGTTGAACTAGATATGGTCCGTGTGTGTAGGAAACACAGTTCTTTTGTTCTGAGCACTCTCACGTTTCCCGCCTTATTCGAGACTCTAGAAAGCAAGAGCGTGCTTCTTGCTCTAAAGCAGAGTGTGTTTCATGGATGAGAAGTGTTCTGTGTGTTTCCCTTCAGAAACGGAGTTAAATGCCAGGCTCTGTGTCTTCCTACAAGCGAGACTTCGTTTCAGGTAAACGCAGTCACTTTTCAGCTCAAACGAAGCTATATTGTACACGAAGCTCACACGTTTCTCGCTCTTAACTGAAACGCATTGGATGTTAGAGGGCCTGTGGTTTGTATCAGTTTCAGAAGCAGAGTTGAACTAGATATGGTCCGTGTGTGTAGGAAACACAGTTCTTTTGTTCTGAGCACTCTCACGTTTCCCGCCTTATTCGAGACTCTAGAAAGCAAGAGCGTGCTTCTTGCTCTAAAGCAGAGTGTGTTTCATGGATGAGAAGTGTGCTGTGTGTTTCCCTTCAGAAACGGAGTTAAATGCCAGGCTCTGTGTCTTCCTACAAGCGAGACTTCGTTTCAGGTAAACGCAGTCACTTTTCAGCTCAAACGAAGCTATATTGTACACGAAGCTCACACGTTTCTCGCTCTTAACTGAAACGCATTGGATGTTAGAGGGCCTGTGGTTTGTATCAGTTTCAGAAGCAGAGTTGAACTAGATATGGTCCGTGTGTGTAGGAAACACAGTTCTTTTGTTCTGAGCACTCTCACGTTTCCCGCCTTATTCGAGACTCTAGAAAGCAAGAGCGTGCTTCTTGCTCTAAAGCAGAGTGTGTTTCATGGATGAGAAGTGTGCTGTGTGTTTCCCTTCAGAAACGGAGTTAAATGCCAGGCTCTGTGTCTTCCTACAAGCGAGACTTCGTTTCAGGTAAACGCAGTCACTTTTCAGCTCAAACGAAGCTATATTGTACACGAAGCTCACACGTTTCTCGCTCTTAACTGAAACGCATTGGATGTTAGAGGGCCTGTGGTTTGTATCAGTTTCAGAAGCAGAGTTGAACTAGATATGGTCCGTGTGTGTAGGAAACACAGTTCTTTTGTTCTGAGCACTCTCACGTTTCCCGCCTTATTCGAGACTCTAGAAAGCAAGAGCGTGCTTCTTGCTCTAAAGCAGAGTGTGTTTCATGGATGAGAAGTGTGCTGTGTGTTTCCCTTCAGAAACGGAGTTAAATGCCAGGCTCTGTGTCTTCCTACAAGCGAGACTTCGTTTCAGGTAAACGCAGTCACTTTTCAGCTCAAACGAAGCTATATTGTACACGAAGCTCACACGTTTCTCGCTCTTAACTGAAACGCATTGGATGTTAGAGGGCCTGTGGTTTGTATCAGTTTCAGAAGCAGAGTTGAACTAGATATGGTCCGTGTGTGTAGGAAACACAGTTCTTTTGTTCTGAGCACTCTCACGTTTCCCGCCTTATTCGAGACTCTAGAAAGCAAGAGCGTGCTTCTTGCTCTAAAGCAGAGTGTGTTTCATGGATGAGAAGTGTGCTGTGTGTTTCCCTTCAGAAACGGAGTTAAATGCCAGGTTCTGTGTCTTCCTACAAGCGAGACTTCGTTTCAGGTAAACGCAGTCACTTTTCAGCTCAAACGAAGCTATATTGTACACGAAGCTCACACGTTTCTCGCTCTTAACTGAAACGCATTGGATGTTAGAGGGCCTGTGGTTTGTATCAGTTTCAGAAGCAGAGTTGAACTAGATATGGTCCGTGTGTGTAGGAAACACAGTTCTTTTGTTCTGAGCACTCTCACGTTTCCCGCCTTATTAGAGACTCTAGAAAGCAAGAGCGTGCTTCTTGCTCTAAAGCAGAGTGTGTTTCATGGATGAGAAGTGTGCTGTGTGTTTCCCTTCAGAAACGGAGTTAAATGCCAGGCTCTGTGTCTTCCTACAAGCGAGACTTCGTTTCAGGTAAACGCAGTCACTTTTCAGCTCAAACGAAGCTATATTGTACACGAAGCTCACACGTTTCTCGCTCTTAACTGAAACGCATTGGATGTTAGAGGGCCTGTGGTTTGTATCAGTTTCAGAAGCAGAGTTGAACTAGATATGGTCCGTGTGTGTAGGAAACACAGTTCTTTTGTTCTGAGCACTCTCACGTTTCCCGCCTTATTCGAGACTCTAGAAAGCAAGAGCGTGCTTCTTGCTCTAAAGCAGAGTGTGTTTCATGGATGAGAAGTGTGCTGTGTGTTTCCCTTCAGAAACGGAGTTAAATGCCAGGCTCTGTGTCTTCCTACAAGCGAGACTTCGTTTCAGGTAAACGCAGTCACTTTTCAGCTCAAACGAAGCTATATTGTACACGAAGCTCACACGTTTCTCGCTCTTAACTGAAACGCATTGGATGTTAGAGGGCCTGTGGTTTGTATCAGTTTCAGAAGCAGAGTTGAACTAGATATGGTCCGTGTGTGTAGGAAACACAGTTCTTTTGTTCTGAGCACTCTCACGTTTCCCGCCTTATTCGAGACTATAGAAAGCAAGAGCGTGCTTCTTGCTCTAAAGCAGAGTGTGTTTCATGGATGAGAAGTGTGCTGTGTGTTTCCCTTCAGAAACGGAGTTAAATGCCAGGCTCTGTGTCTTCCTACAAGCGAGACTTCGTTTCAGGTAAACGCAGTCACTTTTCAGCTCAAACGAAGCTATATTGTACACGAAGCTCACACGTTTCTCGCTCTTAACTGAAACGCATTGGATGTTAGAGGGCCTGTGGTTTGTATCAGTTTCAGAAGCAGAGTTGAACTAGATATGGTCCGTGTGTGTAGGAAACACAGTTCTTTTGTTCTGAGCACTCTCACGTTTCCCGCCTTATTAGAGACTCTAGAAAGCAAGAGCGTGCTTCTTGCTCTAAAGCAGAGTGTGTTTCATGGATGAGAAGTGTGCTGTGTGTTTCCCTTCAGAAACGGAGTTAAATGCCAGGCTCTGTGTCTTCCTACAAGCGAGACTTCGTTTCAGGTAAACGCAGTCACTTTTCAGCTCAAACGAAGCTATATTGTACACGAAGCTCACACGTTTCTCGCTCTTAACTGAAACGCATTGGATGTTAGAGGGCCTGTGGTTTGTATCAGTTTCAGAAGCAGAGTTGAACTAGATATGGTCCGTGTGTGTAGGAAACACAGTTCTTTTGTTCTGAGCACTCTCACGTTTCCCGCCTTATTAGAGACTCTAGAAAGCAAGAGCGTGCTTCTTGCTCTAAAGCAGAGTGTGTTTCATGGATGAGAAGTGTGCTGTGTGTTTCCCTTCAGAAACGGAGTTAAATGCCAGGCTCTGTGTCTTCCTACAAGCGAGACTTCGTTTCAGGTAAACGCAGTCACTTTTCAGCTCAAACGAAGCTATATTGTACACGAAGCTCACACGTTTCTCGCTCTTAACTGAAACACATTGGATGTTAGAGGGCCTGTGGTTTGTATCAGTTTCAGAAGCAGAGTTGAACTAGATATGGTCCGTGTGTGTAGGAAACACAGTTCTTTTGTTCTGAGCACTCTCACGTTTCCCGCCTTATTCGAGACTATAGAAAGCAAGAGCGTGCTTCTTGCTCTAAAGCAGAGTGTGTTTCATGGATGAGAAGTGTGCTGTGTGTTTCCCTTCAGAAACGGTGTTAAATGCCAGGCTCTGCGTCTTCCTACAAGCGAGACTTCGTTTCAGGTAAACGCAGTCACTTTTCAGCTCAAACGAAGCTATATTGTACACGAAGCTCACACGTTTCTCGCTCTTAACTGAAACGCATTGGATGTTAGAGGGCCTGTGGTTTGTATCAGTTTCAGAAGCAGAGTTGAACTAGATATGGTCCGTGTGTGTAGGAAACACAGTTCTTTTGTTCTGAGCACTCTCACGTTTCCCGACTTATTAGAGACTCTAGAAAGCAAGAGCGTGCTTCTTGCTCTAAAGCAGAGTGTGTTTCATGGATGAGAACTGTGCTGTGTGTTTCCCTTCAGAAACGGAGTTAAATGCCAGGCTCTGCGTCTTCCTACAAGCGAGACTTCGTTTCAGGTAAACGCAGTCACTTTTCAGCTCAAACGAAGCTATATTGTACACGAAGCTCACACGTTTCTCGCTCTTAACTGAAACGCATTGGATGTTAGAGGGCCTGTGGTTTGTATCAGTTTCAGAAGCAGAGTTGAACTAGATATGGTCCGTGTGTGTAGGAAACACAGTTCTTTTGTTCTGAGCACTCTCACGTTTCCCGCCTTATTAGAGACTCTAGAAAGCAAGAGCGTGCTTCTTGCTCTAAAGCAGAGTGTGTTTCATGGATGAGAAGTGTGCTGTGTGTTTCCCTTCAGAAACGGAGTTAAATGCCAGGCTCTGCGTCTTCCTACAAGCGAGACTTCGTTTCAGGTAAACGCAGTCACTTTTCAGCTCAAACGAAGCTATATTGTACACGAAGCTCACACGTTTCTCGCTCTTAACTGAAACGCATTGGATGTTAGAGGGCCTGTGGTTTGTATCAGTTTCAGAAGCAGAGTTGAACTAGATATGGTCCGTGTGTGTAGGAAACACAGTTCTTTTGTTCTGAGCACTCTCACGTTTCCCGCCTTATTAGAGACTCTAGAAAGCAAGAGCGTGCTTCTTGCTCTAAAGCAGAGTGTGTTTCATGGATGAGAAGTGTGCTGTGTGTTTCCCTTCAGAAACGGAGTTAAATGCCAGGCTCTGTGTCTTCCTACAAGCGAGACTTCGTTTCAGGTAAACGCAGTCACTTTTCAGCTCAAACGAAGCTATATTGTACACGAAGCTCACACGTTTCTCGCTCTTAACTGAAACACATTGGATGTTAGAGGGCCTGTGGTTTGTATCAGTTTCAGAAGCAGAGTTGAACTAGATATGGTCCGTGTGTGTAGGAAACACAGTTCTTTTGTTCTGAGCACTCTCACGTTTCCCGCCTTATTCGAGACTATAGAAAGCAAGAGCGTGCTTCTTGCTCTAAAGCAGAGTGTGTTTCATGGATGAGAAGTGTGCTGTGTGTTTCCCTTCAGAAACGGTGTTAAATGCCAGGCTCTGCGTCTTCCTACAAGCGAGACTTCGTTTCAGGTAAACGCAGTCACTTTTCAGCTCAAACGAAGCTATATTGTACACGAAGCTCACACGTTTCTCGCTCTTAACTGAAACGCATTGGATGTTAGAGGGCCTGTGGTTTGTATCAGTTTCAGAAGCAGAGTTGAACTAGATATGGTCCGTGTGTGTAGGAAACACAGTTCTTTTGTTCTGAGCACTCTCA
Organism: Onychomys arenicola; assembly: GCA_949786405.1. NCBI lineage: Eukaryota > Metazoa > Chordata > Mammalia > Rodentia > Cricetidae > Onychomys > Onychomys arenicola. Next base: position 300,274 of record CATKUM010000111.1, read on the forward strand.
CGTTTCCCGACTTATTAGAGACTCTAGAAAGCAAGAGCGTGCTTCTTGCTCTAAAGCAGAGTGTGTTTCATGGATGAGAACTGTGCTGTGTGTTTCCCTTCAGAAACGGAGTTAAATGCCAGGCTCTGCGTCTTCCTACAAGCGAGACTTCGTTTCAGGTAAACGCAGTCACTTTTCAGCTCAAACGAAGCTATATTGTACACGAAGCTCACACGTTTCTCGCTCTTAACTGAAACGCATTGGATGTTAGAGGGCCTGTGGTTTGTATCAGTTTCAGAAGCAGAGTTGAACTAGATATGGTCCGTGTGTGTAGGAAACACAGTTCTTTTGTTCTGAGCACTCTCACGTTTCCCGCCTTATTAGAGACTCTAGAAAGCAAGAGCGTGCTTCTTGCTCTAAAGCAGAGTGTGTTTCATGGATGAGAAGTGTGCTGTGTGTTTCCCTTCAGAAACGGAGTTAAATGCCAGGCTCTGTGTCTTCCTACAAGCGAGACTTCGTTTCAGGTAAACGCAGTCACTTTTCAGCTCAAACGAAGCTATATTGTACACGAAGCTCACACGTTTCTCGCTCTTAACTGAAACGCATTGGATGTTAGAGGGCCTGTGGTTTGTATCAGTTTCAGAAGCAGAGTTGAACTAGATATGGTCCGTGTGTGTAGGAAACACAGTTCTTTTGTTCTGAGCACTCTCACGTTTCCCGCCTTATTAGAGACTCTAGAAAGCAAGAGCGTGCTTCTTGCTCTAAAGCAGAGTGTGTTTCATGGATGAGAAGTGTGCTGTGTGTTTCCCTTCAGAAACGGAGTTAAATGCCAGGCTCTGCGTCTTCCTACAAGCGAGACTTCGTTTCAGGTAAACGCAGTCACTTTTCAGCTCAAACGAAGCTATATTGTACACGAAGCTCACACGTTTCTCGCTCTTAACTGAAACGCATTGGATGTTAGAGAGCCTGTGGTTTGTATCAGTTTCAGAAGCAGAGTTGCACTAGATATGGTCCGTGTGTGTAGGAAACACAGTTCTTTTGTTCTGAGCACTCTCACGTTTCCCACCTTATTAGAGACTCTAGAAAGCAAGAGCGTGCTTCTTGCTCTAAAGCAGAGTGTGTTTCATGGATGAGAAGTGTGCTGTGTGTTTCCCTTCAGAAACGGAGTTAAATGCCAGGCTCTGTGTCTTCCTACAAGCGAGACTTCGTTTCAGGTAAACGCAGTCACTTTTCAGCTCAAACGAAGCTATATTGTACACGAAGCTTACACGTTTATCGCTCTTAACTGAAACGCATTGGATGTTAGAGGGCCTGTGGTTTGTATCAGTTTCAGAAGCAGAGTTGCACTAGATATGGTCCGTGTGTGTAGGAAACACAGTTCTTTTGTTCTGAGCACTCTCACGTTTCCCGCCTTATTCGAGACTCTAGAAAGCAAGAGCGTGCTTCTTGCTCTAAAGCAGAGTGTGTTTCATGGATGAGAAGTGTGCTGTGTGTTTCCCTTCAGAAACGGAGTTAAATGCCAGGCTCTGTGTCTTCCTACAAGCGAGACTTCGTTTCAGGTAAACGCAGTCACTTTTCAGCTCAAACGAAGCTATATTGTACACGAAGCTCACACGTTTCTCGCTCTTAACTGAAACGCATTGGATGTTAGAGGGCCTGTGGTTTGTATCAGTTTCAGAAGCAGAGTTGAACTAGATATGGTCCGTGTGTGTAGGAAACACAGTTCTTTTGTTCTGAGCACTCTCACGTTTCCCGCCTTATTCGAGACTCTAGAAAGCAAGAGCGTGCTTCTTGCTCTAAAGCAGAGTGTGTTTCATGGATGAGAAGTGTGCTGTGTGTTTCCCTTCAGAAACGGAGTTAAATGCCAGGCTCTGTGTCTTCCTACAAGCGAGACTTCGTTTCAGGTAAACGCAGTCACTTTTCAGCTCAAACGAAGCTATATTGTACACGAAGCTCACACGTTTCTCGCTCTTAACTGAAACGCATTGGATGTTAGAGGGCCTGTGGTTTGTATCAGTTTCAGAAGCGGAGTTGAACTAGATATGGTCCGTGTGTGTAGGAAACACAGTTCTTTTGTTCTGAGCACTCTCACGTTTCCCGCCTTATTCGAGACTCTAGAAAGCAAGAGCGTGCTTCTTGCTCTAAAGCAGAGTGTGTTTCATGGATGAGAAGTGTGCTGTGTGTTTCCCTTCAGAAACGGAGTTAAATGCCAGGCTCTGTGTCTTCCTACAAGCGAGACTTCGTTTCAGGTAAACGCAGTCACTTTTCAGCTCAAACGAAGCTATATTGTACACGAAGCTCACACGTTTCTCGCTCTTAACTGAAACGCATTGGATGTTAGAGGGCCTGTGGTTTGTATCAGTTTCAGAAGCGGAGTTGAACTAGATATGGTCCGTGTGTGTAGGAAACACAGTTCTTTTGTTCTGAGCACTCTCACGTTTCCCGCCTTATTCGAGACTCTAGAAAGCAAGAGCGTGCTTCTTGCTCTAAAGCAGAGTGTGTTTCATGGATGAGAAGTGTGCTGTGTGTTTCCCTTCAGAAACGGAGTTAAATGCCAGGCTCTGTGTCTTCCTACAAGCGAGACTTCGTTTCAGGTAAACGCAGTCACTTTTCAGCTCAAACGAAGCTATATTGTACACGAAGCTCACACGTTTCTCGCTCTTAACTGAAACGCATTGGATGTTAGAGGGCCTGTGGTTTGTATCAGTTTCAGAAGCAGAGTTGAACTAGATATGGTCCGTGTGTGTAGGAAACACAGTTCTTTTGTTCTGAGCACTCTCACGTTTCCCGCCTTATTCGAGACTCTAGAAAGCAAGAGCGTGCTTCTTGCTCTAAAGCAGAGTGTGTTTCATGGATGAGAAGTGTGCTGTGTGTTTCCCTTCAGAAACGGAGTTAAATGCCAGGCTCTGTGTCTTCCTACAAGCGAGACTTCGTTTCAGGTAAACGCAGTCACTTTTCAGCTCAAACGAAGCTATATTGTACACGAAGCTCACACGTTTCTCGCTCTTAACTGAAACGCATTGGATGTTAGAGGGCCTGTGGTTTGTATCAGTTTCAGAAGCAGAGTTGAACTAGATATGGTCCGTGTGTGTAGGAAACACAGTTCTTTTGTTCTGAGCACTCTCACGTTTCCCGCCTTATTCGAGACTCTAGAAAGCAAGAGCGTGCTTCTTGCTCTAAAGCAGAGTGTGTTTCATGGATGAGAAGTGTGCTGTGTGTTTCCCTTCAGAAACGGAGTTAAATGCCAGGCTCTGTGTCTTCCTACAAGCGAGACTTCGTTTCAGGTAAACGCAGTCACTTTTCAGCTCAAACGAAGCTATATTGTACACGAAGCTCACACGTTTCTCGCTCTTAACTGAAACGCATTGGATGTTAGAGGGCCTGTGGTTTGTATCAGTTTCAGAAGCAGAGTTGAACTAGATATGGTCCGTGTGTGTAGGAAACACAGTTCTTTTGTTCTGAGCACTCTCACGTTTCCCGCCTTATTCGAGACTCTAGAAAGCAAGAGCGTGCTTCTTGCTCTAAAGCAGAGTGTGTTTCATGGATGAGAAGTGTGCTGTGTGTTTCCCTTCAGAAACGGAGTTAAATGCCAGGCTCTGTGTCTTCCTACAAGCGAGACTTCGTTTCAGGTAAACGCAGTCACTTTTCAGCTCAAACGAAGCTATATTGTACACGAAGCTCACACGTTTCTCGCTCTTAACTGAAACGCATTGGATGTTAGAGGGCCTGTGGTTTGTATCAGTTTCAGAAGCAGAGTTGAACTAGATATGGTCCGTGTGTGTAGGAAACACAGTTCTTTTGTTCTGAGCACTCTCACGTTTCCCGCCTTATTCGAGACTCTAGAAAGCAAGAGCGTGCTTCTTGCTCTAAAGCAGAGTGTGTTTCATGGATGAGAAGTGTGCTGTGTGTTTCCCTTCAGAAACGGAGTTAAATGCCAGGCTCTGTGTCTTCCTACAAGCGAGACTTCGTTTCAGGTAAACGCAGTCACTTTTCAGCTCAAACGAAGCTATATTGTACACGAAGCTCACACGTTTCTCGCTCTTAACTGAAACGCATTGGATGTTAGAGGGCCTGTGGTTTGTATCAGTTTCAGAAGCAGAGTTGAACTAGATATGGTCTGTGTGTGTAGGAAACACAGTTCTTTTGTTCTGAGCACTCTCACGTTTCCCGCCTTATTCGAGACTCTAGAAAGCAAGAGCGTGCTTCTTGCTCTAAAGCAGAGTGTGTTTCATGGATGAGAAGTGTGCTGTGTGTTTCCCTTCAGAAACGGAGTTAAATGCCAGGCTCTGTGTCTTCCTACAAGCGAGACTTCGTTTCAGGTAAACGCAGTCACTTTTCAGCTCAAACGAAGCTATATTGTACACGAAGCTCACACGTTTCTCGCTCTTAACTGAAACGCATTGGATGTTAGAGGGCCTGTGGTTTGTATCAGTTTCAGAAGCAGAGTTGAACTAGATATGGTCCGTGTGTGTAGGAAACACAGTTCTTTTGTTCTGAGCACTCTCACGTTTCCCGCCTTATTCGAGACTCTAGAAAGCAAGAGCGTGCTTCTTGCTCTAAAGCAGAGTGTGTTTCATGGATGAGAAGTGTGCTGTGTGTTTCCCTTCAGAAACGGAGTTAAATGCCAGGCTCTGTGTCTTCCTACAAGCGAGACTTCGTTTCAGGTAAACGCAGTCACTTTTCAGCTCAAACGAAGCTATATTGTACACGAAGCTCACACGTTTCTCGCTCTTAACTGAAACGCATTGGATGTTAGAGGGCCTGTGGTTTGTATCAGTTTCAGAAGCAGAGTTGAACTAGATATGGTCCGTGTGTGTAGGAAACACAGTTCTTTTGTTCTGAGCACTCTCACGTTTCCCGCCTTATTCGAGACTCTAGAAAGCAAGAGCGTGCTTCTTGCTCTAAAGCAGAGTGTGTTTCATGGATGAGAAGTGTGCTGTGTGTTTCCCTTCAGAAACGGAGTTAAATGCCAGGCTCTGTGTCTTCCTACAAGCGAGACTTCGTTTCAGGTAAACGCAGTCACTTTTCAGCTCAAACGAAGCTATATTGTACACGAAGCTCACACGTTTCTCGCTCTTAACTGAAACGCATTGGATGTTAGAGGGCCTGTGGTTTGTATCAGTTTCAGAAGCAGAGTTGAACTAGATATGGTCCGTGTGTGTAGGAAACACAGTTCTTTTGTTCTGAGCACTCTCACGTTTCCCGCCTTATTCGAGACTCTAGAAAGCAAGAGCGTGCTTCTTGCTCTAAAGCAGAGTGTGTTTCATGGATGAGAAGTGTGCTGTGTGTTTCCCTTCAGAAACGGAGTTAAATGCCAGGCTCTGTGTCTTCCTACAAGCGAGACTTCGTTTCAGGTAAACGCAGTCACTTTTCAGCTCAAACGAAGCTATATTGTACACGAAGCTCACACGTTTCTCGCTCTTAACTGAAACGCATTGGATGTTAGAGGGCCTGTGGTTTGTATCAGTTTCAGAAGCAGAGTTGAACTAGATATGGTCCGTGTGTGTAGGAAACACAGTTCTTTTGTTCTGAGCACTCTCACGTTTCCCGCCTTATTAGAGACTCTAGAAAGCAAGAGCGTGCTTCTTGCTCTAAAGCAGAGTGTGTTTCATGGATGAGAAGTGTGCTGTGTGTTTCCCTTCAGAAACGGAGTTAAATGCCAGGCTCTGTGTCTTCCTACAAGCGAGACTTCGTTTCAGGTAAACGCAGTCACTTTTCAGCTCAAACGAAGCTATATTGTACACGAAGCTCACACGTTTCTCGCTCTTAACTGAAACGCATTGGATGTTAGAGGGCCTGTGGTTTGTATCAGTTTCAGAAGCAGAGTTGAACTAGATATGGTCCGTGTGTGTAGGAAACACAGTTCTTTTGTTCTGAGCACTCTCACGTTTCCCGCCTTATTCGAGACTATAGAAAGCAAGAGCGTGCTTCTTGCTCTAAAGCAGAGTGTGTTTCATGGATGAGAAGTGTGCTGTGTGTTTCCCTTCAGAAACGGAGTTAAATGCCAGGCTCTGTGTCTTCCTACAAGCGAGACTTCGTTTCAGGTAAACGCAGTCACTTTTCAGCTCAAACGAAGCTATATTGTACACGAAGCTCACACGTTTCTCGCTCTTAACTGAAACGCATTGGATGTTAGAGGGCCTGTGGTTTGTATCAGTTTCAGAAGCAGAGTTGAACTAGATATGGTCCGTGTGTGTAGGAAACACAGTTCTTTTGTTCTGAGCACTCTCACGTTTCCCGCCTTATTAGAGACTCTAGAAAGCAAGAGCGTGCTTCTTGCTCTAAAGCAGAGTGTGTTTCATGGATGAGAAGTGTGCTGTGTGTTTCCCTTCAGAAACGGAGTTAAATGCCAGGCTCTGTGTCTTCCTACAAGCGAGACTTCGTTTCAGGTAAACGCAGTCACTTTTCAGCTCAAACGAAGCTATATTGTACACGAAGCTCACACGTTTCTCGCTCTTAACTGAAACGCATTGGATGTTAGAGGGCCTGTGGTTTGTATCAGTTTCAGAAGCAGAGTTGAACTAGATATGGTCCGTGTGTGTAGGAAACACAGTTCTTTTGTTCTGAGCACTCTCACGTTTCCCGCCTTATTCGAGACTATAGAAAGCAAGAGCGTGCTTCTTGCTCTAAAGCAGAGTGTGTTTCATGGATGAGAAGTGTGCTGTGTGTTTCCCTTCAGAAACGGAGTTAAATGCCAGGCTCTGTGTCTTCCTACAAGCGAGACTTCGTTTCAGGTAAACGCAGTCACTTTTCAGCTCAAACGAAGCTATATTGTACACGAAGCTCACACGTTTCTCGCTCTTAACTGAAACGCATTGGATGTTAGAGGGCCTGTGGTTTGTATCAGTTTCAGAAGCAGAGTTGAACTAGATATGGTCCGTGTGTGTAGGAAACACAGTTCTTTTGTTCTGAGCACTCTCACGTTTCCCGCCTTATTCGAGACTCTAGAAAGCAAGAGCGTGCTTCTTGCTCTAAAGCAGAGTGTGTTTCATGGATGAGAAGTGTGCTGTGTGTTTCCCTTCAGAAACGGAGTTAAATGCCAGGCTCTGTGTCTTCCTACAAGCGAGACTTCGTTTCAGGTAAACGCAGTCACTTTTCAGCTCAAACGAAGCTATATTGTACACGAAGCTCACACGTTTCTCGCTCTTAACTGAAACGCATTGGATGTTAGAGGGCCTGTGGTTTGTATCAGTTTCAGAAGCAGAGTTGAACTAGATATGGTCCGTGTGTGTAGGAAACACAGTTCTTTTGTTCTGAGCACTCTCACGTTTCCCGCCTTATTCGAGACTCTAGAAAGCAAGAGCGTGCTTCTTGCTCTAAAGCAGAGTGTGTTTCATGGATGAGAAGTGTGCTGTGTGTTTCCCTTCAGAAACGGAGTTAAATGCCAGGCTCTGTGTCTTCCTACAAGCGAGACTTCGTTTCAGGTAAACGCAGTCACTTTTCAGCTCAAACGAAGCTATATTGTACACGAAGCTCACACGTTTCTCGCTCTTAACTGAAACGCATTGGATGTTAGAGGGCCTGTGGTTTGTATCAGTTTCAGAAGCAGAGTTGAACTAGATATGGTCCGTGTGTGTAGGAAACACAGTTCTTTTGTTCTGAGCACTCTCACGTTTCCCGCCTTATTAGAGACTCTAGAAAGCAAGAGCGTGCTTCTTGCTCTAAAGCAGAGTGTGTTTCATGGATGAGAAGTGTGCTGTGTGTTTCCCTTCAGAAACGGAGTTAAATGCCAGGCTCTGTGTCTTCCTACAAGCGAGACTTCGTTTCAGGTAAACGCAGTCACTTTTCAGCTCAAACGAAGCTATATTGTACACGAAGCTCACACGTTTCTCGCTCTTAACTGAAACACATTGGATGTTAGAGGGCCTGTGGTTTGTATCAGTTTCAGAAGCAGAGTTGAACTAGATATGGTCCGTGTGTGTAGGAAACACAGTTCTTTTGTTCTGAGCACTCTCACGTTTCCCGCCTTATTCGAGACTATAGAAAGCAAGAGCGTGCTTCTTGCTCTAAAGCAGAGTGTGTTTCATGGATGAGAAGTGTGCTGTGTGTTTCCCTTCAGAAACGGTGTTAAATGCCAGGCTCTGCGTCTTCCTACAAGCGAGACTTCGTTTCAGGTAAACGCAGTCACTTTTCAGCTCAAACGAAGCTATATTGTACACGAAGCTCACACGTTTCTCGCTCTTAACTGAAACGCATTGGATGTTAGAGGGCCTGTGGTTTGTATCAGTTTCAGAAGCAGAGTTGAACTAGATATGGTCCGTGTGTGTAGGAAACACAGTTCTTTTGTTCTGAGCACTCTCACGTTTCCCGACTTATTAGAGACTCTAGAAAGCAAGAGCGTGCTTCTTGCTCTAAAGCAGAGTGTGTTTCATGGATGAGAACTGTGCTGTGTGTTTCCCTTCAGAAACGGAGTTAAATGCCAGGCTCTGCGTCTTCCTACAAGCGAGACTTCGTTTCAGGTAAACGCAGTCACTTTTCAGCTCAAACGAAGCTATATTGTACACGAAGCTCACACGTTTCTCGCTCTTAACTGAAACGCATTGGATGTTAGAGGGCCTGTGGTTTGTATCAGTTTCAGAAGCAGAGTTGAACTAGATATGGTCCGTGTGTGTAGGAAACACAGTTCTTTTGTTCTGAGCACTCTCACGTTTCCCGCCTTATTAGAGACTCTAGAAAGCAAGAGCGTGCTTCTTGCTCTAAAGCAGAGTGTGTTTCATGGATGAGAAGTGTGCTGTGTGTTTCCCTTCAGAAACGGAGTTAAATGCCAGGCTCTGCGTCTTCCTACAAGCGAGACTTCGTTTCAGGTAAACGCAGTCACTTTTCAGCTCAAACGAAGCTATATTGTACACGAAGCTCACACGTTTCTCGCTCTTAACTGAAACGCATTGGATGTTAGAGGGCCTGTGGTTTGTATCAGTTTCAGAAGCAGAGTTGAACTAGATATGGTCCGTGTGTGTAGGAAACACAGTTCTTTTGTTCTGAGCACTCTCACGTTTCCCGCCTTATTAGAGACTCTAGAAAGCAAGAGCGTGCTTCTTGCTCTAAAGCAGAGTGTGTTTCATGGATGAGAAGTGTGCTGTGTGTTTCCCTTCAGAAACGGAGTTAAATGCCAGGCTCTGTGTCTTCCTACAAGCGAGACTTCGTTTCAGGTAAACGCAGTCACTTTTCAGCTCAAACGAAGCTATATTGTACACGAAGCTCACACGTTTCTCGCTCTTAACTGAAACACATTGGATGTTAGAGGGCCTGTGGTTTGTATCAGTTTCAGAAGCAGAGTTGAACTAGATATGGTCCGTGTGTGTAGGAAACACAGTTCTTTTGTTCTGAGCACTCTCACGTTTCCCGCCTTATTCGAGACTATAGAAAGCAAGAGCGTGCTTCTTGCTCTAAAGCAGAGTGTGTTTCATGGATGAGAAGTGTGCTGTGTGTTTCCCTTCAGAAACGGTGTTAAATGCCAGGCTCTGCGTCTTCCTACAAGCGAGACTTCGTTTCAGGTAAACGCAGTCACTTTTCAGCTCAAACGAAGCTATATTGTACACGAAGCTCACACGTTTCTCGCTCTTAACTGAAACGCATTGGATGTTAGAGGGCCTGTGGTTTGTATCAGTTTCAGAAGCAGAGTTGAACTAGATATGGTCCGTGTGTGTAGGAAACACAGTTCTTTTGTTCTGAGCACTCTCACGTTTCCCGACTTATTAGAGACTCTAGAAAGCAAGAGCGTGCTTCTTGCTCTAAAGCAGAGTGTGTTTCATGGATGAGAACTGTGCTGTGTGTTTCCCTTCAGAAACGGAGTTAAATGCCAGGCTCTGCGTCTTCCTACAAGCGAGACTTCGTTTCAGGTAAACGCAGTCACTTTTCAGCTCAAACGAAGCTATATTGTACACGAAGCTCACACGTTTCTCGCTCTTAACTGAAACGCATTGGATGTTAGAGGGCCTGTGGTTTGTATCAGTTTCAGAAGCAGAGTTGAACTAGATATGGTCCGTGTGTGTAGGAAACACAGTTCTTTTGTTCTGAGCACTCTCACGTTTCCCGCCTTATTAGAGACTCTAGAAAGCAAGAGCGTGCTTCTTGCTCTAAAGCAGAGTGTGTTTCATGGATGAGAAGTGTGCTGTGTGTTTCCCTTCAGAAACGGAGTTAAATGCCAGGCTCTGCGTCTTCCTACAAGCGAGACTTCGTTTCAGGTAAACGCAGTCACTTTTCAGCTCAAACGAAGCTATATTGTACACGAAGCTCACACGTTTCTCGCTCTTAACTGAAACGCATTGGATGTTAGAGGGCCTGTGGTTTGTATCAGTTTCAGAAGCAGAGTTGAACTAGATATGGTCCGTGTGTGTAGGAAACACAGTTCTTTTGTTCTGAGCACTCTCACGTTTCCCGCCTTATTAGAGACTCTAGAAAGCAAGAGCGTGCTTCTTGCTCTAAAGCAGAGTGTGTTTCATGGATGAGAAGTGTGCTGTGTGTTTCCCTTCAGAAACGGAGTTAAATGCCAGGCTCTGCGTCTTCCTACAAGCGAGACTTCGTTTCAGGTAAACGCAGTCACTTTTCAGCTCAAACGAAGCTATATTGTACACGAAGCTCACACGTTTCTCGCTCTTAACTGAAACGCATTGGATGTTAGAGAGCCTGTGGTTTGTATCAGTTTCAGAAGCAGAGTTGCACTAGATATGGTCCGTGTGTGTAGGAAACACAGTTCTTTTGTTCTGAGCACTCTCACGTTTCCCACCTTATTAGAGACTCTAGAAAGAAAGAGCGTGCTTCTTGCTCTAAAGCAGAGTGTGTTTCATGGATGAGAAGTGTGCTGTGTGTTTCCCTTCAGAAACGGAGTTAAATGCCAGGCTCTGTGTCTTCCTACAAGCGAGACTTCGTTTCAGGTAAACGCAGTCACTTTTCAGCTCAAACGAAGCTATATTGTACACGAAGCTTACACGTTTATCGCTCTTAACTGAAACGCATTGGATGTTAGAGGGCCTGTGGTTTGTATCAGTTTCAGAAGCAGAGTTGCACTAGATATGGTCCGTGTGTGTAGGAAACACAGTTCTTTTGTTCTGAGCACTCTCACGTTTCCCGCCTTATTCGAGACTCTAGAAAGCAAGAGCGTGCTTCTTGCTCTAAAGCAGAGTGTGTTTCATGGATGAGAAGTGTGCTGTGTGTTTCCCTTCAGAAACGGAGTTAAATGCCAGGCTCTGTGTCTTCCTACAAGCGAGACTTCGTTTCAGGTAAACGCAGTCACTTTTCAGCTCAAACGAAGCTATATTGTACACGAAGCTCACACGTTTCTCGCTCTTAACTGAAACGCATTGGATGTTAGAGGGCCTGTGGTTTGTATCAGTTTCAGAAGCAGAGTTGAACTAGATATGGTCCGTGTGTGTAGGAAACACAGTTCTTTTGTTCTGAGCACTCTCACGTTTCCCGCCTTATTCGAGACTCTAGAAAGCAAGAGCGTGCTTCTTGCTCTAAAGCAGAGTGTGTTTCATGGATGAGAAGTGTGCTGTGTGTTTCCCTTCAGAAACGGAGTTAAATGCCAGGCTCTGTGTCTTCCTACAAGCGAGACTTCGTTTCAGGTAAACGCAGTCACTTTTCAGCTCAAACGAAGCTATATTGTACACGAAGCTCACACGTTTCTCGCTCTTAACTGAAACGCATTGGATGTTAGAGGGCCTGTGGTTTGTATCAGTTTCAGAAGCGGAGTTGAACTAGATATGGTCCGTGTGTGTAGGAAACACAGTTCTTTTGTTCTGAGCACTCTCACGTTTCCCGCCTTATTCGAGACTCTAGAAAGCAAGAGCGTGCTTCTTGCTCTAAAGCAGAGTGTGTTTCATGGATGAGAAGTGTGCTGTGTGTTTCCCTTCAGAAACGGAGTTAAATGCCAGGCTCTGTGTCTTCCTACAAGCGAGACTTCGTTTCAGGTAAACGCAGTCACTTTTCAGCTCAAACGAAGCTATATTGTACACGAAGCTCACACGTTTCTCGCTCTTAACTGAAACGCATTGGATGTTAGAGGGCCTGTGGTTTGTATCAGTTTCAGAAGCGGAGTTGAACTAGATATGGTCCGTGTGTGTAGGAAACACAGTTCTTTTGTTCTGAGCACTCTCACGTTTCCCGCCTTATTCGAGACTCTAGAAAGCAAGAGCGTGCTTCTTGCTCTAAAGCAGAGTGTGTTTCATGGATGAGAAGTGTGCTGTGTGTTTCCCTTCAGAAACGGAGTTAAATGCCAGGCTCTGTGTCTTCCTACAAGCGAGACTTCGTTTCAGGTAAACGCAGTCACTTTTCAGCTCAAACGAAGCTATATTGTACACGAAGCTCACACGTTTCTCGCTCTTAACTGAAACGCATTGGATGTTAGAGGGCCTGTGGTTTGTATCAGTTTCAGAAGCAGAGTTGAACTAGATATGGTCCGTGTGTGTAGGAAACACAGTTCTTTTGTTCTGAGCACTCTCACGTTTCCCGCCTTATTCGAGACTCTAGAAAGCAAGAGCGTGCTTCTTGCTCTAAAGCAGAGTGTGTTTCATGGATGAGAAGTGTGCTGTGTGTTTCCCTTCAGAAACGGAGTTAAATGCCAGGCTCTGTGTCTTCCTACAAGCGAGACTTCGTTTCAGGTAAACGCAGTCACTTTTCAGCTCAAACGAAGCTATATTGTACACGAAGCTCACACGTTTCTCGCTCTTAACTGAAACGCATTGGATGTTAGAGGGCCTGTGGTTTGTATCAGTTTCAGAAGCAGAGTTGAACTAGATATGGTCCGTGTGTGTAGGAAACACAGTTCTTTTGTTCTGAGCACTCTCACGTTTCCCGCCTTATTCGAGACTCTAGAAAGCAAGAGCGTGCTTCTTGCTCTAAAGCAGAGTGTGTTTCATGGATGAGAAGTGTGCTGTGTGTTTCCCTTCAGAAACGGAGTTAAATGCCAGGCTCTGTGTCTTCCTACAAGCGAGACTTCGTTTCAGGTAAACGCAGTCACTTTTCAGCTCAAACGAAGCTATATTGTACACGAAGCTCACACGTTTCTCGCTCTTAACTGAAACGCATTGGATGTTAGAGGGCCTGTGGTTTGTATCAGTTTCAGAAGCAGAGTTGAACTAGATATGGTCCGTGTGTGTAGGAAACACAGTTCTTTTGTTCTGAGCACTCTCACGTTTCCCGCCTTATTCGAGACTCTAGAAAGCAAGAGCGTGCTTCTTGCTCTAAAGCAGAGTGTGTTTCATGGATGAGAAGTGTGCTGTGTGTTTCCCTTCAGAAACGGAGTTTAATGCCAGGCTCTGTGTCTTCCTACAAGCGAGACTTCGTTTCAGGTAAACGCAGTCACTTTTCAGCTCAAACGAAGCTATATTGTACACGAAGCTCACACGTTTCTCGCTCTTAACTGAAACGCATTGGATGTTAGAGGGCCTGTGGTTTGTATCAGTTTCAGAAGCAGAGTTGAACTAGATATGGTCCGTGTGTGTAGGAAACACAGTTCTTTTGTTCTGAGCACTCTCACGTTTCCCGCCTTATTCGAGACTCTAGAAAGCAAGAGCGTGCTTCTTGCTCTAAAGCAGAGTGTGTTTCATGGATGAGAAGTGTGCTGTGTGTTTCCCTTCAGAAACGGAGTTAAATGCCAGGCTCTGTGTCTTCCTACAAGCGAGACTTCGTTTCAGGTAAACGCAGTCACTTTTCAGCTCAAACGAAGCTATATTGTACACGAAGCTCACACGTTTCTCGCTCTTAACTGAAACGCATTGGATGTTAGAGGGCCTGTGGTTTGTATCAGTTTCAGAAGCAGAGTTGAACTAGATATGGTCTGTGTGTGTAGGAAACACAGTTCTTTTGTTCTGAGCACTCTCACGTTTCCCGCCTTATTCGAGACTCTAGAAAGCAAGAGCGTGCTTCTTGCTCTAAAGCAGAGTGTGTTTCATGGATGAGAAGTGTGCTGTGTGTTTCCCTTCAGAAACGGAGTTAAATGCCAGGCTCTGTGTCTTCCTACAAGCGAGACTTCGTTTCAGGTAAACGCAGTCACTTTTCAGCTCAAACGAAGCTATATTGTACACGAAGCTCACACGTTTCTCGCTCTTAACTGAAACGCATTGGATGTTAGAGGGCCTGTGGTTTGTATCAGTTTCAGAAGCAGAGTTGAACTAGATATGGTCCGTGTGTGTAGGAAACACAGTTCTTTTGTTCTGAGCACTCTCACGTTTCCCGCCTTATTCGAGACTCTAGAAAGCAAGAGCGTGCTTCTTGCTCTAAAGCAGAGTGTGTTTCATGGATGAGAAGTGTGCTGTGTGTTTCCCTTCAGAAACGGAGTTAAATGCCAGGCTCTGTGTCTTCCTACAAGCGAGACTTCGTTTCAGGTAAACGCAGTCACTTTTCAGCTCAAACGAAGCTATATTGTACACGAAGCTCACACGTTTCTCGCTCTTAACTGAAACGCATTGGATGTTAGAGGGCCTGTGGTTTGTATCAGTTTCAGAAGCAGAGTTGAACTAGATATGGTCCGTGTGTGTAGGAAACACAGTTCTTTTGTTCTGAGCACTCTCACGTTTCCCGCCTTATTCGAGACTCTAGAAAGCAAGAGCGTGCTTCTTGCTCTAAAGCAGAGTGTGTTTCATGGATGAGAAGTGTGCTGTGTGTTTCCCTTCAGAAACGGAGTTAAATGCCAGGCTCTGTGTCTTCCTACAAGCGAGACTTCGTTTCAGGTAAACGCAGTCACTTTTCAGCTCAAACGAAGCTATATTGTACACGAAGCTCACACGTTTCTCGCTCTTAACTGAAACACATTGGATGTTAGAGGGCCTGTGGTTTGTATCAGTTTCAGAAGCAGAGTTGAACTAGATATGGTCCGTGTGTGTAGGAAACACAGTTCTTTTGTTCTGAGCACTCTCACGTTTCCCGCCTTATTCGAGACTCTAGAAAGCAAGAGCGTGCTTCTTGCTCTAAAGCAGAGTGTGTTTCATGGATGAGAAGTGTGCTGTGTGTTTCCCTTCAGAAACGGAGTTAAATGCCAGGCTCTGTGTCTTCCTACAAGCGAGACTTCGTTTCAGGTAAACGCAGTCACTTTTCAGCTCAAACGAAGCTATATTGTACACGAAGCTCACACGTTTCTCGCTCTTAACTGAAACGCATTGGATGTTAGAGGGCCTGTGGTTTGTATCAGTTTCAGAAGCAGAGTTGAACTAGATATGGTCCGTGTGTGTAGGAAACACAGTTCTTTTGTTCTGAGCACTCTCACGTTTCCCGCCTTATTAGAGACTCTAGAAAGCAAGAGCGTGCTTCTTGCTCTAAAGCAGAGTGTGTTTCATGGATGAGAAGTGTGCTGTGTGTTTCCCTTCAGAAACGGAGTTAAATGCCAGGCTCTGTGTCTTCCTACAAGCGAGACTTCGTTTCAGGTAAACGCAGTCACTTTTCAGCTCAAACGAAGCTATATTGTACACGAAGCTCACACGTTTCTCGCTCTTAACTGAAACGCATTGGATGTTAGAGGGCCTGTGGTTTGTATCAGTTTCAGAAGCAGAGTTGAACTAGATATGGTCCGTGTGTGTAGGAAACACAGTTCTTTTGTTCTGAGCACTCTCACGTTTCCCGCCTTATTCGAGACTCTAGAAAGCAAGAGCGTGCTTCTTGCTCTAAAGCAGAGTGTGTTTCATGGATGAGAAGTGTGCTGTGTGTTTCCCTTCAGAAACGGAGTTAAATGCCAGGCTCTGTGTCTTCCTACAAGCGAGACTTCGTTTCAGGTAAACGCAGTCACTTTTCAGCTCAAACGAAGCTATATTGTACACGAAGCTCACACGTTTCTCGCTCTTAACTGAAACGCATTGGATGTTAGAGGGCCTGTGGTTTGTATCAGTTTCAGAAGCAGAGTTGAACTAGATATGGTCCGTGTGTGTAGGAAACACAGTTCTTTTGTTCTGAGCACTCTCACGTTTCCCGCCTTATTCGAGACTCTAGAAAGCAAGAGCGTGCTTCTTGCTCTAAAGCAGAGTGTGTTTCATGGATGAGAAGTGTGCTGTGTGTTTCCCTTCAGAAACGGAGTTAAATGCCAGGCTCTGTGTCTTCCTACAAGCGAGACTTCGTTTCAGGTAAACGCAGTCACTTTTCAGCTCAAACGAAGCTATATTGTACACGAAGCTCACACGTTTCTCGCTCTTAACTGAAACGCATTGGATGTTAGAGGGCCTGTGGTTTGTATCAGTTTCAGAAGCAGAGTTGAACTAGATATGGTCCGTGTGTGTAGGAAACACAGTTCTTTTGTTCTGAGCACTCTCACGTTTCCCGCCTTATTAGAGACTCTAGAAAGCAAGAGCGTGCTTCTTGCTCTAAAGCAGAGTGTGTTTCATGGATGAGAAGTGTGCTGTGTGTTTCCCTTCAGAAACGGAGTTAAATGCCAGGCTCTGTGTCTTCCTACAAGCGAGACTTCGTTTCAGGTAAACGCAGTCACTTTTCAGCTCAAACGAAGCTATATTGTACACGAAGCTCACACGTTTCTCGCTCTTAACTGAAACGCATTGGATGTTAGAGGGCCTGTGGTTTGTATCAGTTTCAGAAGCAGAGTTGAACTAGATATGGTCCGTGTGTGTAGGAAACACAGTTCTTTTGTTCTGAGCACTCTCACGTTTCCCGCCTTATTAGAGACTCTAGAAAGCAAGAGCGTGCTTCTTGCTCTAAAGCAGAGTGTGTTTCATGGATGAGAAGTGTGCTGTGTGTTTCCCTTCAGAAACGGAGTTAAATGCCAGGCTCTGCGTCTTCCTACAAGCGAGACTTCGTTTCAGGTAAACGCAGTCACTTTTCAGCTCAAACGAAGCTATATTGTACACGAAGTTCACACGTTTCTCGCTCTTAACTGAAACGCATTGGATGTTAGAGGGCCTGTGGTTTGTATCAGTTTCAGAAGCAGAGTTGAACTAGATATGGTCCGTGTGTGTAGGAAACACAGTTCTTTTGTTCTGAGCACTCTCACGTTTCCCGCCTTATTCGAGACTCTAGAAAGCAAGAGCGTGCTTCTTGCTCTAAAGCAGAGTGTGTTTCATGGATGAGAAGTGTGCTGTGTGTTTCCCTTCAGAAACGGAGTTAAATGCCAGGCCCTGTGTCTTCCTACAAGCGAGACTTCGTTTCAGGTAAACGCAGTCACTTTTCAGCTCAAACGAAGCTATATTGTACACGAAGCTCACACGTTTCTCGCTCTTAACTGAAACGCATTGGATGTTAGAGGGCCTGTGGTTTGTATCAGTTTCAGAAGCAGAGTTGAACTAGATATGGTCCGTGTGTGTAGGAAACACAGTTCTTTTGTTCTGAGCACTCTCACGTTTCCCGCCTATTAGAGACTCTAGAAAGCAAGAGCGTGCTTCTTGCTCTAAAGCCGAGTGTGTTTCATGGATGAGAAGTGTGCTGTGTGTTTCCCTTCAGAAACGGAGTTAAATGCCAGGCTCTGTGTCTTCCTACAAGCGAGACTTCGTTTCAGGTAAACGCAGTCACTTTTCAGCTCAAACGAAGCTATATTGTACACGAAGCTCACACGTTTCTCACTCTTAACTGAAACGCATTGGATGTTAGAGGGCCTGTGGTTTGTATCAGTTTTAAAAGCAGAGTTGAACTAGATATGGTCCGTGTGTGTAGGAAACACAGTTCTTTTGTTCTGAGCACTCTCACGTTTCCCGCCTTATTAGAGACTCTAGAAAGCAAGAGCGTGCTTCTTGCTCTAAAGCAGAGTGTGTTCCATGGATGAGAACTGTGCTGTGTGTTTCCCTTCAGAAACAGAGTTAAATGCCAGGCTCTGCGTCTTCCTACAAGCGAGACTTCGTTTCAGGTAAACGCAGTCACTTTTCAGCTCAAACGAAGCTATATTGTACACGAAGCTCACACGTTTCTCGCTCTTAACTGAAACGCATTGGATGTTAGAGGGCCTGTGGTTTGTATCAGTTTCAGAAGCAGAGTTGAACTAGATATGGTCCGTGTGTGTAGGAAACACAGTTCTTTTGTTCTGAGCACTCTCACGTTTCCCGCCTTATTAGAGACTCTAGAAAGCAAGAGCGTGCTTCTTGCTCTAAAGCAGAGTGTGTTTCATGGATGAGAAGTGTGCTGTGTGTTTCCCTTCAGAAACGGTGTTAAATGCCAGGCTCTGCGTCTTCCTACAAGCGAGACTTCGTTTCAGGTAAACGCAGTCACTTTTCAGCTCAAACGAAGCTATATTGTACACGAAGCTCACACGTTTCTCGCTCTTAACTGAAACGCATTGGATGTTAGAGGGCCTGTGGTTTGTATCAGTTTCAGAAGCAGAGTTGAACTAGATATGGTCCGTGTGTGTAGGAAACACAGTTCTTTTGTTCTGAGCACTCTCACGTTTCCCGCCTTATTAGAGACTCTAGAAAGCAAGAGCGTGCTTCTTGCTGTAAAGCAGAGTGTGTTTCATGGATGAGAACTGTGCTGTGTGTTTCCCTTCAGAAACGGAGTTAAATGCCAGGCTCTGCGTCTTCCTACAAGCGAGACTTCGTTTCAGGTAAACGCAGTCACTTTTCAGCTCAAACGAAGCTATATTGTACACGAAGCTCACACGTTTCTCGCTCTTAACTGAAACGCATTGGATGTTAGAGGGCCTGTGGTTTGTATCAGTTTCAGAAGCAGAGTTGAACTAGATATGGTCCGTGTGTGTAGGAAACACAGTTCTTTTGTTCTGAGCACTCTCACGTTTCCCGCCTTATTCGAGACTCTAGAAAGCAAGAGCGTGCTTCTTGCTCTAAAGCAGAGTGTGTTTCATGGATGAGAAGTGTGCTGTGTGTTTCCCTTCAGAAACGGAGTTAAATGCCAGGCTCTGCGTCTTCCTACAAGCGAGACTTCGTTTCAGGTAAACGCAGTCACTTTTCAGCTCAAACGAAGCTATATTGTACACGAAGCTCACACGTTTCTCGCTCTTAACTGAAACGCATTGGATCTTAGAGGGCCTGTGGTTTGTATCAGTTTCAGAAGCAGAGTTGAACTAGATATGGTCCGTGTGTGTAGGAAACACAGTTCTTTTGTTCTGAGCACTCTCACGTTTCCCGCCTTATTAGAGACTCTAGAAAGCAAGAGCGTGCTTCTTGCTCTAAAGCAGAGTGTGTTTCATGGATGAGAAGTGTGCTGTGTGTTTCCCTTCAGAAACGGAGTTAAATGCCAGGCTCTGCGTCTTCCTACAAGCGAGACTTCGTTTCAGGTAAACGCAGTCACTTTTCAGCTCAAACGAAGCTATATTGTACACGAAGCTCACACGTTTCTCGCTCTTAACTGAAACGCATTGGATGTTAGAGGGCCTGTGGTTTGTATCAGTTTCAGAAGCAGAGTTGAACTAGATATGGTCCGTGTGTGTAGGAAACACAGTTCTTTTGTTCTGAGCACTCTCACGTTTCCCGCCTTATTCGAGACTCTAGAAAGCAAGAGCGTGCTTCTTGCTCTAAAGCAGAGTGTGTTTCATGGATGAGAAGTGTGCTGTGTGTTTCCCTTCAGAAACGGAGTTAAATGCCAGGCTCTGTGTCTTCCTACAAGCGAGACTTCGTTTCAGGTAAACGCAGTCACTTTTCAGCTCAAACGAAGCTATATTGTACACGAAGCTCACACGTTTCTCGCTCTTAACTGAAACGCATTGGATGTTAGAGGGCCTGTGGTTTGTATCAGTTTCAGAAGCAGAGTTGAACTAGATATGGTCCGTGTGTGTAGGAAACACAGTTCTTTTGTTCTGAGCACTCTCACGTTTCCCGCCTTATTCGAGACTCTAGAAAGCAAGAGCGTGCTTCTTGCTCTAAAGCAGAGTGTGTTTCATGGATGAGAAGTGTGCTGTGTGTTTCCCTTCAGAAACGGAGTTAAATGCCAGGCTCTGTGTCTTCCTACAAGCGAGACTTCGTTTCAGGTAAACGCAGTCACTTTTCAGCTCAAACGAAGCTATATTGTACACGAAGCTCACACGTTTCTCGCTCTTAACTGAAACGCATTGGATGTTAGAGGGCCTGTGGTTTGTATCAGTTTCAGAAGCAGAGTTGAACTAGATATGGTCCGTGTGTGTAGGAAACACAGTTCTTTTGTTCTGAGCACTCTCACGTTTCCCGCCTTATTCGAGACTCTAGAAAGCAAGAGCGTGCTTCTTGCTCTAAAGCAGAGTGTGTTTCATGGATGAGAAGTGTGCTGTGTGTTTCCCTTCAGAAACGGAGTTAAATGCCAGGCTCTGCGTCTTCCTACAAGCGAGACTTCATTTCAGGTAAACGCAGACACTTTTCAGCTCAAACGAAGCTATATTGTACACGAAGCTCACACGTTTCTCGCTCTTAACTGAAACGCATTGGATGTTAGAGGGCCTGTGGTTTGTATCAGTTTCAGAAGCAGAGTTGAACTAGATATGGTCCGTGTGTGTAGGAAACACAGTTCTTTTGTTCTGAGCACTCTCACGTTTCCCGCCTTATTAGAGACTCTAGAAAGCAAGAGCGTGCTTCTTGCTCTAAAGCAGAGTGTGTTTCATGGATGAGAAGTGTGCTGTGTGTTTCCCTTCAGAAACGGAGTTAAATGCCAGGCTCTGTGTCTTCCTACAAGCGAGACTTCGTTTCAGGTAAACGCAGTCACTTTTCAGCTCAAACGAAGCTATATTGTACACGAAGCTCACACGTTTCTCGCTCTTAACTGAAACGCATTGGATGTTAGAGGGCCTGTGGTTTGTATCAGTTTCAGAAGCAGAGTTGAACTAGATATGGTCCGTGTGTGTAGGAAACACAGTTCTTTTGTTCTGAGCACTCTCACGTTTCCCGCCTTATTAGAGACTCTAGAAAGCAAGAGCGTGCTTCTTGCTCTAAAGCAGAGTGTGTTTCATGGATGAGAAGTGTGCTGTGTGTTTCCCTTCAGAAACGGAGTTAAATGCCAGGCTCTGTGTCTTCCTACAAGCGAGACTTCGTTTCAGGTAAACGCAGTCACTTTTCAGCTCAAACGAAGCTATATTGTACACGAAGCTCACACGTTTCTCGCTCTTAACTGAAACGCATTGGATGTTAGAGGGCCTGTGGTTTGTATCAGTTTCAGAAGCAGAGTTGAACTAGATATGGTCCGTGTGTGTAGGAAACACAGTTCTTTTGTTCTGAGCACTCTCACGTTTCCCGCCTTATTCGAGACTCTAGAAAGCAAGAGCGTGCTTCTTGCTCTAAAGCAGAGTGTGTTTCATGGATGAGAAGTGTGCTGTGTGTTTCCCTTCAGAAACGGAGTTAAATGCCAGGCTCTGTGTCTTCCTACAAGCGAGACTTCGTTTCAGGTAAACGCAGTCACTTTTCAGCTCAAACGAAGCTATATTGTACACGAAGCTCACACGTTTCTCGCTCTTAACTGAAACGCATTGGATGTTAGAGGGCCTGTGGTTTGTATCAGTTTCAGAAGCAGAGTTGAACTAGATATGGTCCGTGTGTGTAGGAAACACAGTTCTTTTGTTCTGAGCACTCTCACGTTTCCCGCCTTATTAGAGACTCTAGAAAGCAAGAGCGTGCTTCTTGCTCTAAAGCAGAGTGTGTTTCATGGATGAGAAGTGTGCTGTGTGTTTCCCTTCAGAAACGGAGTTAAATGCCAGGCTCTGTGTCTTCCTACAAGCGAGACTTCGTTTCAGGTAAACGCAGTCACTTTTCAGCTCAAACGAAGCTATATTGTACACGAAGCTCACACGTTTCTCGCTCTTAACTGAAACGCATTGGATGTTAGAGGGCCTGTGGTTTGTATCAGTTTCAGAAGCAGAGTTGAACTAGATATGGTCCGTGTGTGTAGGAAACACAGTTCTTTTGTTCTGAGCACTCTCACGTTTCCCGCCTTATTAGAGACTCTAGAAAGCAAGAGCGTGCTTCTTGCTCTAAAGCAGAGTGTGTTTCATGGATGAGAAGTGTGCTGTGTGTTTCCCTTCAGAAACGGAGTTAAATGCCAGGCTCTGTGTCTTCCTACAAGCGAGACTTCGTTTCAGGTAAACGCAGTCACTTTTCAGCTCAAACGAAGCTATATTGTACACGAAGTTCACACGTTTCTCGCTCTTAACTGAAACGCATTGGATGTTAGAGGGCCTGTGGTTTGTATCAGTTTCAGAAGCAGAGTTGAACTAGATATGGTCCGTGTGTGTAGGAAACACAGTTCTTTTGTTCTGAGCACTCTCACGTTTCCCGCCTTATTCGAGACTCTAGAAAGCAAGAGCGTGCTTCTTGCTCTAAAGCAGAGTGTGTTTCATGGATGAGAAGTGTGCTGTGTGTTTCCCTTCAGAAACGGAGTTAAATGCCAGGCCCTGTGTCTTCCTACAAGCGAGACTTCGTTTCAGGTAAACGCAGTCACTTTTCAGCTCAAACGAAGCTATATTGTACACGAAGCTCACACGTTTCTCGCTCTTAACTGAAACGCATTGGATGTTAGAGGGCCTGTGGTTTGTATCAGTTTCAGAAGCAGAGTTGAACTAGATATGGTCCGTGTGTGTAGGAAACACAGTTCTTTTGTTCTGAGCACTCTCACGTTTCCCGCCTATTAGAGACTCTAGAAAGCAAGAGCGTGCTTCTTGCTCTAAAGCCGAGTGTGTTTCATGGATGAGAAGTGTGCTGTGTGTTTCCCTTCAGAAACGGAGTTAAATGCCAGGCTCTGTGTCTTCCTACAAGCGAGACTTCGTTTCAGGTAAACGCAGTCACTTTTCAGCTCAAACGAAGCTATATTGTACACGAAGCTCACACGTTTCTCGCTCTTAACTGAAACGCATTGGATGTTAGAGGGCCTGTGGTTTGTATCAGTTTTAAAAGCAGAGTTGAACTAGATATGGTCCGTGTGTGTAGGAAACACAGTTCTTTTGTTCTGAGCACTCTCACGTTTCCCGCCTTATTAGAGACTCTAGAAAGCAAGAGCGTGCTTCTTGCTCTAAAGCAGAGTGTGTTCCATGGATGAGAACTGTGCTGTGTGTTTCCCTTCAGAAACGGAGTTAAATGCCAGGCTCTGCGTCTTCCTACAAGCGAGACTTCGTTTCAGGTAAACGCAGTCACTTTTCAGCTCAAACGAAGCTATATTGTACACGAAGCTCACACGTTTCTCGCTCTTAACTGAAACGCATTGGATGTTAGAGGGCCTGTGGTTTGTATCAGTTTCAGAAGCAGAGTTGAACTAGATATGGTCCGTGTGTGTAGGAAACACAGTTCTTTTGTTCTGAGCACTCTCACGTTTCCCGCCTTATTCGAGACTCTAGAAAGCAAGAGCGTGCTTCTTGCTCTAAAGCAGAGTGTGTTTCATGGATGAGAAGTGTGCTGTGTGTTTCCCTTCAGAAACGGTGTTAAATGCCAGGCTCTGCGTCTTCCTACAAGCGAGACTTCGTTTCAGGTAAACGCAGTCACTTTTCAGCTCAAACGAAGCTATATTGTACACGAAGCTCACACGTTTCTCGCTCTTAACTGAAACGCATTGGATGTTAGAGGGCCTGTGGTTTGTATCAGTTTCAGAAGCAGAGTTGAACTAGATATGGTCCGTGTGTGTAGGAAACACAGTTCTTTTGTTCTGAGCACTCTCACGTTTCCCGCCTTATTAGAGACTCTAGAAAGCAAGAGCGTGCTTCTTGCTCTAAAGCAGAGTGTGTTTCATGGATGAGAACTGTGCTGTGTGTTTCCCTTCAGAAACGGAGTTAAATGCCAGGCTCTGCGTCTTCCTACAAGCGAGACTTCGTTTCAGGTAAACGCAGTCACTTTTCAGCTCAAACGAAGCTATATTGTACACGAAGCTCACACGTTTCTCGCTCTTAACTGAAACGCATTGGATGTTAGAGGGCCTGTGGTTTGTATCAGTTTCAGAAGCAGAGTTGAACTAGATATGGTCCGTGTGTGTAGGAAACACAGTTCTTTTGTTCTGAGCACTCTCACGTTTCCCGCCTTATTCGAGACTCTAGAAAGCAAGAGCGTGCTTCTTGCTCTAAAGCAGAGTGTGTTTCATGGATGAGAAGTGTGCTGTGTGTTTCCCTTCAGAAACGGAGTTAAATGCCAGGCTCTGCGTCTTCCTACAAGCGAGACTTCGTTTCAGGTAAACGCAGTCACTTTTCAGCTCAAACGAAGCTATATTGTACACGAAGCTCACACGTTTCTCGCTCTTAACTGAAACGCATTGGATGTTAGAAGGCCTGTGGTTTGTATCAGTTTCAGAAGCAGAGTTGAACTAGATATGGTCCGTGTGTGTAGGAAACAGAGTTCTTTTGTTCTGAGCACTCTCACGTTTCCCGCCTTATTAGAGACTCTAGAAAGCAAGAGCGTGCTTCTTGCTCTAAAGCAGAGTGTGTTTCATGGATGAGAAGTGTGCTGTGTGTTTCCCTTCAGAAACGGAGTTAAATGCCAGGCTCTGCGTCTTCCTACAAGCGAGACTTCGTTTCAGGTAAACGCAGTCACTTTTCAGCTCAAACGAAGCTATATTGTACACGAAGCTCACACGTTTCTCGCTCTTAACTGAAACGCATTGGATGTTAGAGGGCCTGTGGTTTGTATCAGTTTCAGAAGCAGAGTTGAACTAGATATGGTCCGTGTGTGTAGGAAACACAGTTCTTTTGTTCTGAGCACTCTCACGTTTCCCGCCTTATTCGAGACTCTAGAAAGCAAGAGCGTGCTTCTTGCTCTAAAGCAGAGTGTGTTTCATGGATGAGAAGTGTGCTGTGTGTTTCCCTTCAGAAACGGAGTTAAATGCCAGGCTCTGTGTCTTCCTACAAGCGAGACTTCGTTTCAGGTAAACGCAGTCACTTTTCAGCTCAAACGAAGCTATATTGTACACGAAGCTCACACGTTTCTCGCTCATAACTGAAACGCATTGGATGTTAGAGGGCCTGTGGTTTGTATCAGTTTCAGAAGCAGAGTTGAACTAGATATGGTCCGTGTGTGTAGGAAACACAGTTCTTTTGTTCTGAGCACTCTCACGTTTCCCGCCTTATTCGAGACTCTAGAAAGCAAGAGCGTGCTTCTTGCTCTAAAGCAGAGTGTGTTTCATGGATGAGAAGTGTGCTGTGTGTTTCCCTTCAGAAACGGAGTTAAATGCCAGGCTCTGCGTCTTCCTACAAGCGAGACTTCGTTTCAGGTAAACGCAGTCACTTTTCAGCTCAAACGAAGCTATATTGTACACGAAGCTCACACGTTTCTCGCTCTTAACTGAAACGCATTGGATGTTAGAGGGCCTGTGGTTTGTATCAGTTTCAGAAGCAGAGTTGAACTAGATATGGTCCGTGTGTGTAGGAAACACAGTTCTTTTGTTCTGAGCACTCTCACGTTTCCCGCCTTATTAGAGACTCTAGAAAGCAAGAGCGTGCTTCTTGCTCTAAAGCAGAGTGTGTTTCATGGATGAGAAGTGTGCTGTGTGTTTCCCTTCAGAAACGGAGTTAAATGCCAGGCTCTGTGTCTTCCTACAAGCGAGACTTCGTTTCAGGTAAACGCAGTCACTTTTCAGCTCAAACGAAGCTATATTGTACACGAAGCTCACACGTTTCTCGCTCTTAACTGAAACGCATTGGATGTTAGAGGGCCTGTGGTTTGTATCAGTTTCAGAAGCAGAGTTGAACTAGATATGGTCCGTGTGTGTAGGAAACACAGTTCTTTTGTTCTGAGCACTCTCACGTTTCCCGCCTTATTCGAGACTCTAGAAAGCAAGAGCGTGCTTCTTGCTCTAAAGCAGAGTGTGTTTCATGGATGAGAAGTGTGCTGTGTGTTTCCCTTCAGAAACGGAGTTAAATGCCAGGCTCTGTGTCTTCCTACAAGCGAGACTTCGTTTCAGGTAAACGCAGTCACTTTTCAGCTCAAACGAAGCTATATTGTACACGAAGCTCACACGTTTCTCGCTCTTAACTGAAACGCATTGGATGTTAGAGGGCCTGTGGTTTGTATCAGTTTCAGAAGCAGAGTTGAACTAGATATGGTCCGTGTGTGTAGGAAACACAGTTCTTTTGGTCTGAGCACTCTCACGTTTCCCGCCTTATTAGAGACTCTAGAAAGCAAGAGCGTGCTTCTTGCTCTAAAGCAGAGTGTGTTTCATGGATGAGAAGTGTGTTGTGTGTTTCCCTTCAGAAACGGAGTTAAATGCCAGGCTCTGTGTCTTCCTACAAGCGAGACTTCGTTTCAGGTAAACGCAGTCACTTTTCAGCTCAAACGAAGCTATATTGTACACGAAGCTCACACGTTTCTCGCTCTTAACTGAAACGCATTGGATGTTAGAGGGCCTGTGGTTTGTATCAGTTTCAGAAGCAGAGTTGAACTAGATATGGTCCGTGTGTGTAGGAAACACAGTTCTTTTGTTCTGAGCACTCTCACGTTTCCCGCCTTATTCGAGACTCTAGAAAGCAAGAGCGTGCTTCTTGCTCTAAAGCAGAGTGTGTTTCATGGATGAGAAGTGTGCTGTGTGTTTCCCTTCAGAAACGGAGTTAAATGCCAGGCTCTGTGTCTTCCTACAAGCGAGACTTCGTTTCAGGTAAACGCAGTCACTTTTCAGCTCAAACGAAGCTATATTGTACACGAAGCTCACACGTTTCTCGCTCTTAACTGAAACGCATTGGATGTTAGAGGGCCTGTGGTTTGTATCAGTTTCAGAAGCAGAGTTGAACTAGATATGGTCCGTGTGTGTAGGAAACACAGTTCTTTTGTTCTGAGCACTCTCACGTTTCCCGCCTTATTCGAGACTCTAGAAAGCAAGAGCGTGCTTCTTGCTCTAAAGCAGAGTGTGTTTCATGGATGAGAAGTGTGCTGTGTGTTTCCCTTCAGAAACGGAGTTAAATGCCAGGCTCTGTGTCTTCCTACAAGCGAGACTTCGTTTCAGGTAAACGCAGTCACTTTTCAGCTCAAACGAAGCTATATTGTACACGAAGCTCACACGTTTATCGCTCTTAACTGAAACGCATTGGATGTTAGAGGGCCTGTGGTTTGTATCAGTTTCAGAAGCAGAGTTGAACTAGATATGGTCCGTGTGTGTAGGAAACACAGTTCTTTTGTTCTGAGCACTCTCACGTTTCCCGCCTTATTAGAGACTCTAGAAAGCAAGAGCGTGCTTCTTGCTCTAAAGCAGAGTGTGTTTCATGGATGAGAAGTGTGCTGTGTGTTTCCCTTCAGAAACGGTGTTAAATGCCAGGCTCTGCGTCTTCCTACAAGCGAGACTTCGTTTCAGGTAAACGCAGTCACTTTTCAGCTCAAACGAAGCTATATTGTACACGAAGCTCACACGTTTCTTGCTCTTAACTGAAACGCATTGGATGTTAGAGGGCCTGTGGTTTGTATCAGTTTCAGAAGCAGAGTTGAACTAGATATGGTCCGTGTGTGTAGGAAACACAGTTCTTTTGTTCTGAGCACTCTCACGTTTCCCGCCTTATTCGAGACTCTAGAAAGCAAGAGCGTGCTTCTTGCTCTAAAGCAGAGTGTGTTTCATGGATGAGAAGTGTGCTGTGTGTTTCCCTTCAGAAACGGAGTTAAATGCCAGGCTCTGTGTCTTCCTACAAGCGAGACTTCGTTTCAGGTAAACGCAGTCACTTTTCAGCTCAAACGAAGCTATATTGTACACGAAGCTCACACGTTTCTCGCTCTTAACTGAAACGCATTGGATGTTAGGGGGCCTGTGGTTTGTATCAGTTTCAGAAGCAGAGTTGAACTAGATATGGTCCGTGTGTGTAGGAAACACAGTTCTTTTGTTCTGAGCACTCTCACGTTTCCCGCCTTATTTGAGTCTCTAGAAAGCAAGAGCGTGCTTCTTGCTCTAAAGCAGAGTGTGTTTCATGGATGAGAAGTGTGCTGTGTGTTTCCCTTCAGAAACGGTGTTAAATGCCAGGCTCTGCGTCTTCCTACAAGCGAGACTTCGTTTCAGGTAAACGCAGTCACTTTTCAGCTCAAACGAAGCTATATTGTACACGAAGCTCACACGTTTCTCGCTCTTAACTGAAACGCATTGGATGTTAGAGGGCCTGTGGTTTGTATCAGTTTCAGAAGCAGAGTTGAACTAGATATGGTCCGTGTGTGTAGGAAACACAGTTCTTTTGTTCTGAGCACTCTCACGTTTCCCGCCTTATTAGAGACTCTAGAAAGCAAGAGCGTGCTTCTTGCTCTAAAGCAGAGTGTGTTTCATGGATGAGAACTGTGCTGTGTGTTTCCCTTCAGAAACGGAGTTAAATGCCAGGCTCTGCGTCTTCCTACAAGCGAGACTTCGTTTCAGGTAAACGCAGTCACTTTTCAGCTCAAACGAAGCTATATTGTACACGAAGCTCACACGTTTCTCGCTCTTAACTGAAACGCATTGGATGTTAGAGGGCCTGTGGTTTGTATCAGTTTCAGAAGCAGAGTTGAACTAGATATGGTCCGTGTGTGTAGGAAACACAGTTCTTTTGTTCTGAGCACTCTCACGTTTCCCGCCTTATTCGAGACTCTAGAAAGCAAGAGCGTGCTTCTTGCTCTAAAGCAGAGTGTGTTTCATGGATGAGAAGTGTGCTGTGTGTTTCCCTTCAGAAACGGAGTTAAATGCCAGGCTCTGCGTCTTCCTACAAGCGAGACTTCGTTTCAGGTAAACGCAGTCAATTTTCAGCTCAAACGAAGCTATATTGTACACGAAGCTCACACGTTTCTCGCTCTTAACTGAAATGCATTGGATGTTAGAAGGCCTGTGGTTTGTATCAGTTTCAGAAGCAGAGTTGAACTAGATATGGTCCGTGTGTGTAGGAAACACAGTTCTTTTGTTCTGAGCACTCTCACGTTTCCCGCCTTATTAGAGACTCTAGAAAGCAAGAGCGTGCTTCTTGCTCTAAAGCAGAGTGTGTTTCATGGATGAGAAGTGTGCTGTGTGTTTCCCTTCAGAAACGGAGTTAAATGCCAGGCTCTGCGTCTTCCTACAAGCGAGACTTCGTTTCAGGTAAACGCAGTCACTTTTCAGCTCAAACGAAGCTATATTGTACACGAAGCTCACACGTTTCTCGCTCTTAACTGAAACGCATTGGATGTTAGAGGGCCTGTGGTTTGTATCAGTTTCAGAAGCAGAGTTGAACTAGATATGGTCCGTGTGTGTAGGAAACACAGTTCTTTTGTTCTGAGCACTCTCACGTTTCCCGCCTTATTCGAGACTCTAGAAAGCAAGAGCGTGCTTCTTGCTCTAAAGCAGAGTGTGTTTCATGGATGAGAAGTGTGCTGTGTGTTTCCCTTCAGAAACGGAGTTAAATGCCAGGCTCTGTGTCTTCCTACAAGCGAGACTTCGTTTCAGGTAAACGCAGTCACTTTTCAGCTCAAACGAAGCTATATTGTACACGAAGCTCACACGTTTCTCGCTCTTAACTGAAACGCATTGGATGTTAGAGGGCCTGTGGTTTGTATCAGTTTCAGAAGCAGAGTTGAACTAGATATGGTCCGTGTGTGTAGGAAACACAGTTCTTTTGTTCTGAGCACTCTCACGTTTCCCGCCTTATTAGAGACTCTAGAAAGCAAGAGCGTGCTTCTTGCTCTAAAGCAGAGTGTGTTTCATGGATGAGAAGTGTGCTGTGTGTTTCCCTTCAGAAACGGAGTTAAATGCCAGGCTCTGTGTCTTCCTACAAGCGAGACTTCGTTTCAGGTAAACGCAGTCACTTTTCAGCTCAAACGAAGCTATATTGTACACGAAGCTCACACGTTTCTCGCTCTTAACTGAAACGCATTGGATGTTAGAGGGCCTGTGGTTTGTATCAGTTTCAGAAGCAGAGTTGAACTAGATATGGTCCGTGTGTGTAGGAAACACAGTTCTTTTGTTCTGAGCACTCTCACGTTTCCCGCCTTATTCGAGACTCTAGAAAGCAAGAGCGTGCTTCTTGCTCTAAAGCAGAGTGTGTTTCATGGATGAGAAGTGTGCTGTGTGTTTCCCTTCAGAAACGGTGTTAAATGCCAGGCTCTGCGTCTTCCTACAAGCGAGACTTCGTTTCAGGTAAACGCAGTCACTTTTCAGCTCAAACGAAGCTATATTGTACACGAAGCTCACACGTTTCTCGCTCTTAACTGAAACGCATTGGATGTTAGAGGGCCTGTGGTTTGTATCAGTTTCAGAAGCAGAGTTGAACTAGATATGGTCCGTGTGTGTAGGAAACACAGTTCTTTTGTTCTGAGCACTCTCACGTTTCCCGCCTTATTAGAGACTCTAGAAAGCAAGAGCGTGCTTCTTGCTCTAAAGCAGAGTGTGTTTCATGGATGAGAACTGTGCTGTGTGTTTCCCTTCAGAAACGGAGTTAAATGCCAGGCTCTGCGTCTTCCTACAAGCGAGACTTCGTTTCAGGTAAACGCAGTCACTTTTCAGCTCAAACGAAGCTATATTGTACACGAAGCTCACACGTTTCTCGCTCTTAACTGAAACGCATTGGATGTTAGAGGGCCTGTGGTTTGTATCAGTTTCAGAAGCAGAGTTGAACTAGATATGGTCCGTGTGTGTAGGAAACACAGTTCTTTTGTTCTGAGCACTCTCACGTTTCCCGCCTTATTCGAGACTCTAGAAAGCAAGAGCGTGCTTCTTGCTCTAAAGCAGAGTGTGTTTCATGGATGAGAAGTGTGCTGTGTGTTTCCCTTCAGAAACGGAGTTAAATGCCAGGCTCTGCGTCTTCCTACAAGCGAGACTTCGTTTCAGGTAAACGCAGTCACTTTTCAGCTCAAACGAAGCTATATTGTACACGAAGCTCACACGTTTCTCGCTCTTAACTGAAACGCATTGGATGTTAGAGGGCCTGTGGTTTGTATCAGTTTCAGAAGCAGAGTTGAACTAGATATGGTCCGTGTGTGTAGGAAACACAGTTCTTTTGTTCTGAGCACTCTCACGTTTCCCGCCTTATTCGAGACTCTAGAAAGCAAGAGCGTGCTTCTTGCTCTAAAGCAGAGTGTGTTTCATGGATGAGAAGTGTGCTGTGTGTTTCCCTTCAGAAACGGTGTTAAATGCCAGGCTCTGCGTCTTCCTACAAGCGAGACTTCGTTTCAGGTAAACGCAGTCACTTTTCAGCTCAAACGAAGCTATATTGTACACGAAGCTCACACGTTTCTCGCTCTTAACTGAAACGCATTGGATGTTAGAGGGCCTGTGGTTTGTATCAGTTTCAGAAGCAGAGTTGAACTAGATATGGTCCGTGTGTGTAGGAAACACAGTTCTTTTGTTCTGAGCACTCTCACGTTTCCCGCCTTATTAGAGACTCTAGAAAGCAAGAGCGTGCTTCTTGCTCTAAAGCAGAGTGTGTTTCATGGATGAGAAGTGTGCTGTGTGTTTCCCTTCAGAAACGGTGTTAAATGCCAGGCTCTGCGTCTTCCTACAAGCGAGACTTCGTTTCAGGTAAACGCAGTCACTTTTCAGCTCAAACGAAGCTATATTGTACACGAAGCTCACACGTTTCTCGCTCTTAACTGAAACGCATTGGATGTTAGAGGGCCTGTGGTTTGTATCAGTTTCAGAAGCAGAGTTGAACTAGATATGGTCCGTGTGTGTAGGAAACACAGTTCTTTTGTTCTGAGCACTCTCACGTTTCCCGCCTTATTCGAGACTCTAGAAAGCAAGAGCGTGCTTCTTGCTCTAAAGCAGAGTGTGTTTCATGGATGAGAAGTGTGCTGTGTGTTTCCCTTCAGAAACGGAGTTAAATGCCAGGCTCTGCGTCTTCCTACAAGCGAGACTTCGTTTCAGGTAAACGCAGTCACTTTTCAGCTCAAACGAAGCTATATTGTACACGAAGCTCACACGTTTCTCGCTCTTAACTGAAACGCATTGGATGTTAGAGGGCCTGTGGTTTGTATCAGTTTCAGAAGCAGAGTTGAACTAGATATGGTCCGTGTGTGTAGGAAACACAGTTCTTTTGTTCTGAGCACTCTCACGTTTCCCGCCTTATTCGAGACTCTAGAAAGCAAGAGCGTGCTTCTTGCTCTAAAGCAGAGTGTGTTTCATGGATGAGAAGTGTGCTGTGTGTTTCCCTTCAGAAACGGAGTTAAATGCCAGGCTCTGTGTCTTCCTACAAGCGAGACTTCGTTTCAGGTAAACGCAGTCACTTTTCAGCTCAAACGAAGCTATATTGTACACGAAGCTCACACGTTTCTCGCTCTTAACTGAAACGCATTGGATGTTAGAGGGCCTGTGGTTTGTATCAGTTTCAGAAGCAGAGTTGAACTAGATATGGTCCGTGTGTGTAGGAAACACAGTTCTTTTGTTCTGAGCACTCTCACGTTTCCCGCCTTATTAGAGACTCTAGAAAGCAAGAGCGTGCTTCTTGCTCTAAAGCAGAGTGTGTTTCATGGATGAGAAGTGTGCTGTGTGTTTCCCTTCAGAAACGGAGTTAAATGCCAGGCTCTGTGTCTTCCTACAAGCGAGACTTCGTTTCAGGTAAACGCAGTCACTTTTCAGCTCAAACGAAGCTATATTGTACACGAAGCTCACACGTTTCTCGCTCTTAACTGAAACGCATTGGATGTTAGAGGGCCTGTGGTTTGTATCAGTTTCAGAAGCAGAGTTGAACTAGATATGGTCCGTGTGTGTAGGAAACACAGTTCTTTTGTTCTGAGCACTCTCACGTTTCCCGCCTTATTCGAGACTCTAGAAAGCAAGAGCGTGCTTCTTGCTCTAAAGCAGAGTGTGTTTCATGGATGAGAAGTGTGCTGTGTGTTTCCCTTCAGAAACGGAGTTAAATGCCAGGCTCTGTGTCTTCCTACAAGCGAGACTTCGTTTCAGGTAAACGCAGTCACTTTTCAGCTCAAACGAAGCTATATTGTACACGAAGCTCACACGTTTCTCGCTCTTAACTGAAACGCATTGGATGTTAGAGGGCCTGTGGTTTGTATCAGTTTCAGAAGCAGAGTTGAACTAGATATGGTCCGTGTGTGTAGGAAACACAGTTCTTTTGGTCTGAGCACTCTCACGTTTCCCGCCTTATTAGAGACTCTAGAAAGCAAGAGCGTGCTTCTTGCTCTAAAGCAGAGTGTGTTTCATGGATGAGAAGTGTGCTGTGTGTTTCCCTTCAGAAACGGAGTTAAATGCCAGGCTCTGTGTCTTCCTACAAGCGAGACTTCGTTTCAGGTAAACGCAGTCACTTTTCAGCTCAAACGAAGCTATATTGTACACGAAGCTCACACGTTTCTCGCTCTTAACTGAAACGCATTGGATGTTAGAGGGCCTGTGGTTTGTATCAGTTTCAGAAGCAGAGTTGAACTAGATATGGTCCGTGTGTGTAGGAAACACAGTTCTTTTGTTCTGAGCACTCTCACGTTTCCCGCCTTATTCGAGACTCTAGAAAGCAAGAGCATGCTTCTTGCTCTAAAGCAGAGTGTGTTTCATGGATGAGAAGTGTGCTGTGTGTTTCCCTTCAGAAACGGAGTTAAATGCCAGGCTCTGTGTCTTCCTACAAGCGAGACTTCGTTTCAGGTAAACGCAGTCACTTTTCAGCTCAAACGAAGCTATATTGTACACGAAGCTCACACGTTTATCGCTCTTAACTGAAACGCATTGGATGTTAGAGGGCCTGTGGTTTGTATCAGTTTCAGAAGCAGAGTTGAACTAGATATGGTCCGTGTGTGTAGGAAACACAGTTCTTTTGTTCTGAGCACTCTCACGTTTCCCGCCTTATTCGAGACTCTAGAAAGCAAGAGCGTGCTTCTTGCTCTAAAGCAGAGTGTGTTTCATGGATGAGAAGTGTGCTGTGTGTTTCCCTTCAGAAACGGTGTTAAATGCCAGGCTCTGCGTCTTCCTACAAGCGAGACTTCGTTTCAGGTAAACGCAGTCACTTTTCAGCTCAAACGAAGCTATATTGTACACGAAGCTCACACGTTTCTTGCTCTTAACTGAAACGCATTGGATGTTAGAGGGCCTGTGGTTTGTATCAGTTTCAGAAGCAGAGTTGAACTAGATATGGTCCGTGTGTGTAGGAAACACAGTTCTTTTGTTCTGAGCACTCTCACGTTTCCCGCCTTATTCGAGACTCTAGAAAGCAAGAGCGTGCTTCTTGCTCTAAAGCAGAGTGTGTTTCATGGATGAGAAGTGTGCTGTGTGTTTCCCTTCAGAAACGGAGTTAAATGCCAGGCTCTGCGTCTTCCTACAAGCGAGACTTCGTTTCAGGTAAACGCAGTCACTTTTCAGCTCAAACGAAGCTATATTGTACACGAAGCTCACACGTTTCTCGCTCTTAACTGAAACGCATTGGATGTTAGGGGGCCTGTGGTTTGTATCAGTTTCAGAAGCAGAGTTGAACTAGATATGGTCCGTGTGTGTAGGAAACACAGTTCTTTTGTTCTGAGCACTCTCACGTTTCCCGCCTTATTCGAGACTCTAGAAAGCAAGAGCGTGCTTCTTGCTCTAAAGCAGAGTGTGTTTCATGGATGAGAAGTGTGCTGTGTGTTTCCCTTCAGAAACGGTGTTAAATGCCAGGCTCTGCGTCTTCCTACAAGCGAGACTTCGTTTCAGGTAAACGCAGTCACTTTTCAGCTCAAACGAAGCTATATTGTACACGAAGCTCACACGTTTCTCGCTCTTAACTGAAACGCATTGGATGTTAGAGGGCCTGTGGTTTGTATCAGTTTCAGAAGCAGAGTTGAACTAGATATGGTCCGTGTGTGTAGGAAACACAGTTCTTTTGTTCTGAGCACTCTCACGTTTCCCGCCTTATTAGAGACTCTAGAAAGCAAGAGCGTGCTTCTTGCTCTAAAGCAGAGTGTGTTTCATGGATGAGAACTGTGCTGTGTGTTTCCCTTCAGAAACGGAGTTAAATGCCAGGCTCTGCGTCTTCCTACAAGCGAGACTTCGTTTCAGGTAAACGCAGTCACTTTTCAGCTCAAACGAAGCTATATTGTACACGAAGCTCACACGTTTCTCGCTCTTAACTGAAACGCATTGGATGTTAGAGGGCCTGTGGTTTGTATCAGTTTCAGAAGCAGAGTTGAACTAGATATGGTCCGTGTGTGTAGGAAACACAGTTCTTTTGTTCTGAGCACTCTCACGTTTCCCGCCTTATTCGAGACTCTAGAAAGCAAGAGCGTGCTTCTTGCTCTAAAGCAGAGTGTGTTTCATGGATGAGAAGTGTGCTGTGTGTTTCCCTTCAGAAACGGAGTTAAATGCCAGGCTCTGCGTCTTCCTACAAGCGAGACTTCGTTTCAGGTAAACGCAGTCACTTTTCAGCTCAAACGAAGCTATATTGTACACGAAGCTCACACGTTTCTCGCTCTTAACTGAAACGCATTGGATGTTAGAAGGCCAGTGGTTTGTATCAGTTTCAGAAGCAGAGTTGAACTAGATATGGTCCGTGTGTGTAGGAAACACAGTTCTTTTGTTCTGAGCACTCTCACGTTTCCCGCCTTATTAGAGACTCTAGAAAGCAAGAGCGTGCTTCTTGCTCTAAAGCAGAGTGTGTTTCATGGATGAGAACTGTGCTGTGTGTTTCCCTTCAGAAACGGAGTTAAATGCCAGGCTCTGCGTCTTCCTACAAGCGAGACTTCGTTTCAGGTAAACGCAGTCACTTTTCAGCTCAAACGAAGCTATATTGTACACGAAGCTCACACGTTTCTCGCTCTTAACTGAAACGCATTGGATGTTAGAGGGCCTGTGGTTTGTATCAGTTTCAGAAGCAGAGTTGAACTAGATATGGTCCGTGTGTGTAGGAAACACAGTTCTTTTGTTCTGAGCACTCTCACGTTTCCCGCCTTATTCGAGACTCTAGAAAGCAAGAGCGTGCTTCTTGCTCTAAAGCAGAGTGTGTTTCATGGATGAGAAGTGTGCTGTGTGTTTCCCTTCAGAAACGGAGTTAAATGCCAGGCTCTGTGTCTTCCTACAAGCGAGACTTCGTTTCAGGTAAACGCAGTCACTTTTCAGCTCAAACGAAGCTATATTGTACACGAAGCTCACACGTTTCTCGCTCTTAACTGAAACGCATTGGATGTTAGAGGGCCTGTGGTTTGTATCAGTTTCAGAAGCAGAGTTGAACTAGATATGGTCCGTGTGTGTAGGAAACACAGTTCTTTTGTTCTGAGCACTCTCACGTTTCCCGCCTTATTAGAGACTCTAGAAAGCAAGAGCGTGCTTCTTGCTCTAAAGCAGAGTGTGTTTCATGGATGAGAAGTGTGCTGTGTGTTTCCCTTCAGAAACGGAGTTAAATGCCAGGCTCTGTGTCTTCCTACAAGCGAGACTTCGTTTCAGGTAAACGCAGTCACTTTTCAGCTCAAACGAAGCTATATTGTACACGAAGCTCACACGTTTCTCGCTCTTAACTGAAACGCATTGGATGTTAGAGGGCCTGTGGTTTGTATCAGTTTCAGAAGCAGAGTTGAACTAGATATGGTCCGTGTGTGTAGGAAACACAGTTCTTTTGTTCTGAGCACTCTCACGTTTCCCGCCTTATTCGAGACTCTAGAAAGCAAGAGCGTGCTTCTTGCTCTAAAGCAGAGTGTGTTTCATGGATGAGAAGTGTGCTGTGTGTTTCCCTTCAGAAACGGTGTTAAATGCCAGGCTCTGCGTCTTCCTACAAGCGAGACTTCGTTTCAGGTAAACGCAGTCACTTTTCAGCTCAAACGAAGCTATATTGTACACGAAGCTCACACGTTTCTCGCTCTTAACTGAAACGCATTGGATGTTAGAGGGCCTGTGGTTTGTATCAGTTTCAGAAGCAGAGTTGAACTAGATATGGTCCGTGTGTGTAGGAAACACAGTTCTTTTGTTCTGAGCACTCTCACGTTTCCCGCCTTATTAGAGACTCTAGAAAGCAAGAGCGTGCTTCTTGCTCTAAAGCAGAGTGTGTTTCATGGATGAGAACTGTGCTGTGTGTTTCCCTTCAGAAACGGAGTTAAATGCCAGGCTCTGCGTCTTCCTACAAGCGAGACTTCGTTTCAGGTAAACGCAGTCACTTTTCAGCTCAAACGAAGCTATATTGTACACGAAGCTCACACGTTTCTCGCTCTTAACTGAAACGCATTGGATGTTAGAGGGCCTGTGGTTTGTATCAGTTTCAGAAGCAGAGTTGAACTAGATATGGTCCGTGTGTGTAGGAAACACAGTTCTTTTGTTCTGAGCACTCTCACGTTTCCCGCCTTATTCGAGACTCTAGAAAGCAAGAGCGTGCTTCTTGCTCTAAAGCAGAGTGTGTTTCATGGATGAGAAGTGTGCTGTGTGTTTCCCTTCAGAAACGGAGTTAAATGCCAGGCTCTGCGTCTTCCTACAAGCGAGACTTCGTTTCAGGTAAACGCAGTCACTTTTCAGCTCAAACGAAGCTATATTGTACACGAAGCTCACACGTTTCTCGCTCTTAACTGAAACGCATTGGATGTTAGAGGGCCTGTGGTTTGTATCAGTTTCAGAAGCAGAGTTGAACTAGATATGGTCCGTGTGTGTAGGAAACACAGTTCTTTTGTTCTGAGCACTCTCACGTTTCCCGCCTTATTCGAGACTCTAGAAAGCAAGAGCGTGCTTCTTGCTCTAAAGCAGAGTGTGTTTCATGGATGAGAAGTGTGCTGTGTGTTTCCCTTCAGAAACGGTGTTAAATGCCAGGCTCTGCGTCTTCCTACAAGCGAGACTTCGTTTCAGGTAAACGCAGTCACTTTTCAGCTCAAACGAAGCTATATTGTACACGAAGCTCACACGTTTCTCGCTCTTAACTGAAACGCATTGGATGTTAGAGGGCCTGTGGTTTGTATCAGTTTCAGAAGCAGAGTTGAACTAGATATGGTCCGTGTGTGTAGGAAACACAGTTCTTTTGTTCTGAGCACTCTCACGTTTCCCGCCTTATTCGAGACTCTAGAAAGCAAGAGCGTGCTTCTTGCTCTAAAGCAGAGTGTGTTTCATGGATGAGAAGTGTGCTGTGTGTTTCCCTTCAGAAACGGTGTTAAATGCCAGGCTCTGCGTCTTCCTACAAGCGAGACTTCGTTTCAGGTAAACGCAGTCACTTTTCAGCTCAAACGAAGCTATATTGTACACGAAGCTCACACGTTTCTCGCTCTTAACTGAAACGCATTGGATGTTAGAGGGCCTGTGGTTTGTATCAGTTTCAGAAGCAGAGTTGAACTAGATATGGTCCGTGTGTGTAGGAAACACAGTTCTTTTGTTCTGAGCACTCTCACGTTTCCCGCCTTATTAGAGACTCTAGAAAGCAAGAGCGTGCTTCTTGCTCTAAAGCAGAGTGTGTTTCATGGATGAGAACTGTGCTGTGTGTTTCCCTTCAGAAACGGAGTTAAATGCCAGGCTCTGCGTCTTCCTACAAGCGAGACTTCGTTTCAGGTAAACGCAGTCACTTTTCAGCTCAAACGAAGCTATATTGTACACGAAGCTCACACGTTTCTCGCTCTTAACTGAAACGCATTGGATGTTAGAGGGCCTGTGGTTTGTATCAGTTTCAGAAGCAGAGTTGAACTAGATATGGTCCGTGTGTGTAGGAAACACAGTTCTTTTGTTCTGAGCACTCTCACGTTTCCCGCCTTATTCGAGACTCTAGAAAGCAAGAGCGTGCTTCTTGCTCTAAAGCAGAGTGTGTTTCATGGATGAGAAGTGTGCTGTGTGTTTCCCTTCAGAAACGGAGTTAAATGCCAGGCTCTGCGTCTTCCTACAAGCGAGACTTCGTTTCAGGTAAACGCAGTCACTTTTCAGCTCAAACCAAGCTATATTGTACACGAAGCTCACACGTTTCTCGCTCTTAACTGAAACGCATTGGATGTTAGAGGGCCTGTGGTTTGTATCAGTTTCAGAAGCAGAGTTGAACTAGATATGGTCCGTGTGTGTAGGAAACACAGTTCTTTTGTTCTGAGCACTCTCACGTTTCCCGCCTTATTCGAGACTCTAGAAAGCAAGAGCGTGCTTCTTGCTCTAAAGCAGAGTGTGTTTCATGGATGAGAAGTGTGCTGTGTGTTTCCCTTCAGAAACGGAGTTAAATGCCAGGCTCTGTGTCTTCCCTCAAGCGAGACTTCGTTTCAGGTAAACGCAGTCACTTTTCAGCTCAAACGAAGCTATATTGTACACGAAGCTCACACGTTTCTCGCTCTTAACTGAAACGCATTGGATGTTAGAGGGCCTGTGGTTTGTATCAGTTTCAGAAGCAGAGTTGAACTAGATATGGTCCGTGTGTGTAGGAAACACAGTTCTTTTGTTCTGAGCACTCTCACGTTTCCCGCCTTATTCGAGACTCTAGAAAGCAAGAGCGTGCTTCTTGCTCTAAAGCAGAGTGTGTTTCATGGATGAGAAGTGTGCTGTGTGTTTCCCTTCAGAAACGGAGTTAAATGCCAGGCTCTGTGTCTTCCTACAAGCGAGACTTCGTTTCAGGTAAACGCAGTCACTTTTCAGCTCAAACGAAGCTATATTGTACACGAAGCTCACACGTTTCTCGCTCTTAACTGAAACGCATTGGATGTTAGAGGGCCTGTGGTTTGTATCAGTTTCAGAAGCAGAGTTGAACTAGATATGGTCCGTGTGTGTAGGAAACACAGTTCTTTTGTTCTGAGCACTCTCACGTTTCCCGCCTTATTCGAGACTCTAGAAAGCAAGAGCGTGCTTCTTGCTCTAAAGCAGAGTGTGTTTCATGGATGAGAAGTGTGCTGTGTGTTTCCCTTCAGAAACGGAGTTAAATGCCAGGCTCTGTGTCTTCCTACAAGCGAGACTTCGTTTCAGGTAAACGCAGTCACTTTTCAGCTCAAACGAAGCTATATTGTACACGAAGCTCACACGTTTCTCGCTCTTAACTGAAACGCATTGGATGTTAGAGGGCCTGTGGTTTGTATCAGTTTCAGAAGCAGAGTTGAACTAGATATGGTCCGTGTGTGTAGGAAACACAGTTCTTTTGTTCTGAGCACTCTCACGTTTCCCGCCTTATTAGAGACTCTAGAAAGCAAGAGCGTGCTTCTTGCTCTAAAGCAGAGTGTGTTTCATGGATGAGAAGTGTGCTGTGTGTTTCCCTTCAGAAACGGAGTTAAATGCCAGGCTCTGTGTCTTCCTACAAGCGAGACTTCGTTTCAGGTAAACGCAGTCACTTTTCAGCTCAAACGAAGCTATATTGTACACGAAGCTCACACGTTTCTCGCTCTTAACTGAAACGCATTGGATGTTAGAGGGCCTGTGGTTTGTATCAGTTTCAGAAGCAGAGTTGAACTAGATATGGTCCGTGTGTGTAGGAAACACAGTTCTTTTGTTCTGAGCACTCTCACGTTTCCCGCCTTATTAGAGACTCTAGAAAGCAAGAGCGTGCTTCTTGCTCTAAAGCAGAGTGTGTTTCATGGA
This sequence comes from Onychomys arenicola, assembly GCA_949786405.1. Taxonomy (NCBI): domain Eukaryota; kingdom Metazoa; phylum Chordata; class Mammalia; order Rodentia; family Cricetidae; genus Onychomys; species Onychomys arenicola. Next base: position 340,366 of record CATKUM010000111.1, read on the forward strand.
TGAGAAGTGTGCTGTGTGTTTCCCTTCAGAAACGGTGTTAAATGCCAGGCTCTGCGTCTTCCTACAAGCGAGACTTCGTTTCAGGTAAACGCAGTCACTTTTCAGCTCAAACGAAGCTATATTGTACACGAAGCTCACACGTTTCTTGCTCTTAACTGAAACGCATTGGATGTTAGAGGGCCTGTGGTTTGTATCAGTTTCAGAAGCAGAGTTGAACTAGATATGGTCCGTGTGTGTAGGAAACACAGTTCTTTTGTTCTGAGCACTCTCACGTTTCCCGCCTTATTCGAGACTCTAGAAAGCAAGAGCGTGCTTCTTGCTCTAAAGCAGAGTGTGTTTCATGGATGAGAAGTGTGCTGTGTGTTTCCCTTCAGAAACGGTGTTAAATGCCAGGCTCTGCGTCTTCCTACAAGCGAGACTTCGTTTCAGGTAAACGCAGTCACTTTTCAGCTCAAACGAAGCTATATTGTACACGAAGCTCACACGTTTCTCGCTCTTAACTGAAACGCATTGGATGTTAGAGGGCCTGTGGTTTGTATCAGTTTCAGAAGCAGAGTTGAACTAGATATGGTCCGTGTGTGTAGGAAACACAGTTCTTTTGTTCTGAGCACTCTCACGTTTCCCGCCTTATTCAAGACTCTAGAAAGCAAGAGCGTGCTTCTTGCTCTAAAGCAGAGTGTGTTTCATGGATGAGAAGTGTGCTGTGTGTTTCCCTTCAGAAACGGTGTTAAATGCCAGGCTCTGCGTCTTCCTACAAGCGAGACTTCGTTTCAGGTAAACGCAGTCACTTTTCAGCTCAAACGAAGCTATATTGTACACGAAGCTCACACGTTTCTCGCTCTTAACTGAAACGCATTGGATGTTAGAGGGCCTGTGGTTTGTATCAGTTTCAGAAGCAGAGTTGAACTAGATATGGTCCGTGTGTGTAGGAAACACAGTTCTTTTGTTCTGAGCACTCTCACGTTTCCCGCCTTATTAGAGACTCTAGAAAGCAAGAGCGTGCTTCTTGCTCTAAAGCAGAGTGTGTTTCATGGATGAGAAGTGTGCTGTGTGTTTCCCTTCAGAAACGGAGTTAAATGCCAGGCTCTGCGTCTTCCTACAAGCGAGACTTCGTTTCAGGTAAACGCAGTCACTTTTCAGCTCAAACGAAGCTATATTGTACACGAAGCTCACACGTTTCTCGCTCTTAACTGAAACGCATTGGATGTTAGAGGGCCTGTGGTTTGTATCAGTTTCAGAAGCAGAGTTGAACTAGATATGGTCCGTGTGTGTAGGAAACACAGTTCTTTTGTTCTGAGCACTCTCACGTTTCCCGCCTTATTCGAGACTCTAGAAAGCAAGAGCGTGCTTCTTGCTCTAAAGCAGAGTGTGTTTCATGGATGAGAAGTGTGCTGTGTGTTTCCCTTCAGAAACGGAGTTAAATGCCAGGCTCTGTGTCTTCCTACAAGCGAGACTTCGTTTCAGGTAAACGCAGTCACTTTTCAGCTCAAACGAAGCTATATTGTACACGAAGCTCACACGTTTCTCGCTCTTAACTGAAACGCAATGGATGTTAGAGGGCCTGTGGTTTGTATCAGTTTCAGAAGCAGAGTTGAACTAGATATGGTCCGTGTGTGTAGGAAACACAGTTCTTTTGTTCTGAGCACTCTCACGTTTCCCGCCTTATTCGAGACTCTAGAAAGCAAGAGCGTGCTTCTTGCTCTAAAGCAGAGTGTGTTTCATGGATGAGAAGTGTGCTGTGTGTTTCCCTTCAGAAACGGAGTTAAATGCCAGGCTCTGTGTCTTCCTACAAGCGAGACTTCGTTTCAGGTAAACGCAGTCACTTTTCAGCTCAAACGAAGCTATATTGTACACGAAGCTCACACGTTTCTCGCTCTTAACTGAAACGCATTGGATGTTAGAGGGCCTGTGGTTTGTATCAGTTTCAGAAGCAGAGTTGAACTAGATATGGTCCGTGTGTGTAGGAAACACAGTTCTTTTGTTCTGAGCACTCTCACGTTTCCCGCCTTATTCGAGACTCTAGAAAGCAAGAGCGTGCTTCTTGCTCTAAAGCAGAGTGTGTTTCATGGATGAGAAGTGTGCTGTGTGTTTCCCTTCAGAAACGGAGTTAAATGCCAGGCTCTGTGTCTTCCTACAAGCGAGACTTCGTTTCAGGTAAACGCAGTCACTTTTCAGCTCAAACGAAGCTATATTGTACACGAAGCTCACACGTTTCTCGCTCTTAACTGAAACGCATTGGATGTTAGAGGGCCTGTGGTTTGTATCAGTTTCAGAAGCAGAGTTGAACTAGATATGGTCCGTGTGTGTAGGAAACACAGTTCTTTTGTTCTGAGCACTCTCACGTTTCCCGCCTTATTAGAGACTCTAGAAAGCAAGAGCGTGCTTCTTGCTCTAAAGCACAGTGTGTTTCATGGATGAGAAGTGTGCTGTGTGTTTCCCTTCAGAAACGGAGTTAAATGCCAGGCTCTGTGTCTTCCTACAAGCGAGACTTCGTTTCAGGTAAACGCAGTCACTTTTCAGCTCAAACGAAGCTATATTGTACACGAAGCTCACACGTTTCTCGCTCTTAACTGAAACGCATTGGATGTTAGAGGGCCTGTGGTTTGTATCAGTTTCAGAAGCAGAGTTGAACTAGATATGGTCCGTGTGTGTAGGAAACACAGTTCTTTTGTTCTGAGCACTCTCACGTTTCCCGCCTTATTCGAGACTCTAGAAAGCAAGAGCGTGCTTCTTGCTCTAAAGCAGAGTGTGTTTCATGGATGAGAAGTGTGCTGTGTGTTTCCCTTCAGAAACGGAGTTAAATGCCAGGCTCTGTGTCTTCCTACAAGCGAGACTTCGTTTCAGGTAAACGCAGTCACTTTTCAGCTCAAACGAAGCTATATTGTACACGAAGCTCACACGTTTCTCGCTCTTAACTGAAACGCATTGGATGTTAGAGGGCCTGTGGTTTGTATCAGTTTCAGAAGCAGAGTTGAACTAGATATGGTCCGTGTGTGTAGGAAACACAGTTCTTTTGTTCTGAGCACTCTCACGTTTCCCGCCTTATTCGAGACTCTAGAAAGCAAGAGCGTGCTTCTTGCTCTAAAGCAGAGTGTGTTTCATGGATGAGAAGTGTGCTGTGTGTTTCCCTTCAGAAACGGTGTTAAATGCCAGGCTCTGCGTCTTCCTACAAGCGAGACTTCGTTTCAGGTAAACGCAGTCACTTTTCAGCTCAAACGAAGCTATATTGTACACGAAGCTCACACGTTTCTTGCTCTTAACTGAAACGCATTGGATGTTAGAGGGCCTGTGGTTTGTATCAGTTTCAGAAGCAGAGTTGAACTAGATATGGTCCGTGTGTGTAGGAAACACAGTTCTTTTGTTCTGAGCACTCTCACGTTTCCCGCCTTATTAGAGACTCTAGAAAGCAAGAGCGTGCTTCTTGCTCTAAAGCAGAGTGTGTTTCATGGATGAGAACTGTGCTGTGTGTTTCCCTTCAGAAACGGAGTTAAATGCCAGGCTCTGCGTCTTCCTACAAGCGAGACTTCGTTTCAGGTAAACGCAGTCACTTTTCAGCTCAAACGAAGCTATATTGTACACGAAGCTCACACGTTTCTCGCTCTTAACTGAAACGCATTGGATGTTAGAGGGCCTGTGGTTTGTATCAGTTTCAGAAGCAGAGTTGAACTAGATATGGTCCGTGTGTGTAGGAAACACAGTTCTTTTGTTCTGAGCACTCTCACGTTTCCCGCCTTATTCGAGACTCTAGAAAGCAAGAGCGTGCTTCTTGCTCTAAAGCAGAGTGTGTTTCATGGATGAGAAGTGTGCTGTGTGTTTCCCTTCAGAAACGGAGTTAAATGCCAGGCTCTGTGTCTTCCTACAAGCGAGACTTCGTTTCAGGTAAACGCAGTCACTTTTCAGCTCAAACGAAGCTATATTGTACACGAAGCTCACACGTTTCTCGCTCTTAACTGAAACGCATTGGATGTTAGAGGGCCTGTGGTTTGTATCAGTTTCAGAAGCAGAGTTGAACTAGATATGGTCCGTGTGTGTAGGAAACACAGTTCTTTTGTTCTGAGCACTCTCACGTTTCCCGCCTTATTCGAGACTCTAGAAAGCAAGAGCGTGCTTCTTGCTCTAAAGCAGAGTGTGTTTCATGGATGAGAAGTGTGCTGTGTGTTTCCCTTCAGAAACGGAGTTAAATGCCAGGCTCTGCGTCTTCCTACAAGCGAGACTTCGTTTCAGGTAAACGCAGTCACTTTTCATCTCAAACGAAGCTATATTGTACACGAAGCTCACACGTTTCTCGCTCTTAACTGAAACGCATTGGATGTTAGAGGGCCTGTGGTTTGTATCAGTTTCAGAAGCAGAGTTGAACTAGATATGGTCCGTGTGTGTAGGAAACACAGTTCTTTTGTTCTGAGCACTCTCACGTTTCCCGCCTTATTAGAGACTCTAGAAAGCAAGAGCGTGCTTCTTGCTCTAAAGCAGAGTGTGTTTCATGGATGAGAACTGTGCTGTGTGTTTCCCTTCAGAAACGGAGTTAAATGCCAGGCTCTGCGTCTTCCTACAAGCGAGACTTCGTTTCAGGTAAACGCAGTCACTTTTCAGCTCAAACGAAGCTATATTGTACACGAAGCTCACACGTTTCTCGCTCTTAACTGAAACGCATTGGATGTTAGAGGGCCTGTGGTTTGTATCAGTTTCAGAAGCAGAGTTGAACTAGATATGGTCCGTGTGTGTAGGAAACACAGTTCTTTTGTTCTGAGCACTCTCACGTTTCCCGCCTTATTCGAGACTCTAGAAAGCAAGAGCGTGCTTCTTGCTCTAAAGCAGAGTGTGTTTCATGGATGAGAAGTGTGCTGTGTGTTTCCCTTCAGAAACGGAGTTAAATGCCAGGCTCTGTGTCTTCCTACAAGCGAGACTTCGTTTCAGGTAAACGCAGTCACTTTTCATCTCAAACGAAGCTATATTGTACACGAAGCTCACACGTTTCTCGCTCTTAACTGAAACGCATTGGATGTTAGAGGGCCTGTGGTTTGTATCAGTTTCAGAAGCAGAGTTGAACTAGATATGGTCCGTGTGTGTAGGAAACACAGTTCTTTTGTTCTGAGCACTCTCACGTTTCCCGCCTTATTAGAGACTCTAGAAAGCAAGAGCGTGCTTCTTGCTCTAAAGCAGAGTGTGTTTCATGGATGAGAACTGTGCTGTGTGTTTCCCTTCAGAAACGGAGTTAAATGCCAGGCTCTGCGTCTTCCTACAAGCGAGACTTCGTTTCAGGTAAACGCAGTCACTTTTCAGCTCAAACGAAGCTATATTGTACACGAAGCTCACACGTTTCTCGCTCTTAACTGAAACGCATTGGATGTTAGAGGGCCTGTGGTTTGTATCAGTTTCAGAAGCAGAGTTGAACTAGATATGGTCCGTGTGTGTAGGAAACACAGTTCTTTTGTTCTGAGCACTCTCACGTTTCCCGCCTTATTCGAGACTCTAGAAAGCAAGAGCGTGCTTCTTGCTCTAAAGCAGAGTGTGTTTCATGGATGAGAAGTGTGCTGTGTGTTTCCCTTCAGAAACGGAGTTAAATGCCAGGCTCTGTGTCTTCCTACAAGCGAGACTTCGTTTCAGGTAAACGCAGTCACTTTTCAGCTCAAACGAAGCTATATTGTACACGAAGCTCACACGTTTCTCGCTCTTAACTGAAACGCATTGGATGTTAGAGGGCCTGTGGTTTGTATCAGTTTCAGAAGCAGAGTTGAACTAGATATGGTCCGTGTGTGTAGGAAACACAGTTCTTTTGTTCTGAGCACTCTCACGTTTCCCGCCTTATTCGAGACTCTAGAAAGCAAGAGCGTGCTTCTTGCTCTAAAGCAGAGTGTGTTTCATGGATGAGAAGTGTGCTGTGTGTTTCCCTTCAGAAACGGAGTTAAATGCCAGGCTCTGTGTCTTCCTACAAGCGAGACTTCGTTTCAGGTAAACGCAGTCACTTTTCAGCTCAAACGAAGCTATATTGTACACGAAGCTCACACGTTTCTCGCTCTTAACTGAAACGCATTGGATGTTAGAGGGCCTGTGGTTTGTATCAGTTTCAGAAGCAGAGTTGAACTAGATATGGTCCGTGTGTGTAGGAAACACAGTTCTTTTGTTCTGAGCACTCTCACGTTTCCCGCCTTATTCGAGACTCTAGAAAGCAAGAGCGTGCTTCTTGCTCTAAAGCAGAGTGTGTTTCATGGATGAGAAGTGTGCTGTGTGTTTCCCTTCAGAAACGGAGTTAAATGCCAGGCTCTGTGTCTTCCTACAAGCGAGACTTCGTTTCAGGTAAACGCAGTCACTTTTCAGCTCAAACGAAGCTATATTGTACACGAAGCTCACACGTTTATCGCTCTTAACTGAAACGCATTGGATGTTAGAGGGCCTGTGGTTTGTATCAGTTTCAGAAGCAGAGTTGAACTAGATATGGTCCGTGTGTGTAGGAAACACAGTTCTTTTGTTCTGAGCACTCTCACGTTTCCCGCCTTATTAGAGACTCTAGAAAGCAAGAGCGTGCTTCTTGCTCTAAAGCAGAGTGTGTTTCATGGATGAGAAGTGTGCTGTGTGTTTCCCTTCAGAAACGGTGTTAAATGCCAGGCTCTGCGTCTTCCTACAAGCGAGACTTCGTTTCAGGTAAACGCAGTCACTTTTCAGCTCAAACGAAGCTATATTGTACACGAAGCTCACACGTTTCTTGCTCTTAACTGAAACGCATTGGATGTTAGAGGGCCTGTGGTTTGTATCAGTTTCAGAAGCAGAGTTGAACTAGATATGGTCCGTGTGTGTAGGAAACACAGTTCTTTTGTTCTGAGCACTCTCACGTTTCCCGCCTTATTCGAGACTCTAGAAAGCAAGAGCGTGCTTCTTGCTCTAAAGCAGAGTGTGTTTCATGGATGAGAACTGTGCTGTGTGTTTCCCTTCAGAAACGGAGTTAAATGCCAGGCTCTGCGTCTTCCTACAAGCGAGACTTCGTTTCAGGTAAACGCAGTCACTTTTCAGCTCAAACGAAGCTATATTGTACACGAAGCTCACACGTTTCTCGCTCTTAACTGAAACGCATTGGATGTTAGAGGGCCTGTGGTTTGTATCAGTTTCAGAAGCAGAGTTGAACTAGATATGGTCCGTGTGTGTAGGAAACACAGTTCTTTTGTTCTGAGCACTCTCACGTTTCCCGCCTTATTCGAGACTCTAGAAAGCAAGAGCGTGCTTCTTGCTCTAAAGCAGAGTGTGTTTCATGGATGAGAAGTGTGCTGTGTGTTTCCCTTCAGAAACGGAGTTAAATGCCAGGCTCTGCGTCTTCCTACAAGCGAGACTTCGTTTCAGGTAAACGCAGTCACTTTTCAGCTCAAACGAAGCTATATTGTACACGAAGCTCACACGTTTCTCGCTCTTAACTGAAACGCATTGGATGTTAGAGGGCCTGTGGTTTGTATCAGTTTCAGAAGCAGAGTTGAACTAGATATGGTCCGTGTGTGTAGAAAACACAGTTCTTTTGTTCTGAGCACTCTCACGTTTCCCGCCTTATTCGAGACTCTAGAAAGCAAGAGCGTGCTTCTTGCTCTAAAGCAGAGTGTGTTTCATGGATGAGAACTGTGCTGTGTGTTTCCCTTCAGAAACGGAGTTAAATGCCAGGCTCTGCGTCTTCCTACAAGCGAGACTTCGTTTCAGGTAAACGCAGTCACTTTTCAGCTCAAACGAAGCTATATTGTACACGAAGCTCACACGTTTCTCGCTCTTAACTGAAACGCATTGGATGTTAGAGGGCCTGTGGTTTGTATCAGTTTCAGAAGCAGAGTTGAACTAGATATGGTCCGTGTGTGTAGGAAACACAGTTCTTTTGTTCTGAGCACTCTCACGTTTCCCGCCTTATTAGAGACTCTAGAAAGCAAGAGCGTGCTTCTTGCTCTAAAGCAGAGTGTGTTTCATGGATGAGAACTGTGCTGTGTGTTTCCCTTCAGAAACGGAGTTAAATGCCAGGCTCTGCGTCTTCCTACAAGCGAGACTTCGTTTCAGGTAAACGCAGTCACTTTTCAGCTCAAACGAAGCTATATTGTACACGAAGCTCACACGTTTCTCGCTCTTAACTGAAACGCATTGGATGTTAGAGGGCCTGTGGTTTGTATCAGTTTCAGAAGCAGAGTTGAACTAGATATGGTCCGTGTGTGTAGGAAACACAGTTCTTTTGTTCTGAGCACTCTCACGTTTCCCGCCTTATTCGAGACTCTAGAAAGCAAGAGCGTGCTTCTTGCTCTAAAGCAGAGTGTGTTTCATGGATGAGAAGTGTGCTGTGTGTTTCCCTTCAGAAACGGAGTTAAATGCCAGGCTCTGCGTCTTCCTACAAGCGAGACTTCGTTTCAGGTAAACGCAGTCACTTTTCAGCTCAAACGAAGCTATATTGTACACGAAGCTCACACGTTTCTCGCTCTTAACTGAAACGCATTGGATGTTAGAGGGCCTGTGGTTTGTATCAGTTTCAGAAGCAGAGTTGAACTAGATATGGTCCGTGTGTGTAGGAAACACAGTTCTTTTGTTCTGAGCACTCTCACGTTTCCCGCCTTATTAGAGACTCTAGAAAGCAAGAGCGTGCTTCTTGCTCTAAAGCAGAGTGTGTTTCATGGATGAGAACTGTGCTGTGTGTTTCCCTTCAGAAACGGAGTTAAATGCCAGGCTCTGCGTCTTCCTACAAGCGAGACTTCGTTTCAGGTAAACGCAGTCACTTTTCAGCTCAAACGAAGCTATATTGTACACGAAGCTCACACGTTTCTCGCTCTTAACTGAAACGCATTGGATGTTAGAGGGCCTGTGGTTTGTATCAGTTTCAGAAGCAGAGTTGAACTAGATATGGTCCGTGTGTGTAGGAAACACAGTTCTTTTGTTCTGAGCACTCTCACGTTTCCCGCCTTATTCGAGACTCTAGAAAGCAAGAGCGTGCTTCTTGCTCTAAAGCAGAGTGTGTTTCATGGATGAGAAGTGTGCTGTGTGTTTCCCTTCAGAAACGGAGTTAAATGCCAGGCTCTGTGTCTTCCTACAAGCGAGACTTCGTTTCAGGTAAACGCAGTCACTTTTCAGCTCAAACGAAGCTATATTGTACACGAAGCTCACACGTTTCTTGCTCTTAACTGAAACGCATTGGATGTTAGAGGGCCTGTGGTTTGTATCAGTTTCAGAAGCAGAGTTGAACTAGATATGGTCCGTGTGTGTAGGAAACACAGTTCTTTTGTTCTGAGCACCCTCACGTTTCCCGCCTTATTCGAGACTCTAGAAAGCAAGAGCGTGCTTCTTGCTCTAAAGCAGAGTGTGTTTCATGGATGAGAAGTGTGCTGTGTGTTTCCCTTCAGAAACGGAGTTAAATGCCAGGCTCTGTGTCTTCCTACAAGCGAGACTTCGTTTCAGGTAAACGCAGTCACTTTTCAGCTCAAACGAAGCTATATTGTACACGAAGCTCACACGTTTCTCGCTCTTAACTGAAACGCATTGGATGTTAGAGGGCCTGTGGTTTGTATCAGTTTCAGAAGCAGAGTTGAACTAGATATGGTCCGTGTGTGTAGGAAACACAGTTCTTTTGTTCTGAGCACTCTCACGTTTCCCGCCTTATTCGAGACTCTAGAAAGCAAGAGCGTGCTTCTTGCTCTAAAGCAGAGTGTGTTTCATGGATGAGAAGTGTGCTGTGTGTTTCCCTTCAGAAACGGAGTTAAATGCCAGGCTCTGTGTCTTCCTACAAGCGAGACTTCGTTTCAGGTAAACGCAGTCACTTTTCAGCTCAAACGAAGCTATATTGTACACGAAGCTCACACGTTTCTCGCTCTTAACTGAAACGCATTGGATGTTAGAGGGCCTGTGGTTTGTATCAGTTTCAGAAGCAGAGTTGAACTAGATATGGTCCGTGTGTGTAGGAAACACAGTTCTTTTGTTCTGAGCACTCTCACGTTTCCCGCCTTATTCGAGACTCTAGAAAGCAAGAGCGTGCTTCTTGCTCTAAAGCAGAGTGTGTTTCATGGATGAGAAGTGTGCTGTGTGTTTCCCTTCAGAAACGGAGTTAAATGCCAGGCTCTGTGTCTTCCTACAAGCGAGACTTCGTTTCAGGTAAACGCAGTCACTTTTCAGCTCAAACGAAGCTATATTGTACACGAAGCTCACACGTTTCTCGCTCTTAACTGAAACGCATTGGATGTTAGAGGGCCTGTGGTTTGTATCAGTTTCAGAAGCAGAGTTGAACTAGATATGGTCCGTGTGTGTAGGAAACACAGTTCTTTTGTTCTGAGCACTCTCACGTTTCCCGCCTTATTAGAGACTCTAGAAAGCAAGAGCGTGCTTCTTGCTCTAAAGCAGAGTGTGTTTCATGGATGAGAAGTGTGCTGTGTGTTTCCCTTCAGAAACGGAGTTAAATGCCAGGCTCTGTGTCTTCCTACAAGCGAGACTTCGTTTCAGGTAAACGCAGTCACTTTTCAGCTCAAACGAAGCTATATTGTACACGAAGCTCACACGTTTATCGCTCTTAACTGAAACGCATTGGATGTTAGAGGGCCTGTGGTTTGTATCAGTTTCAGAAGCAGAGTTGAACTAGATATGGTCCGTGTGTGTAGGAAACACAGTTCTTTTGTTCTGAGCACTCTCACGTTTCCCGCCTTATTAGAGACTCTAGAAAGCAAGAGCGTGCTTCTTGCTCTAAAGCAGAGTGTGTTTCATGGATGAGAAGTGTGCTGTGTGTTTCCCTTCAGAAACGGTGTTAAATGCCAGGCTCTGCGTCTTCCTACAAGCGAGACTTCGTTTCAGGTAAACGCAGTCACTTTTCAGCTCAAACGAAGCTATATTGTACACGAAGCTCACACGTTTCTTGCTCTTAACTGAAACGCATTGGATGTTAGAGGGCCTGTGGTTTGTATCAGTTTCAGAAGCAGAGTTGAACTAGATATGGTCCGTGTGTGTAGGAAACACAGTTCTTTTGTTCTGAGCACTCTCACGTTTCCCGCCTTATTAGAGACTCTAGAAAGCAAGAGCGTGCTTCTTGCTCTAAAGCAGAGTGTGTTTCATGGATGAGAACTGTGCTGTGTGTTTCCCTTCAGAAACGGAGTTAAATGCCAGGCTCTGCGTCTTCCTACAAGCGAGACTTCGTTTCAGGTAAACGCAGTCACTTTTCAGCTCAAACGAAGCTATATTGTACACGAAGCTCACACGTTTCTCGCTCTTAACTGAAACGCATTGGATGTTAGAGGGCCTGTGGTTTGTATCAGTTTCAGAAGCAGAGTTGAACTAGATATGGTCCGTGTGTGTAGGAAACACAGTTCTTTTGTTCTGAGCACTCTCACGTTTCCCGCCTTATTCGAGACTCTAGAAAGCAAGAGCGTGCTTCTTGCTCTAAAGCAGAGTGTGTTTCATGGATGAGAAGTGTGCTGTGTGTTTCCCTTCAGAAACGGAGTTAAATGCCAGGCTCTGCGTCTTCCTACAAGCGAGACTTCGTTTCAGGTAAACGCAGTCACTTTTCAGCTCAAACGAAGCTATATTGTACACGAAGCTCACACGTTTCTCGCTCTTAACTGAAACGCATTGGATGTTAGAGGGCCTGTGGTTTGTATCAGTTTCAGAAGCAGAGTTGAACTAGATATGGTCCGTGTGTGTAGGAAACACAGTTCTTTTGTTCTGAGCACTCTCACGTTTCCCGCCTTATTCGAGACTCTAGAAAGCAAGAGCGTGCTTCTTGCTCTAAAGCAGAGTGTGTTTCATGGATGAGAAGTGTGCTGCGTGTTTCCCTTCAGAAACGGAGTTAAATGCCAGGCTCTGCGTCTTCCTACAAGCGAGACTTCGTTTCAGGTAAACGCAGTCACTTTTCAGCTCAAACGAAGCTATATTGTACACGAAGCTCACACGTTTCTCGCTCTTAACTGAAACGCATTGGATGTTAGAGGGCCTGTGGTTTGTATCAGTTTCAGAAGCAGAGTTGAACTAGATATGGTCCGTGTGTGTAGGAAACACAGTTCTTTTGTTCTGAGCACTCTCACGTTTCCCGCCTTATTCGAGACTCTAGAAAGCAAGAGCGTGCTTCTTGCTCTAAAGCAGAGTGTGTTTCATGGATGAGAACTGTGCTGTGTGTTTCCCTTCAGAAACGGAGTTAAATGCCAGGCTCTGCGTCTTCCTACAAGCGAGACTTCGTTTCAGGTAAACACAGTCACTTTTCAGCTCAAACGAAGCTATATTGTACACGAAGCTCACACGTTTCTCGCTCTTAACTGAAACGCATTGGATGTTAGAGGGCCTGTGGTTTGTATCAGTTTCAGAAGCAGAGTTGAACTAGATATGGTCCGTGTGTGTAGGAAACACAGTTCTTTTGTTCTGAGCACTCTCACGTTTCCCGCCTTATTAGAGACTCTAGAAAGCAAGAGCGTGCTTCTTGCTCTAAAGCAGAGTGTGTTTCATGGATGAGAAGTGTGCTGTGTGTTTCCCTTCAGAAACGGAGTTAAATGCCAGGCTCTGTGTCTTCCTACAAGCGAGACTTCGTTTCAGGTAAACGCAGTCACTTTTCAGCTCAAACGAAGCTATATTGTACACGAAGCTCACACGTTTATCGCTCTTAACTGAAACGCATTGGATGTTAGAGGGCCTGTGGTTTGTATCAGTTTCAGAAGCAGAGTTGAACTAGATATGGTCCGTGTGTGTAGGAAACACAGTTCTTTTGTTCTGAGCACTCTCACGTTTCCCGCCTTATTAGAGACTCTAGAAAGCAAGAGCGTGCTTCTTGCTCTAAAGCAGAGTGTGTTTCATGGATGAGAAGTGTGCTGTGTGTTTCCCTTCAGAAACGGTGTTAAATGCCAGGCTCTGCGTCTTCCTACAAGCGAGACTTCGTTTCAGGTAAACGCAGTCACTTTTCAGCTCAAACGAAGCTATATTGTACACGAAGCTCACACGTTTCTTGCTCTTAACTGAAACGCATTGGATGTTAGAGGGCCTGTGGTTTGTATCAGTTTCAGAAGCAGAGTTGAACTAGATATGGTCCGTGTGTGTAGGAAACACAGTTCTTTTGTTCTGAGCACTCTCACGTTTCCCGCCTTATTAGAGACTCTAGAAAGCAAGAGCGTGCTTCTTGCTCTAAAGCAGAGTGTGTTTCATGGATGAGAACTGTGCTGTGTGTTTCCCTTCAGAAACGGAGTTAAATGCCAGGCTCTGCGTCTTCCTACAAGCGAGACTTCGTTTCAGGTAAACGCAGTCACTTTTCAGCTCAAACGAAGCTATATTGTACACGAAGCTCACACGTTTCTCGCTCTTAACTGAAACGCATTGGATGTTAGAGGGCCTGTGGTTTGTATCAGTTTCAGAAGCAGAGTTGAACTAGATATGGTCCGTGTGTGTAGGAAACACAGTTCTTTTGTTCTGAGCACTCTCACGTTTCCCGCCTTATTCGAGACTCTAGAAAGCAAGAGCGTGCTTCTTGCTCTAAAGCAGAGTGTGTTTCATGGATGAGAAGTGTGCTGTGTGTTTCCCTTCAGAAACGGAGTTAAATGCCAGGCTCTGCGTCTTCCTACAAGCGAGACTTCGTTTCAGGTAAACGCAGTCACTTTTCAGCTCAAACGAAGCTATATTGTACACGAAGCTCACACGTTTCTCGCTCTTAACTGAAACGCATTGGATGTTAGAGGGCCTGTGGTTTGTATCAGTTTCAGAAGCAGAGTTGAACTAGATATGGTCCGTGTGTGTAGGAAACACAGTTCTTTTGTTCTGAGCACTCTCACGTTTCCCGCCTTATTCGAGACTCTAGAAAGCAAGAGCGTGCTTCTTGCTCTAAAGCAGAGTGTGTTTCATGGATGAGAAGTGTGCTGTGTGTTTCCCTTCAGAAACGGAGTTAAATGCCAGGCTCTGCGTCTTCCTACAAGCGAGACTTCGTTTCAGGTAAACGCAGTCACTTTTCAGCTCAAACGAAGCTATATTGTACACGAAGCTCACACGTTTCTCGCTCTTAACTGAAACGCATTGGATGTTAGAGGGCCTGTGGTTTGTATCAGTTTCAGAAGCAGAGTTGAACTAGATATGGTCCGTGTGTGTAGGAAACACAGTTCTTTTGTTCTGAGCACTCTCACGTTTCCCGCCTTATTAGAGACTCTAGAAAGCAAGAGCGTGCTTCTTGCTCTAAAGCAGAGTGTGTTTCATGGATGAGAACTGTGCTGTGTGTTTCCCTTCAGAAACGGAGTTAAATGCCAGGCTCTGCGTCTTCCTACAAGCGAGACTTCGTTTCAGGTAAACGCAGTCACTTTTCAGCTCAAACGAAGCTATATTGTACACGAAGCTCACACGTTTCTCGCTCTTAACTGAAACGCATTGGATGTTAGAGGGCCTGTGGTTTGTATCAGTTTCAGAAGCAGAGTTGAACTAGATATGGTCCGTGTGTGTAGGAAACACAGTTCTTTTGTTCTGAGCACTCTCACGTTTCCCGCCTTATTCGAGACTCTAGAAAGCAAGAGCGTGCTTCTTGCTCTAAAGCAGAGTGTGTTTCATGGATGAGAACTGTGCTGTGTGTTTCCCTTCAGAAACGGAGTTAAATGCCAGGCTCTGCGTCTTCCTACAAGCGAGACTTCGTTTCAGGTAAACGCAGTCACTTTTCAGCTCAAACGAAGCTATATTGTACACGAAGCTCACACGTTTCTCGCTCTTAACTGAAACGCATTGGATGTTAGAGGGCCTGTGGTTTGTATCAGTTTCAGAAGCAGAGTTGAACTAGATATGGTCCGTGTGTGTAGGAAACACAGTTCTTTTGTTCTGAGCACTCTCACGTTTCCCGCCTTATTCGAAACTCTAGAAAGCAAGAGCGTGCTTCTTGCTCTAAAGCAGAGTGTGTTTCATGGATGAGAAGTGTGCTGTGTGTTTCCCTTCAGAAACGGAGTTAAATGCCAGGCTCTGCGTCTTCCTACAAGCGAGACTTCGTTTCAGGTAAACGCAGTCACTTTTCAGCTCAAACGAAGCTATATTGTACACGAAGCTCACACGTTTCTCGCTCTTAACTGAAACGCATTGGATGTTAGAGGGCCTGTGGTTTGTATCAGTTTCAGAAGCAGAGTTGAACTAGATATGGTCCGTGTGTGTAGGAAACACAGTTCTTTTGTTCTGAGCACTCTCACGTTTCCCGCCTTATTCGAGACTCTAGAAAGCAAGAGCGTGCTTCTTGCTCTAAAGCAGAGTGTGTTTCATGGATGAGAAGTGTGCTGTGTGTTTCCCTTCAGAAACGGTGTTAAATGCCAGGCTCTGCGTCTTCCTACAAGCGAGACTTCGTTTCAGGTAAACGCAGTCACTTTTCAGCTCAAACGAAGCTATATTGTACACGAAGCTCACACGTTTCTCGCTCTTAACTGAAACGCATTGGATGTTAGAGGGCCTGTGGTTTGTATCAGTTTCAGAAGCAGAGTTGAACTAGATATGGTCCGTGTGTGTAGGAAACACAGTTCTTTTGTTCTGAGCACTCTCACGTTTCCCGCCTTATTCGAGACTCTAGAAAGCAAGAGCGTACTTCTTGCTCTAAAGCAGAGTGTGTTTCATGGATGAGAACTGTGCTGTGTGTTTCCCTTCAGAAACGGAGTTAAATGCCAGGCTCTGCGTCTTCCTACAAGCGAGACTTCGTTTCAGGTAAACGCAGTCACTTTTCAGCTCAAACGAAGCTATATTGTACACGAAGCTCACACGTTTCTCGCTCTTAACTGAAACGCATTGGATGTTAGAGGGCCTGTGGTTTGTATCAGTTTCAGAAGCAGAGTTGAACTAGATATGGTCCGTGTGTGTAGGAAACACAGTTCTTTTGTTCTGAGCACTCTCACGTTTCCCGCCTTATTCGAGACTCTAGAAAGCAAGAGCGTGCTTCTTGCTCTAAAGCAGAGTGTGTTTCATGGATGAGAAGTGTGCTGTGTGTTTCCCTTCAGAAACGGTGTTAAATGCCAGGCTCTGCGTCTTCCTACAAGCGAGACTTCGTTTCAGGTAAACGCAGTCACTTTTCAGCTCAAACGAAGCTATATTGTACACGAAGCTCACACGTTTCTCGCTCTTAACTGAAACGCATTGGATGTTAGAGGGCCTGTGGTTTGTATCAGTTTCAGAAGCAGAGTTGAACTAGATATGGTCCGTGTGTGTAGGAAACACAGTTCTTTTGTTCTGAGCACTCTCACGTTTCCCGCCTTATTAGAGACTCTAGAAAGCAAGAGCGTGCTTCTTGCTCTAAAGCAGAGTGTGTTTCATGGATGAGAACTGTGCTGTGTGTTTCCCTTCAGAAACGGAGTTAAATGCCAGGCTCTGCGTCTTCCTACAAGCGAGACTTCGTTTCAGGTAAACGCAGTCACTTTTCAGCTCAAACGAAGCTATATTGTACACGAAGCTCACACGTTTCTCGCTCTTAACTGAAACGCATTGGATGTTAGAGGGCCTGTGGTTTGTATCAGTTTCAGAAGCAGAGTTGAACTAGATATGGTCCGTGTGTGTAGGAAACACAGTTCTTTTGTTCTGAGCACTCTCACGTTTCCCGCCTTATTCGAGACTCTAGAAAGCAAGAGCGTGCTTCTTGCTCTAAAGCAGAGTGTGTTTCATGGATGAGAAGTGTGCTGTGTGTTTCCCTTCAGAAACGGAGTTAAATGCCAGGCTCTGCGTCTTCCTACAAGCGAGACTTCGTTTCAGGTAAACGCAGTCACTTTTCAGCTCAAACGAAGCTATATTGTACACGAAGCTCACACGTTTCTCGCTCTTAACTGAAACGCATTGGATGTTAGAGGGCCTGTGGTTTGTATCAGTTTCAGAAGCAGAGTTGAACTAGATATGGTCCGTGTGTGTAGGAAACACAGTTCTTTTGTTCTGAGCACTCTCACGTTTCCCGCCTTATTCGAGACTCTAGAAAGCAAGAGCGTGCTTCTTGCTCTAAAGCAGAGTGTGTTTCATGGATGAGAAGTGTGCTGTGTGTTTCCCTTCAGAAACGGAGTTAAATGCCAGGCTCTGCGTCTTCCTACAAGCGAGACTTCGTTTCAGGTAAACGCAGTCACTTTTCAGCTCAAACGAAGCTATATTGTACACGAAGCTCACACGTTTCTCGCTCTTAACTGAAACGCATTGGATGTTAGAGGGCCTGTGGTTTGTATCAGTTTCAGAAGCAGAGTTGAACTAGATATGGTCCGTGTGTGTAGGAAACACAGTTCTTTTGTTCTGAGCACTCTCACGTTTCCCGCATTATTCGAGACTCTAGAAAGCAAGAGCGTGCTTCTTGCTCTAAAGCAGAGTGTGTTTCATGGATGAGAAGTGTGCTGTGTGTTTCCCTTCAGAAACGGAGTTAAATGCCAGGCTCTGTGTCTTCCTACAAGCGAGACTTCGTTTCAGGTAAACGCAGTCACTTTTCAGCTCAAACGAAGCTATATTGTACACGAAGCTCACACGTTTCTCGCTCTTAACTGAAACGCATTGGATGTTAGAGGGCCTGTGGTTTGTATCAGTTTCAGAAGCAGAGTTGAACTAGATATGGTCCGTGTGTGTAGGAAACACAGTTCTTTTGTTCTGAGCACTCTCACGTTTCCCGCCTTATTCGAGACTCTAGAAAGCAAGAGCGTGCTTCTTGCTCTAAAGCAGAGTGTGTTTCATGGATGAGAAGTGTGCTGTGTGTTTCCCTTCAGAAACGGAGTTAAATGCCAGGCTCTGTGTCTTCCTACAAGCGAGACTTCGTTTCAGGTAAACGCAGTCACTTTTCAGCTCAAACGAAGCTATATTGTACACGAAGCTCACACGTTTCTCGCTCTTAACTGAAACGCATTGGATGTTAGAGGGCCTGTGGTTTGTATCAGTTTCAGAAGCAGAGTTGAACTAGATATGGTCCGTGTGTGTAGGAAACACAGTTCTTTTGTTCTGAGCACTCTCACGTTTCCCACCTTATTAGAGACTCTAGAAAGCAAGAGCGTGCTTCTTGCTCTAAAGCAGAGTGTGTTTCATGGATGAGAAGTGTGCTGTGTCTTTCCTTTCAGAAACGGAGTTAAATGCCAGGCTCTGTGTCTTCCTACAAGCGAGACTTCGTTTCAGGTAAACGCAGTCACTTTTCAGCTCAAACGAAGCTATATTGTACACGAAGCTCACACGTTTCTCGCTCTTAACTGAAACGCATTGGATGTTAGAGGGCCTGTGGTTTGTATCAGTTTCAGAAGCAGAGTTGAACTAGATATGGTCCGTGTGTGTAGGAAACACAGTTCTTTTGTTCTGAGCACTCTCACGTTTCCCGCCTTATTCGAGACTCTAGAAAGCAAGAGCGTGCTTCTTGCTCTAAAGCAGAGTGTGTTTCATGGATGAGAAGTGTGCTGTGTGTTTCCCTTCAGAAACGGAGTTAAATGCCAGGCTCTGTGTCTTCATACAAGCGAGACTTCGTTTCAGGTAAACGCAGTCACTTTTCAGCTCAAACGAAGCTATATTGTACACGAAGCTCACACGTTTCTCGCTCTTAACTGAAACGCATTGGATGTTAGAGGGCCTGTGGTTTGTATCAGTTTCAGAAGCAGAGTTGAACTAGATATGGTCCGTGTGTGTAGGAAACACAGTTCTTTTGTTCTGAGCACTCTCACGTTTCCCGCCTTATTCGAGACTCTAGAAAGCAAGAGCGTGCTTCTTGCTCTAAAGCAGAGTGTGTTTCATGGATGAGAAGTGTGCTGTGTGTTTCCCTTCAGAAACGGAGTTAAATGCCAGGCTCTGTGTCTTCCTACAAGCGAGACTTCGTTTCAGGTAAACGCAGTCACTTTTCAGCTCAAACGAAGCTATATTGTACACGAAGCTCACACGTTTCTCGCTCTTAACTGAAACGCATTGGATGTTAGAGGGCCTGTGGTTTGTATCAGTTTCAGAAGCAGAGTTGAACTAGATATGGTCCGTGTGTGTAGGAAACACAGTTCTTTTGTTCTGAGCACTCTCACGTTTCCCGCCTTATTCGAGACTCTAGAAAGCAAGAGCGTGCTTCTTGCTCTAAAGCAGAGTGTGTTTCATGGATGAGAAGTGTGCTGTGTGTTTCCCTTCAGAAACGGAGTTAAATGCCAGGCTCTGTGTCTTCCTACAAGCGAGACTTCGTTTCAGGTAAACGCAGTCACTTTTCAGCTCAAACGAAGCTATATTGTACACGAAGCTCACACGTTTCTCGCTCTTAACTGAAACACATTGGATGTTAGAGGGCCTGTGGTTTGTATCAGTTTCAGAAGCAGAGTTGAACTAGATATGGTCCGTGTGTGTAGGAAACACAGTTCTTTTGTTCTGAGCACTCTCACGTTTCCCGCCTTATTCGAGACTCTAGAAAGCAAGAGCGTGCTTCTTGCTCTAAAGCAGAGTGTGTTTCATGGATGAGAAGTGTGCTGTGTGTTTCCCTTCAGAAACGGTGTTAAATGCCAGGCTCTGCGTCTTCCTACAAGCGAGACTTCGTTTCAGGTAAACGCAGTCACTTTTCAGCTCAAACGAAGCTATATTGTACACGAAGCTCACACGTTTCTCGCTCTTAACTGAAACGCATTGGATGTTAGAGGGCCTGTGGTTTGTATCAGTTTCAGAAGCAGAGTTGAACTAGATATGGTCCGTGTGTGTAGGAAACACAGTTCTTTTGTTCTGAGCACTCTCACGTTTCCCGCCTTATTAGAGACTCTAGAAAGCAAGAGCGTGCTTCTTGCTCTAAAGCAGAGTGTGTTTCATGGATGAGAACTGTGCTGTGTGTTTCCCTTCAGAAACGGAGTTAAATGCCAGGCTCTGCGTCTTCCTACAAGCGAGACTTCGTTTCAGGTAAACGCAGTCACTTTTCAGCTCAAACGAAGCTATATTGTACACGAAGCTCACACGTTTCTCGCTCTTAACTGAAACGCATTGGATGTTAGAGGGCCTGTGGTTTGTATCAGTTTCAGAAGCAGAGTTGAACTAGATATGGTCCGTGTGTGTAGGAAACACAGTTCTTTTGTTCTGAGCACTCTCACGTTTCCCGCCTTATTCGAGACTCTAGAAAGCAAGAGCGTGCTTCTTGCTCTAAAGCAGAGTGTGTTTCATGGATGAGAAGTGTGCTGTGTGTTTCCCTTCAGAAACGGAGTTAAATGCCAGGCTCTGCGTCTTCCTACAAGCGAGACTTCGTTTCAGGTAAACGCAGTCACTTTTCAGCTCAAACGAAGCTATATTGTACACGAAGCTCACACGTTTCTCGCTCTTAACTGAAACGCATTGGATGTTAGAGGGCCTGTGGTTTGTATCAGTTTCAGAAGCAGAGTTGAACTAGATATGGTCCGTGTGTGTAGGAAACACAGTTCTTTTGTTCTGAGCACTCTCACGTTTCCCGCCTTATTAGAGACTCTAGAAAGCAAGAGCGTGCTTCTTGCTCTAAAGCAGAGTGTGTTTCATGGATGAGAAGTGTGCTGTGTGTTTCCCTTCAGAAACGGAGTTAAATGCCAGGCTCTGCGTCTTCCTACAAGCGAGACTTCGTTTCAGGTAAACGCAGTCACTTTTCAGCTCAAACGAAGCTATATTGTACACGAAGCTCACACGTTTCTCGCTCTTAACTGAAACGCATTGGATGTTAGAGGGCCTGTGGTTTGTATCAGTTTCAGAAGCAGAGTTGAACTAGATATGGTCCGTGTGTGTAGGAAACACAGTTCTTTTGTTCTGAGCACTCTCACGTTTCCCACCTTATTAGAGACTCTAGAAAGCAAGAGCGTGCTTCTTGCTCTAAAGCAGAGTGTGTTTCATGGATGAGAAGTGTGCTGTGTGTTTCCCTTCAGAAACGGAGTTAAATGCCAGGCTCTGTGTCTTCCTACAAGCGAGACTTCGTTTCAGGTAAACGCAGTCACTTTTCAGCTCAAACGAAGCTATATTGTACACGAAGCTCACACGTTTCTCGCTCTTAACTGAAACGCATTGGATGTTAGAGGGCCTGTGGTTTGTATCAGTTTCAGAAGCAGAGTTGCACTAGATATGGTCCGTGTGTGTAGGAAACACAGTTCTTTTGTTCTGAGCACTCTCACGTTTCCCGCCTTATTAGAGACTCTAGAAAGCAAGAGCGTGCTTCTTGCTCTAAAGCAGAGTGTGTTTCATGGATGAGAAGTGTGCTGTGTGTTTCCCTTCAGAAACGGAGTTAAATGCCAGGCTCTGTGTCTTCCTACAAGCGAGACTTCGTTTCAGGTAAACGCAGTCACTTTTCAGCTCAAACGAAGCTATATTGTACACGAAGCTCACACGTTTCTCGCTCTTAACTGAAACGCATTGGATGTTAGAGGGCCTGTGGTTTGTATCAGTTTCAGAAGCAGAGTTGAACTAGATATGGTCCGTGTGTGTAGGAAACACAGTTCTTTTGTTCTGAGCACTCTCACGTTTCCCGCCTTATTCGAGACTCTAGAAAGCAAGAGCGTGCTTCTTGCTCTAAAGCAGAGTGTGTTTCATGGATGAGAAGTGTGCTGTGTGTTTCCCTTCAGAAACGGAGTTAAATGCCAGGCTCTGTGTCTTCCTACAAGCGAGACTTCGTTTCAGGTAAACGCAGTCACTTTTCAGCTCAAACGAAGCTATATTGTACACGAAGCTCACACGTTTCTCGCTCTTAACTGAAACGCATTGGATGTTAGAGGGCCTGTGGTTTGTATCAGTTTCAGAAGCGGAGTTGAACTAGATATGGTCCGTGTGTGTAGGAAACACAGTTCTTTTGTTCTGAGCACTCTCACGTTTCCCGCCTTATTCGAGACTCTAGAAAGCAAGAGCGTGCTTCTTGCTCTAAAGCAGAGTGTGTTTCATGGATGAGAAGTGTGCTGTGTGTTTCCCTTCAGAAACGGAGTTAAATGCCAGGCTCTGTGTCTTCCTACAAGCGAGACTTCGTTTCAGGTAAACGCAGTCACTTTTCAGCTCAAACGAAGCTATATTGTACACGAAGCTCACACGTTTCTCGCTCTTAACTGAAACGCATTGGATGTTAGAGGGCCTGTGGTTTGTATCAGTTTCAGAAGCAGAGTTGAACTAGATATGGTCCGTGTGTGTAGGAAACACAGTTCTTTTGTTCTGAGCACTCTCACGTTTCCCGCCTTATTAGAGACTCTAGAAAGCAAGAGCGTGCTTCTTGCTCTAAAGCAGAGTGTGTTTCATGGATGAGAAGTGTGCTGTGTGTTTCCCTTCAGAAACGGAGTTAAATGCCAGGCTCTGTGTCTTCCTACAAGCGAGACTTCGTTTCAGGTAAACGCAGTCACTTTTCAGCTCAAACGAAGCTATATTGTACACGAAGCTCACACGTTTCTCGCTCTTAACTGAAACGCATTGGATGTTAGAGGGCCTGTGGTTTGTATCAGTTTCAGAAGCAGAGTTGAACTAGATATGGTCCGTGTGTGTAGGAAACACAGTTCTTTTGTTCTGAGCACTCTCACGTTTCCCGCCTTATTCGAGACTCTAGAAAGCAAGAGCGTGCTTCTTGCTCTAAAGCAGAGTGTGTTTCATGGATGAGAAGTGTGCTGTGTGTTTCCCTTCAGAAACGGAGTTAAATGCCAGGCTCTGTGTCTTCCTACAAGCGAGACTTCGTTTCAGGTAAACGCAGTCACTTTTCAGCTCAAACGAAGCTATATTGTACACGAAGCTCACACGTTTCTCGCTCTTAACTGAAACGCATTGGATGTTAGAGGGCCTGTGGTTTGTATCAGTTTCAGAAGCAGAGTTGAACTAGATATGGTCCGTGTGTGTAGGAAACACAGTTCTTTTGTTCTGAGCACTCTCACGTTTCCCGCCTTATTAGAGACTCTAGAAAGCAAGAGCGTGCTTCTTGCTCTAAAGCAGAGTGTGTTTCATGGATGAGAAGTGTGCTGTGTGTTTCCCTTCAGAAACGGAGTTAAATGCCAGGCTCTGTGTCTTCCTACAAGCGAGACTTCGTTTCAGGTAAACGCAGTCACTTTTCAGCTCAAACGAAGCTATATTGTACACGAAGCTCACACGTTTCTCGCTCTTAACTGAAACGCATTGGATGTTAGAGGGCCTGTGGTTTGTATCAGTTTCAGAAGCAGAGTTGAACTAGATATGGTCCGTGTGTGTAGGAAACACAGTTCTTTTGTTCTGAGCACTCTCACGTTTCCCGCCTTATTCGAGACTCTAGAAAGCAAGAGCGTGCTTCTTGCTCTAAAGCAGAGTGTGTTTCATGGATGAGAAGTGTGCTGTGTGTTTCCCTTCAGAAACGGAGTTAAATGCCAGGCTCTGTGTCTTCCTACAAGCGAGACTTCGTTTCAGGTAAACGCAGTCACTTTTCAGCTCAAACGAAGCTATATTGTACACGAAGCTCACACGTTTCTCGCTCTTAACTGAAACGCATTGGATGTTAGAGGGCCTGTGGTTTGTATCAGTTTCAGAAGCAGAGTTGAACTAGATATGGTCCGTGTGTGTAGGAAACACAGTTCTTTTGTTCTGAGCACTCTCACGTTTCCCGCCTTATTCGAGACTCTAGAAAGCAAGAGCGTGCTTCTTGCTCTAAAGCAGAGTGTGTTTCATGGATGAGAAGTGTGCTGTGTGTTTCCCTTCAGAAACGGAGTTAAATGCCAGGCTCTGTGTCTTCCTACAAGCGAGACTTCGTTTCAGGTAAACGCAGTCACTTTTCAGCTCAAACGAAGCTATATTGTACACGAAGCTCACACGTTTCTCGCTCTTAACTGAAACGCATTGGATGTTAGAGGGCCTGTGGTTTGTATCAGTTTCAGAAGCAGAGTTGAACTAGATATGGTCCGTGTGTGTAGGAAACACAGTTCTTTTGTTCTGAGCACTCTCACGTTTCCCGCCTTATTCGAGACTCTAGAAAGCAAGAGCGTGCTTCTTGCTCTAAAGCAGAGTGTGTTTCATGGATGAGAAGTGTGCTGTGTGTTTCCCTTCAGAAACGGAGTTAAATGCCAGGCTCTGTGTCTTCCTACAAGCGAGACTTCGTTTCAGGTAAACGCAGTCACTTTTCAGCTCAAACGAAGCTATATTGTACACGAAGCTCACACGTTTCTCGCTCTTAACTGAAACGCATTGGATGTTAGAGGGCCTGTGGTTTGTATCAGTTTCAGAAGCGGAGTTGAACTAGATATGGTCCGTGTGTGTAGGAAACACAGTTCTTTTGTTCTGAGCACTCTCACGTTTCCCGCCTTATTCGAGACTCTAGAAAGCAAGAGCGTGCTTCTTGCTCTAAAGCAGAGTGTGTTTCATGGATGAGAAGTGTGCTGTGTGTTTCCCTTCAGAAACGGAGTTAAATGCCAGGCTCTGCGTCTTCCTACAAGCGAGACTTCGTTTCAGGTAAACGCAGTCACTTTTCAGCTCAAACGAAGCTATATTGTACACGAAGCTCACACGTTTCTCGCTCTTAACTGAAACGCATTGGATGTTAGAGGGCCTGTGGTTTGTATCAGTTTCAGAAGCAGAGTTGAACTAGATATGGTCCGTGTGTGTAGGAAACACAGTTCTTTTGTTCTGAGCACTCTCACGTTTCCCGCCTTATTAGAGACTCTAGAAAGCAAGAGCGTGCTTCTTGCTCTAAAGCAGAGTGTGTTTCATGGATGAGAAGTGTGCTGTGTGTTTCCCTTCAGAAACGGAGTTAAATGCCAGGCTCTGCGTCTTCCTACAAGCGAGACTTCGTTTCAGGTAAACGCAGTCACTTTTCAGCTCAAACGAAGCTATATTGTACACGAAGCTCACACGTTTCTCGCTCTTAACTGAAACGCATTGGATGTTAGAGGGCCTGTGGTTTGTATCAGTTTCAGAAGCAGAGTTGAACTAGATATGGTCCGTGTGTGTAGGAAACACAGTTCTTTTGTTCTGAGCACTCTCACGTTTCCCACCTTATTAGAGACTCTAGAAAGCAAGAGCGTGCTTCTTGCTCTAAAGCAGAGTGTGTTTCATGGATGAGAAGTGTGCTGTGTGTTTCCCTTCAGAAACGGAGTTAAATGCCAGGCTCTGTGTCTTCCTACAAGCGAGACTTCGTTTCAGGTAAACGCAGTCACTTTTCAGCTCAAACGAAGCTATATTGTACACGAAGCTCACACGTTTCTCGCTCTTAACTGAAACGCATTGGATGTTAGAGGGCCTGTGGTTTGTATCAGTTTCAGAAGCAGAGTTGCACTAGATATGGTCCGTGTGTGTAGGAAACACAGTTCTTTTCTTCTGAGCACTCTCACGTTTCCCGCCTTATTCGAGACTCTAGAAAGCAAGAGCGTGCTTCTTGCTCTAAAGCAGAGTGTGTTTCATGGATGAGAAGTGTGCTGTGTGTTTCCCTTCAGAAACGGAGTTAAATGCCAGGCTCTGTGTCTTCCTACAAGCGAGACTTCGTTTCAGGTAAACGCAGTCACTTTTCAGCTCAAACGAAGCTATATTGTACACGAAGCTCACACGTTTCTCGCTCTTAACTGAAACGCATTGGATGTTAGAGGGCCTGTGGTTTGTATCAGTTTCAGAAGCAGAGTTGAACTAGATATGGTCCGTGTGTGTAGGAAACACAGTTCTTTTGTTCTGAGCACTCTCACGTTTCCCGCCTTATTAGAGACTCTAGAAAGCAAGAGCGTGCTTCTTGCTCTAAAGCAGAGTGTGTTTCATGGATGAGAAGTGTGCTGTGTGTTTCCCTTCAGAAACGGAGTTAAATGCCAGGCTCTGTGTCTTCCTACAAGCGAGACTTCGTTTCAGGTAAACGCAGTCACTTTTCAGCTCAAACGAAGCTATATTGTACACGAAGCTCACACGTTTCTCGCTCTTAACTGAAACGCATTGGATGTTAGAGGGCCTGTGGTTTGTATCAGTTTCAGAAGCGGAGTTGAACTAGATATGGTCCGTGTGTGTAGGAAACACAGTTCTTTTGTTCTGAGCACTCTCACGTTTCCCGCCTTATTCGAGACTCTAGAAAGCAAGAGCGTGCTTCTTGCTCTAAAGCAGAGTGTGTTTCATGGATGAGAAGTGTGCTGTGTGTTTCCCTTCAGAAACGGAGTTAAATGCCAGGCTCTGTGTCTTCCTACAAGCGAGACTTCGTTTCAGGTAAACGCAGTCACTTTTCAGCTCAAACGAAGCTATATTGTACACGAAGCTCACACGTTTCTCGCTCTTAACTGAAACGCATTGGATGTTAGAGGGCCTGTGGTTTGTATCAGTTTCAGAAGCAGAGTTGAACTAGATATGGTCCGTGTGTGTAGGAAACACAGTTCTTTTGTTCTGAGCACTCTCACGTTTCCCGCCTTATTAGAGACTCTAGAAAGCAAGAGCGTGCTTCTTGCTCTAAAGCAGAGTGTGTTTCATGGATGAGAAGTGTGCTGTGTGTTTCCCTTCAGAAACGGAGTTAAATGCCAGGCTCTGTGTCTTCCTACAAGCGAGACTTCGTTTCAGGTAAACGCAGTCACTTTTCAGCTCAAACGAAGCTATATTGTACACGAAGCTCACACGTTTCTCGCTCTTAACTGAAACGCATTGGATGTTAGAGGGCCTGTGGTTTGTATCAGTTTCAGAAGCAGAGTTGAACTAGATATGGTCCGTGTGTGTAGGAAACACAGTTCTTTTGTTCTGAGCACTCTCACGTTTCCCGCCTTATTAGAGACTCTAGAAAGCAAGAGCGTGCTTCTTGCTCTAAAGCAGAGTGTGTTTCATGGATGAGAAGTGTGCTGTGTGTTTCCCTTCAGAAACGGAGTTAAATGCCAGGCTCTGTGTCTTCCTACAAGCGAGACTTCGTTTCAGGTAAACGCAGTCACTTTTCAGCTCAAACGAAGCTATATTGTACACGAAGCTCACACGTTTCTCGCTCTTAACTGAAACGCATTGGATGTTAGAGGGCCTGTGGTTTGTATCAGTTTCAGAAGCAGAGTTGAACTAGATATGGTCCGTGTGTGTAGGAAACACAGTTCTTTTGTTCTGAGCACTCTCACGTTTCCCGCCTTATTCGAGACTCTAGAAAGCAAGAGCGTGCTTCTTGCTCTAAAGCAGAGTGTGTTTCATGGATGAGAAGTGTGCTGTGTGTTTCCCTTCAGAAACGGAGTTAAATGCCAGGCTCTGTGTCTTCCTACAAGCGAGACTTCGTTTCAGGTAAACGCAGTCACTTTTCAGCTCAAACGAAGCTATATTGTACACGAAGCTCACACGTTTCTCGCTCTTAACTGAAACGCATTGGATGTTAGAGGGCCTGTGGTTTGTATCAGTTTCAGAAGCAGAGTTGAACTAGATATGGTCCGTGTGTGTAGGAAACACAGTTCTTTTGTTCTGAGCACTCTCACGTTTCCCGCCTTATTAGAGACTCTAGAAAGCAAGAGCGTGCTTCTTGCTCTAAAGCAGAGTGTGTTTCATGGATGAGAAGTGTGCTGTGTGTTTCCCTTCAGAAACGGAGTTAAATGCCAGGCTCTGTGTCTTCCTACAAGCGAGACTTCGTTTCAGGTAAACGCAGTCACTTTTCAGCTCAAACGAAGCTATATTGTACACGAAGCTCACACGTTTCTCGCTCTTAACTGAAACGCATTGGATGTTAGAGGGCCTGTGGTTTGTATCAGTTTCAGAAGCAGAGTTGAACTAGATATGGTCCGTGTGTGTAGGAAACACAGTTCTTTTGTTCTGAGCACTCTCAAGTTTCCCGCCTTATTAGAGACTCTAGAAAGCAAGAGCGTGCTTCTTGCTCTAAAGCAGAGTGTGTTTCATGGATGAGAAGTGTGCTGTGTGTTTCCCTTCAGAAACGGAGTTAAATGCCAGGCTCTGTGTCTTCCTACAAGCGAGACTTTGTTTCAGGTAAACGCAGTCACTTTTCAGCTCAAACGAAGCTATATTGTACACGAAGCTCACACGTTTCTCGCTCTTAACTGAAACGCATTGGATGTTAGAGGGCCTGTGGTTTGTATCAGTTTCAGAAGCGGAGTTGAACTAGATATGGTCCGTGTGTGTAGGAAACACAGTTCTTTTGTTCATAGCACTCTCACGTTTCCCGCCTTATTAGAGACTCTAGAAAGCAAGAGCGTGCTTCTTGCTCTAAAGCAGAGTGTGTTTCATGGATGAGAAGTGTGCTGTGTGTTTCCCTTCAGAAACGGAGTTAAATGCCAGGCTCTGTGTCTTCCTACAAGCGAGACTTCGTTTCAGGTAAACGCAGTCACTTTTCAGCTCAAACGAAGCTATATTGTACACGAAGCTCACACGTTTCTCGCTCTTAACTGAAACGCATTGGATGTTAGAGGGCCTGTGGTTTGTATCAGTTTCAGAAGCAGAGTTGAACTAGATATGGTCCGTGTGTGTAGGAAACACAGTTCTTTTGTTCTGAGCACTCTCACGTTTCCCGCCTTATTAGAGACTCTAGAAAGCAAGAGCGTGCTTCTTGCTCTAAAGCAGAGTGTGTTTCATGGATGAGAAGTGTGCTGTGTGTTTCCCTTCAGAAACGGAGTTAAATGCCAGGCTCTGTGTCTTCCTACAAGCGAGACTTCGTTTCAGGTAAACGCAGTCACTTTTCAGCTCAAACGAAGCTATATTGTACACGAAGCTCACACGTTTCTCGCTCTTAACTGAAACGCATTGGATGTTAGAGGGCCTGTGGTTTGTATCAGTTTCAGAAGCAGAGTTGAACTAGATATGGTCCGTGTGTGTAGGAAACACAGTTCTTTTGTTCTGAGCACTCTCACGTTTCCCGCCTTATTCGAGACTCTAGAAAGCAAGAGCGTGCTTCTTGCTCTAAAGCAGAGTGTGTTTCATGGATGAGAAGTGTGCTGTGTGTTTCCCTTCAGAAACGGAGTTAAATGCCAGGCTCTGTGTCTTCCTACAAGCGAGACTTCGTTTCAGGTAAACGCAGTCACTTTTCAGCTCAAACGAAGCTATATTGTACACGAAGCTCACACGTTTCTCGCTCTTAACTGAAACGCATTGGATGTTAGAGGGCCTGTGGTTTGTATCAGTTTCAGAAGCAGAGTTGAACTAGATAT
Organism: Onychomys arenicola; assembly: GCA_949786405.1. Classification (NCBI taxonomy): domain Eukaryota; kingdom Metazoa; phylum Chordata; class Mammalia; order Rodentia; family Cricetidae; genus Onychomys; species Onychomys arenicola. The sequence goes on from CATKUM010000111.1 coordinate 369,225, forward strand.
GGTCCGTGTGTGTAGGAAACACAGTTCTTTTGTTCTGAGCACTCTCACGTTTCCCGCCTTATTAGAGACTCTAGAAAGCAAGAGCGTGCTTCTTGCTCTAAAGCAGAGTGTGTTTCATGGATGAGAAGTGTGCTGTGTGTTTCCCTTCAGAAACGGAGTTAAATGCCAGGCTCTGTGTCTTCCTACAAGCGAGACTTCGTTTCAGGTAAACGCAGTCACTTTTCAGCTCAAACGAAGCTATATTGTACATGAAGCTCACAAGTTTCTCGCTCTTAACTGAAACGCATTGGATGTTAGAGGGCCTGTGGTTTGTATCAGTTTCAGAAGCAGAGTTGAACTAGATATGGTCCGTGTGTGTAGGAAACACAGTTCTTTTGTTCTGAGCACTCTCACGTTTCCCGCCTTATTCGAGACTCTAGAAAGCAAGAGCGTGCTTCTTGCTCTAAAGCAGAGTGTGTTTCATGGATGAGAAGTGTGCTGTGTGTTTCCCTTCAGAAACGGAGTTAAATGCCAGGCTCTGTGTCTTCCTACAAGCGAGACTTCGTTTCAGGTAAACGCAGTCACTTTTCAGCTCAAACGAAGCTATATTGTACACGAAGCTCACACGTTTCTCGCTCTTAACTGAAACGCATTGGATGTTAGAGGGCCTGTGGTTTGTATCAGTTTCAGAAGCAGAGTTGAACTAGATATGGTCCGTGTGTGTAGGAAACACAGTTCTTTTGTTCTGAGCACTCTCACGTTTCCCGCCTTATTAGAGACTCTAGAAAGCAAGAGCGTGCTTCTTGCTCTAAAGCAGAGTGTGTTTCATGGATGAGAAGTGTGCTGTGTGTTTCCCTTCAGAAACGGAGTTAAATGCCAGGCTCTGTGTCTTCCTACAAGCGAGACTTCGTTTCAGGTAAACGCAGTCACTTTTCAGCTCAAACGAAGCTATATTGTACACGAAGCTCACACGTTTCTCGCTCTTAACTGAAACGCATTGGATGTTAGAGGGCCTGTGGTTTGTATCAGTTTCAGAAGCAGAGTTGAACTAGATATGGTCCGTGTGTGTAGGAAACACAGTTCTTTTGTTCTGAGCACTCTCACGTTTCCCGCCTTATTCGAGACTCTAGAAAGCAAGAGCGTGCTTCTTGCTCTAAAGCAGAGTGTGTTTCATGGATGAGAAGTGTGCTGTGTGTTTCCCTTCAGAAACGGAGTTAAATGCCAGGCTCTGTGTCTTCCTACAAGCGAGACTTCGTTTCAGGTAAACGCAGTCACTTTTCAGCTCAAACGAAGCTATATTGTACACGAAGCTCACACGTTTCTCGCTCTTAACTGAAACGCATTGGATGTTAGAGGGCCTGTGGTTTGTATCAGTTTCAGAAGCAGAGTTGAACTAGATATGGTCCGTGTGTGTAGGAAACACAGTTCTTTTGTTCTGAGCACTCTCACGTTTCCCGCCTTATTAGAGACTCTAGAAAGCAAGAGCGTGCTTCTTGCTCTAAAGCAGAGTGTGTTTCATGGATGAGAAGTGTGCTGTGTGTTTCCCTTCAGAAACGGAGTTAAATGCCAGGCTCTGTGTCTTCCTACAAGCGAGACTTCGTTTCAGGTAAACGCAGTCACTTTTCAGCTCAAACGAAGCTATATTGTACACGAAGCTCACACGTTTCTCGCTCTTAACTGAAACGCATTGGATGTTAGAGGGCCTGTGGTTTGTATCAGTTTCAGAAGCAGAGTTGAACTAGATATGGTCCGTGTGTGTAGGAAACACAGTTCTTTTGTTCTGAGCACTCTCACGTTTCCCGCCTTATTCGAGACTCTAGAAAGCAAGAGCGTGCTTCTTGCTCTAAAGCAGAGTGTGTTTCATGGATGAGAAGTGTGCTGTGTGTTTCCCTTCAGAAACGGAGTTAAATGCCAGGCTCTGTGTCTTCCTACAAGCGAGACTTCGTTTCAGGTAAACGCAGTCACTTTTCAGCTCAAACGAAGCTATATTGTACACGAAGCTCACACGTTTCTCGCTCTTAACTGAAACGCATTGGATGTTAGAGGGCCTGTGGTTTGTATCAGTTTCAGAAGCAGAGTTGAACTAGATATGGTCCGTGTGTGTAGGAAACACAGTTCTTTTGTTCTGAGCACTCTCACGTTTCCCGCCTTATTCGAGACTCTAGAAAGCAAGAGCGTGCTTCTTGCTCTAAAGCAGAGTGTGTTTCATGGATGAGAAGTGTGCTGTGTGTTTCCCTTCAGAAACGGAGTTAAATGCCAGGCTCTGTGTCTTCCTACAAGCGAGACTTCGTTTCAGGTAAACGCAGTCACTTTTCAGCTCAAACGAAGCTATATTGTACACGAAGCTCACACGTTTCTCGCTCTTAACTGAAACGCATTGGATGTTAGAGGGCCTGTGGTTTGTATCAGTTTCAGAAGCAGAGTTGAACTAGATATGGTCCGTGTGTGTAGGAAACACAGTTCTTTTGTTCTGAGCACTCTCACGTTTCCCGCCTTATTCGAGACTCTAGAAAGCAAGAGCGTGCTTCTTGCTCTAAAGCAGAGTGTGTTTCATGGATGAGAAGTGTGCTGTGTGTTTCCCTTCAGAAACGGAGTTAAATGCCAGGCTCTGTGTCTTCCTACAAGCGAGACTTCGTTTCAGGTAAACGCAGTCACTTTTCAGCTCAAACGAAGCTATATTGTACACGAAGCTCACACGTTTCTCGCTCTTAACTGAAACGCATTGGATGTTAGAGGGCCTGTGGTTTGTATCAGTTTCAGAAGCAGAGTTGAACTAGATATGGTCCGTGTGTGTAGGAAACACAGTTCTTTTGTTCTGAGCACTCTCACGTTTCCCGCCTTATTAGAGACTCTAGAAAGCAAGAGCGTGCTTCTTGCTCTAAAGCAGAGTGTGTTTCATGGATGAGAAGTGTGCTGTGTGTTTCCCTTCAGAAACGGAGTTAAATGCCAGGCTCTGTGTCTTCCTACAAGCGAGACTTCGTTTCAGGTAAACGCAGTCACTTTTCAGCTCAAACGAAGCTATATTGTACACGAAGCTCACACGTTTCTCGCTCTTAACTGAAACGCATTGGATGTTAGAGGGCCTGTGGTTTGTATCAGTTTCAGAAGCAGAGTTGAACTAGATATGGTCCGTGTGTGTAGGAAACACAGTTCTTTTGTTCTGAGCACTCTCACGTTTCCCGCCTTATTAGAGACTCTAGAAAGCAAGAGCGTGCTTCTTGCACTAAAGCAGAGTGTGTTTCATGGATGAGAAGTGTGCTGTGTGTTTCCCTTCAGAAACGGAGTTAAATGCCAGGCTCTGTGTCTTCCTACAAGCGAGACTTCGTTTCAGGTAAACGCAGTCACTTTTCAGCTCAAACGAAGCTATATTGTACACGAAGCTCACACGTTTCTCGCTCTTAACTGAAACGCATTGGATGTTAGAGGGCCTGTGGTTTGTATCAGTTTCAGAAGCAGAGTTGAACTAGATATGGTCCGTGTGTGTAGGAAACACAGTTCTTTTGTTCTGAGCACTCTCACGTTTCCCGCCTTATTCGAGACTCTAGAAAGCAAGAGCGTGCTTCTTGCTCTAAAGCAGAGTGTGTTTCATGGATGAGAAGTGTGCTGTGTGTTTCCCTTCAGAAACGGAGTTAAATGCCAGGCTCTGTGTCTTCCTACAAGCGAGACTTCGTTTCAGGTAAACGCAGTCACTTTTCAGCTCAAACGAAGCTATATTGTACACGAAGCTCACACGTTTCTCGCTCTTAACTGAAACGCATTGGATGTTAGAGGGCCTGTGGTTTGTATCAGTTTCAGAAGCAGAGTTGAACTAGATATGGTCCGTGTGTGTAGGAAACACAGTTCTTTTGTTCTGAGCACTCTCACGTTTCCCGCCTTATTCGAGACTCTAGAAAGCAAGAGCGTGCTTCTTGCTCTAAAGCAGAGTGTGTTTCATGGATGAGAAGTGTGCTGTGTGTTTCCCTTCAGAAACGGAGTTAAATGCCAGGCTCTGTGTCTTCCTACAAGCGAGACTTCGTTTCAGGTAAACGCAGTCACTTTTCAGCTCAAACGAAGCTATATTGTACACGAAGCTCACACGTTTCTCGCTCTTAACTGAAACGCATTGGATGTTAGAGGGCCTGTGGTTTGTATCAGTTTCAGAAGCGGAGTTGAACTAGATATGGTCCGTGTGTGTAGGAAACACAGTTCTTTTGTTCTGAGCACTCTCACGTTTCCCGCCTTATTCGAGACTCTAGAAAGCAAGAGCGTGCTTCTTGCTCTAAAGCAGAGTGTGTTTCATGGATGAGAAGTGTGCTGTGTGTTTCCCTTCAGAAACGGAGTTAAATGCCAGGCTCTGTGTCTTCCTACAAGCGAGACTTCGTTTCAGGTAAACGCAGTCACTTTTCAGCTCAAACGAAGCTATATTGTACACGAAGCTCACACGTTTCTCGCTCTTAACTGAAACGCATTGGATGTTAGAGGGCCTGTGGTTTGTATCAGTTTCAGAAGCAGAGTTGAACTAGATATGGTCCGTGTGTGTAGGAAACACAGTTCTTTTGTTCTGAGCACTCTCACGTTTCCCGCCTTATTAGAGACTCTAGAAAGCAAGAGCGTGCTTCTTGCTCTAAAGCAGAGTGTGTTTCATGGATGAGAAGTGTGCTGTGTGTTTCCCTTCAGAAACGGAGTTAAATGCCAGGCTCTGTGTCTTCCTACAAGCGAGACTTCGTTTCAGGTAAACGCAGTCACTTTTCAGCTCAAACGAAGCTATATTGTACACGAAGCTCACACGTTTCTCGCTCTTAACTGAAACGCATTGGATGTTAGAGGGCCTGTGGTTTGTATCAGTTTCAGAAGCAGAGTTGAACTAGATATGGTCCGTGTGTGTAGGAAACACAGTTCTTTTGTTCTGAGCACTCTCACGTTTCCCGCCTTATTCGAGACTCTAGAAAGCAAGAGCGTGCTTCTTGCTCTAAAGCAGAGTGTGTTTCATGGATGAGAAGTGTGCTGTGTGTTTCCCTTCAGAAACGGAGTTAAATGCCAGGCTCTGTGTCTTCCTACAAGCGAGACTTCGTTTCAGGTAAACGCAGTCACTTTTCAGCTCAAACGAAGCTATATTGTACACGAAGCTCACACGTTTCTCGCTCTTAACTGAAACGCATTGGATGTTAGAGGGCCTGTGGTTTGTATCAGTTTCAGAAGCAGAGTTGAACTAGATATGGTCCGTGTGTGTAGGAAACACAGTTCTTTTGTTCTGAGCACTCTCACGTTTCCCGCCTTATTAGAGACTCTAGAAAGCAAGAGCGTGCTTCTTGCTCTAAAGCAGAGTGTGTTTCATGGATGAGAAGTGTGCTGTGTGTTTCCCTTCAGAAACGGAGTTAAATGCCAGGCTCTGTGTCTTCCTACAAGCGAGACTTCGTTTCAGGTAAACGCAGTCACTTTTCAGCTCAAACGAAGCTATATTGTACACGAAGCTCACACGTTTCTCGCTCTTAACTGAAACGCATTGGATGTTAGAGGGCCTGTGGTTTGTATCAGTTTCAGAAGCAGAGTTGAACTAGATATGGTCCGTGTGTGTAGGAAACACAGTTCTTTTGTTCTGAGCACTCTCACGTTTCCCGCCTTATTCGAGACTCTAGAAAGCAAGAGCGTGCTTCTTGCTCTAAAGCAGAGTGTGTTTCATGGATGAGAAGTGTGCTGTGTGTTTCCCTTCAGAAACGGAGTTAAATGCCAGGCTCTGTGTCTTCCTACAAGCGAGACTTCGTTTCAGGTAAACGCAGTCACTTTTCAGCTCAAACGAAGCTATATTGTACACGAAGCTCACACGTTTCTCGCTCTTAACTGAAACGCATTGGATGTTAGAGGGCCTGTGGTTTGTATCAGTTTCAGAAGCAGAGTTGAACTAGATATGGTCCGTGTGTGTAGGAAACAGAGTTCTTTTGTTCTGAGCACTCTCACGTTTCCCGCCTTATTAGAGACTCTAGAAAGCAAGAGCGTGCTTCTTGCTCTAAAGCAGAGTGTGTTTCATGGATGAGAAGTGTGCTGTGTGTTTCCCTTCAGAAACGGAGTTAAATGCCAGGCTCTGTGTCTTCCTACAAGCGAGACTTCGTTTCAGGTAAACGCAGTCACTTTTCAGCTCAAACGAAGCTATATTGTACACGAAGCTCACACGTTTCTCGCTCTTAACTGAAACGCATTGGATGTTAGAGGGCCTGTGGTTTGTATCAGTTTCAGAAGCAGAGTTGAACTAGATATGGTCCGTGTGTGTAGGAAACACAGTTCTTTTGTTCTGAGCACTCTCACGTTTCCCGCCTTATTAGAGACTCTAGAAAGCAAGAGCGTGCTTCTTGCTCTAAAGCAGAGTGTGTTTCATGGATGAGAAGTGTGCTGTGTGTTTCCCTTCAGAAACGGAGTTAAATGCCAGGCTCTGTGTCTTCCTACAAGCGAGACTTCGTTTCAGGTAAACGCAGTCACTTTTCAGCTCAAACGAAGCTATATTGTACACGAAGCTCACACGTTTCTCGCTCTTAACTGAAACGCATTGGATGTTAGAGGGCCTGTGGTTTGTATCAGTTTCAGAAGCAGAGTTGAACTAGATATGGTCCGTGTGTGTAGGAAACACAGTTCTTTTGTTCTGAGCACTCTCACGTTTCCCGCCTTATTCGAGACTCTAGAAAGCAAGAGCGTGCTTCTTGCTCTAAAGCAGAGTGTGTTTCATGGATGAGAAGTGTGCTGTGTGTTTCCCTTCAGAAACGGAGTTAAATGCCAGGCTCTGTGTCTTCCTACAAGCGAGACTTCGTTTCAGGTAAACGCAGTCACTTTTCAGCTCAAACGAAGCTATATTGTACACGAAGCTCACACGTTTCTCGCTCTTAACTGAAACGCATTGGATGTTAGAGGGCCTGTGGTTTGTATCAGTTTCAGAAGCAGAGTTGAACTAGATATGGTCCGTGTGTGTAGGAAACACAGTTCTTTTGTTCTGAGCACTCTCACGTTTCCCGCCTTATTAGAGACTCTAGAAAGCAAGAGCGTGCTTCTTGCTCTAAAGCAGAGTGTGTTTCATGGATGAGAAGTGTGCTGTGTGTTTCCCTTCAGAAACGGAGTTAAATGCCAGGCTCTGTGTCTTCCTACAAGCGAGACTTCGTTTCAGGTAAACGCAGTCACTTTTCAGCTCAAACGAAGCTATATTGTACACGAAGCTCACACGTTTCTCGCTCTTAACTGAAACGCATTGGATGTTAGAGGGCCTGTGGTTTGTATCAGTTTCAGAAGCAGAGTTGAACTAGATATGGTCCGTGTGTGTAGGAAACACAGTTCTTTTGTTCTGAGCACTCTCACGTTTCCCGCCTTATTAGAGACTCTAGAAAGCAAGAGCGTGCTTCTTGCTCTAAAGCAGAGTGTGTTTCATGGATGAGAAGTGTGCTGTGTGTTTCCCTTCAGAAACGGAGTTAAATGCCAGGCTCTGTGTCTTCCTACAAGCGAGACTTCGTTTCAGGTAAACGCAGTCACTTTTCAGCTCAAACGAAGCTATATTGTACACGAAGCTCACACGTTTCTCGCTCTTAACTGAAACGCATTGGATGTTAGAGGGCCTGTGGTTTGTATCAGTTTCAGAAGCAGAGTTGAACTAGATATGGTCCGTGTGTGTAGGAAACACAGTTCTTTTGTTCTGAGCACTCTCACGTTTCCCGCCTTATTCGAGACTCTAGAAAGCAAGAGCGTGCTTCTTGCTCTAAAGCAGAGTGTGTTTCATGGATGAGAAGTGTGCTGTGTGTTTCCCTTCAGAAACGGAGTTAAATGCCAGGCTCTGCGTCTTCCTACAAGCGAGACTTCGTTTCAGGTAAACGCAGTCACTTTTCAGCTCAAACGAAGCTATATTGTACACGAAGCTCACACGTTTCTCGCTCTTAACTGAAACGCATTGGATGTTAGAGGGCCTGTGGTTTGTATCAGTTTCAGAAGCAGAGTTGAACTAGATATGGTCCGTGTGTGTAGGAAACACAGTTCTTTTGTTCTGAGCACTCTCACGTTTCCCGCCTTATTCGAGACTCTAGAAAGCAAGAGCGTGCTTCTTGCTCTAAAGCAGAGTGTGTTTCATGGATGAGAACTGTGCTGTGTGTTTCCCTTCAGAAACGGAGTTAAATGCCAGGCTCTGCGTCTTCCTACAAGCGAGACTTCGTTTCAGGTAAACGCAGTCACTTTTCAGCTCAAACGAAGCTATATTGTACACGAAGCTCACACGTTTCTCGCTCTTAACTGAAACGCATTGGATGTTAGAGGGCCTGTGGTTTGTATCAGTTTCAGAAGCAGAGTTGAACTAGATATGGTCCGTGTGTGTAGGAAACACAGTTCTTTTGTTCTGAGCACTCTCACGTTTCCCGCCTTATTAGAGACTCTAGAAAGCAAGAGCGTGCTTCTTGCTCTAAAGCAGAGTGTGTTTCATGGATGAGAAGTGTGCTGTGTGTTTCCCTTCAGAAACGGAGTTAAATGCCAGGCTCTGTGTCTTCCTACAAGCGAGACTTCGTTTCAGGTAAACGCAGTCACTTTTCAGCTCAAACGAAGCTATATTGTACACGAAGCTCACACGTTTCTCGCTCTTAACTGAAACGCATTGGATGTTAGAGGGCCTGTGGTTTGTATCAGTTTCAGAAGCAGAGTTGAACTAGATATGGTCCGTGTGTGTAGGAAACACAGTTCTTTTGTTCTGAGCACTCTCACGTTTCCCGCCTTATTAGAGACTCTAGAAAGCAAGAGCGTGCTTCTTGCTCTAAAGCCGAGTGTGTTTCATGGATGAGAAGTGTGCTGTGTGTTTCCCTTCAGAAACGGAGTTAAATGCCAGGCTCTGTGTCTTCCTACAAGCGAGACTTCGTTTCAGGTAAACGCAGTCACTTTTCAGCTCAAACGAAGCTATATTGTACACGAAGCTCACACGTTTCTCACTCTTAACTGAAACGCATTGGATGTTAGAGGGCCTGTGGTTTGTATCAGTTTTAAAAGCAGAGTTGAACTAGATATGGTCCGTGTGTGTAGGAAACACAGTTCTTTTGTTCTGAGCACTCTCACGTTTCCCGCCTTATTAGAGACTCTAGAAAGCAAGAGCGTGCTTCTTGCTCTAAAGCAGAGTGTGTTCCATGGATGAGAACTGTGCTGTGTGTTTCCCTTCAGAAACGGAGTTAAATGCCAGGCTCTGCGTCTTCCTACAAGCGAGACTTCGTTTCAGGTAAACGCAGTCACTTTTCAGCTCAAACGAAGCTATATTGTACACGAAGCTCACACGTTTCTCGCTCTTAACTGAAACGCATTGGATGTTAGAGGGCCTGTGGTTTGTATCAGTTTCAGAAGCAGAGTTGAACTAGATATGGTCCGTGTGTGTAGGAAACACAGTTCTTTTGTTCTGAGCACTCTCACGTTTCCCGCCTTATTAGAGACTCTAGAAAGCAAGAGCGTGCTTCTTGCTCTAAAGCAGAGTGTGTTTCATGGATGAGAAGTGTGCTGTGTGTTTCCCTTCAGAAACGGAGTTAAATGCCAGGCCCTGTGTCTTCCTACAAGGGAGACTTCGTTTCAGGTAAACGCAGTCACTTTTCAGCTCAAACGAAGCTATATTGTACACGAAGCTCACACGTTTCTCGCTCTTAACTGAAACGCATTGGATGTTAGAGGGCCTGTGGTTTGTATCAGTTTCAGAAGCAGAGTTGAACTAGATATGGTCCGTGTGTGTAGGAAACACAGTTCTTTTGTTCTGAGCACTCTCACGTTTCCCGCCTTATTAGAGACTCTAGAAAGCAAGAGCGTGCTTCTTGCTCTAAAGCCGAGTGTGTTTCATGGATGAGAAGTGTGCTGTGTGTTTCCCTTCAGAAACGGAGTTAAATGCCAGGCTCTGTGTCTTCCTACAAGCGAGACTTCGTTTCAGGTAAACGCAGTCACTTTTCAGATCAAACGAAGCTATATTGTACACGAAGCTCCCACGTTTCTCGCTCTTAACTGAAACGCATTGGATGTTAGAGGGCCTGTGGTTTGTATCAGTTTTAAAAGCAGAGTTGAACTAGATATTGTCCGTGTGTGTAGGAAACACAGTTCTTTTGTTCTGAGCACTCTCACGTTTCCCGCCTTATTAGAGACTCTAGAAAGCAAGAGTGTGCTTCTTGCTCTAAAGCCGAGTGTGTTTCATGGATGAGAAGTGTGCTGTGTGTTTCCCTTCAGAAACGGAGTTAAATGCCAGGCTCTGTGTCTTCCTACAAGCGAGACTTCGTTTCAGGTAAACGCAGTCACTTTTCAGCTCAAACGAAGCTATATTGTACACGAAGCTCACACGTTTCTCGCTCTTAACTGAAACGCATTGGATGTTAGAGGGCCTGTGGTTTGTATCAGTTTCAGAAGCAGAGTTGAACTAGATATGGTCCGTGTGTGTAGGAAACACAGTTCTTTTGTTCTGAGCACTCTCACGTTTCCCGCCCTATTAGAGTCTCTAGAAAGCAAGAGCGTGCTTCTTGCTCTAAAGCAGAGTGTGTTTCATGGATGAGAAGTGTGCTGTGTGTTTCCCTTCAGAAACGGAGTTAAATGCCAGGCTCTGTGTCTTCCTACAAGCGAGACTTCGTTTCAGGTAAACGCAGTCACTTTTCAGCTCAAACGAAGCTATATTGTACACGAAGCTCACACGTTTCTCGCTCTTAACTGAAACGCATTGGATGTTAGAGGGCCTGTGGTTTGTATCAGTTTCAGAAGCAGAGTTGAACTAGATATGGTCCGTGTGTGTAGGAAACACAGTTCTTTTGTTCTGAGCACTCTCACGTTTCCCGCCTTATTCGAGACTCTAGAAAGCAAGAGCGTGCTTCTTGCTCTAAAGCCGAGTGTGTTTCATGGATGAGAAGTGTGCTGTGTGTTTCCCTTCAGAAACGGAGTTAAATGCCAGGCTCTGTGTCTTCCTACAAGCGAGACTTCGTTTCAGGTAAACGCAGTCACTTTTCAGCTCAAACGAAGCTATATTGTACACGAAGCTCACACGTTTCTCGCTCTTAACTGAAACGCATTGGATGTTAGAGGGCCTGTGGTTTGTATCAGTTTCAGAAGCAGAGTTGAACTAGATATGGTCCGTGTGTGTAGGAAACACAGTTCTTTTGTTCTGAGCACTCTCACGTTTCCCGCCTTATTCGAGACTCTAGAAAGCAAGAGCGTGCTTCTTGCTCTAAAGCAGAGTGTGTTTCATGGATGAGAAGTGTGCTGTGTGTTTCCCTTCAGAAACGGAGTTAAATGCCAGGCTCTGTGTCTTCCTACAAGCGAGACTTCGTTTCAGGTAAACGCAGTCACTTTTCAGCTCAAACGAAGCTATATTGTACACGAAGCTCACACGTTTCTCGCTCTTAACTGAAACGCATTGGATGTTAGAGGGCCTGTGGTTTGTATCAGTTTCAGAAGCAGAGATGAACTAGATATGGTCAGTGTGTGTAGGAAACACAGTTCTTTTGTTCTGAGCACTATCACGTTTCCCGCCTTATTAGAGTCTCTAGAAAGCAAGAGCGTGCTTCTTGCTCTAAAGCAGAGTGTGTTTCATGGATGAGAAGTGTGCTGTGTGTTTCCCTTCAGAAACGGAGTTAAATGCCAGGCTCTGTGTCTTCCTACAAGCGAGACTTCGTTTCAGGTAAACGCAGTCACTTTTCAGCTCAAACGAAGCTATATTGTACACGAAGCTCACACGTTTCTCGCTCTTAACTGAAACGCATTGGATGTTAGAGGGCCTGTGGTTTGTATCAGTTTCAGAAGCAGAGTTGAACTAGATATGGTCCGTGTGTGTAGGAAACACAGTTCTTTTGTTCTGAGCACTCTCACGTTTCCCGCCTTATTCGAGACTCTAGAAAGCAAGAGCGTGCTTCTTGCTCTAAAGCAGAGTGTGTTTCATGGATGAGAAGTGTGCTGTGTGTTTCCCTTCAGAAACGGAGTTAAATGCCAGGCTCTGTGTCTTCCTACAAGCGAGACTTCGTTTCAGGTAAACGCAGTCACTTTTCAGCTCAAACGAAGCTATATTGTACACGAAGCTCACTTGTTTCTCGCTCTTAACTGAAACGCATTGGATGTTAGAAGGCCTGTGATTTGTATCAGTTTCAGAAGCAGAGTTGAACTAGATATGGTCCGTGTGTGTAGGAAACACAGTTCTTTTGTTCTGAGCACTCTCACGTTTCCCACATTATTAGAGACTCTAGAAAGCAAGAGCGTGCTTCTTGCTCTAAAGCAGAGTGTGTTTCATGGATGAGAAGTGTGCTGTGTGTTTCCCTTCAGAAACGGAGTTAAATGCCAGGCTCTGTGTCTTCCTACAAGCGAGACTTCGTTTCAGGTAAACGCAGTCACTTTTCAGCTCAAACGAAGCTATATTGTACACGAAGCTCACACGTTTCTCGCTCTTAACTGAAACGCATTGGATGTTAGAGGGCCTGTGGTTTGTATCAGTTTCAGAAGCAGAGTTGAACTAGATATGGTCCGTGTGTGTAGGAAACACAGTTCTTTTGTTCTGAGCACTCTCACGTTTCCCGCCTTATTCGAGACTCTAGAAAGCAAGAGCGTGCTTCTTGCTCTAAAGCAGAGTGTGTTTCATGGATGAGAAGTGTGCTGTGTGTTTCCCTTCAGAAACGGAGTTAAATGCCAGGCTCTGTGTCTTCCTACAAGCGAGACTTTGTTTCAGGTAAACGCAGTCACTTTTCAGCTCAAACGAAGCTATATTGTACACGAAGCTCACACGTTTCTCGCTCTTAACTGAAACGCATTGGATGTTAGAGGGCCTGTGGTTTGTATCAGTTTCAGAAGCAGAGTTGAACTAGATATGGTCCGTGTGTGTAGGAAACACAGTTCTTTTGTTCTGAGCACTCTCACGTTTCCCGCCTTATTAGAGACTCTAGAAAGCAAGAGCATGCTTCTTGCTCTAAAGCAGAGTGTGTTTCATGGATGAGAAGTGTGCTGTGTGTTTCCCTTCAGAAACGGAGTTAAATGCCAGGCTCTGTGTCTTCCTACAAGCGAGACTTCGTTTCAGGTAAACGCAGTCACTTTTCAGCTCAAACGAAGCTATATTGTACACGAAGCTCACACGTTTCTCGCTCTTAACTGAAACGCATTGGATGTTAGAGGGCCTGTGGTTTGTATCAGTTTCAGAAGCAGAGTTGAACTAGATATGGTCCGTGTGTGTAGGAAACACAGTTCTTTTGTTCTGAGCACTCTCACGTTTCCCGCCTTATTCGAGACTCTAGAAAGCAAGAGCGTGCTTCTTGCTCTAAAGCAGAGTGTGTTTCATGGATGAGAAGTGTGCTGTGTGTTTCCCTTCAGAAACGGAGTTAAATGCCAGGCTCTGTGTCTTCCTACAAGCGAGACTTCGTTTCAGGTAAACGCAGTCACTTTTCAGCTCAAACGAAGCTATATTGTACACGAAGCTCACACGTTTCTCGCTCTTAACTGAAACGCATTGGATGTTAGAAGGCCTGTGATTTGTATCAGTTTCAGAAGCAGAGTTGAACTAGATATGGTCCGTGTGTGTAGGAAACACAGTTCTTTTGTTCTGAGCACTCTCACGTTTCCCACATTATTAGAGACTCTAGAAAGCAAGAGCGTGCTTCTTGCTCTAAAGCAGAGTGTGTTTCATGGATGAGAAGTGTGCTGTGTGTTTCCCTTCAGAAACGGAGTTAAATGCCAGGCTCTGTGTCTTCCTACAAGCGAGACTTCGTTTCAGGTAAACGCAGTCACTTTTCAGCTCAAACGAAGCTATATTGTACACGAAGCTCACACGTTTCTCGCTCTTAACTGAAACGCATTGGATGTTAGAGGGCCTGTGGTTTGTATCAGTTTCAGAAGCAGAGTTGAACTAGATATGGTCCGTGTGTGTAGGAAACACAGTTCTTTTGTTCTGAGCACTCTCACGTTTCCCGCCTTATTAGAGACTCTAGAAAGCAAGAGCGTGCTTCTTGCTCTAAAGCAGAGTGTGTTTCATGGATGAGAAGTGTGCTGTGTGTTTCCCTTCAGAAACGGAGTTAAATGCCAGGCTCTGTGTCTTCCTACAAGCGAGACTTCGTTTCAGGTAAACGCAGTCACTTTTCAGCTCAAACGAAGCTATATTGTACACGAAGCTCACACGTTTCTCGCTCTTAACTGAAACGCATTGGATGTTAGAGGGCCTGTGGTTTGTATCAGTTTCAGAAGCAGAGTTGAACTAGATATGGTCCGTGTGTGTAGGAAACACAGTTCTTTTGTTCTGAGCACTCTCACGTTTCCCGCCTTATTAGAGACTCTAGAAAGCAAGAGCATGCTTCTTGCTCTAAAGCAGAGTGTGTTTCATGGATGAGAAGTGTGCTGTGTGTTTCCCTTCAGAAACGGAGTTAAATGCCAGGCTCTGTGTCTTCCTACAAGCGAGACTTCGTTTCAGGTAAACGCAGTCACTTTTCAGCTCAAACGAAGCTATATTGTACACGAAGCTCACACGTTTCTCGCTCTTAACTGAAACGCATTGGATGTTAGAGGGCCTGTGGTTTGTATCAGTTTCAGAAGCAGAGTTGAACTAGATATGGTCCGTGTGTGTAGGAAACACAGTTCTTTTGTTCTGAGCACTCTCACGTTTCCCGCCTTATTAGAGACTCTAGAAAGCAAGAGCGTGCTTCTTGCTCTAAAGCAGAGTGTGTTTCATGGATGAGAAGTGTGCTGTGTGTTTCCCTTCAGAAACAGAGTTAAATGCCAGGCTCTGTGTCTTCCTACAAGCGAGACTTCGTTTCAGGTAAACGCAGTCACTTTTCAGCTCAAACGAAGCTATATTGTACACGAAGCTCACACGTTTCTCGCTCTTAACTGAAACGCATTGGATGTTAGAGGGCCTGTGGTTTGTATCAGTTTCAGAAGCAGAGTTGAACTAGATATGGTCCGTGTGTGTAGGAAACACAGTTCTTTTGTTCTGAGCACTCTCACGTTTCCCGCCTTATTAGAGACTCTAGAAAGCAAGAGCGTGCTTCTTGCTCTAAAGCAGAGTGTGTTTCATGGATGAGAAGTGTGCTGTGTGTTTCCCTTCAGAAACGGAGTTAAATGCCAGGCTCTGTGTCTTCCTACAAGCGAGACTTCGTTTCAGGTAAACGCAGTCACTTTTCAGCTCAAACGAAGCTATATTGTACACGAAGCTCACACGTTTCTCGCTCTTAACTGAAACGCATTGGATGTTAGAGGGCCTGTGGTTTGTATCAGTTTCAGAAGCAGAGTTGAACTAGATATGGTCCGTGTGTGTAGGAAACACAGTTCTTTTGTTCTGAGCACTCTCACGTTTCCCGCCTTATTAGAGACTCTAGAAAGCAAGAGCGTGCTTCTTGCTCTAAAGCAGAGTGTGTTTCATGGATGAGAAGTGTGCTGTGTGTTTCCCTTCAGAAACGGAGTTAAATGCCAGGCTCTGTGTCTTCCTACAAGCGAGACTTCGTTTCAGGTAAACGCAGTCACTTTTCAGCTCAAACGAAGCTATATTGTACACGAAGCTCACACGTTTCTCGCTCTTAACTGAAACGCATTGGATGTTAGAGGGCCTGTGGTTTGTATCAGTTTCAGAAGCAGAGTTGAACTAGATATGGTCCGTGTGTGTAGGAAACACAGTTCTTTTGTTCTGAGCACTCTCACGTTTCCCGCCTTATTAGAGACTCTAGAAAGCAAGAGCGTGCTTCTTGCTCTAAAGCAGAGTGTGTTTCATGGATGAGAAGTGTGCTGTGTGTTTCCCTTCAGAAACGGAGTTAAATGCCAGGCTCTGTGTCTTCCTACAAGCGAGACTTCGTTTCAGGTAAACGCAGTCACTTTTCAGCTCAAACGAAGCTATATTGTACACGAAGCTCACACGTTTCTCGCTCTTAACTGAAACGCATTGGATGTTAGAGGGCCTGTGGTTTGTATCAGTTTCAGAAGCAGAGTTGAACTAGATATGGTCCGTGTGTGTAGGAAACACAGTTCTTTTGTTCTGAGCACTCTCACGTTTCCCGCCTTATTAGAGACTCTAGAAAGCAAGAGCATGCTTCTTGCTCTAAAGCAGAGTGTGTTTCATGGATGAGAAGTGTGCTGTGTGTTTCCCTTCAGAAACGGAGTTAAATGCCAGGCTCTGTGTCTTCCTACAAGCGAGACTTCGTTTCAGGTAAACGCAGTCACTTTTCAGCTCAAACGAAGCTATATTGTACACGAAGCTCACACGTTTCTCGCTCTTAACTGAAACGCATTGGATGTTAGAGGGCCTGTGGTTTGTATCAGTTTCAGAAGCAGAGTTGAACTAGATATGGTCCGTGTGTGTAGGAAACACAGTTCTTTTGTTCTGAGCACTCTCACGTTTCCCGCCTTATTAGAGACTCTAGAAAGCAAGAGCGTGCTTCTTGCTCTAAAGCAGAGTGTGTTTCATGGATGAGAAGTGTGCTGTGTGTTTCCCTTCAGAAACAGAGTTAAATGCCAGGCTCTGTGTCTTCCTACAAGCGAGACTTCGTTTCAGGTAAACGCAGTCACTTTTCAGCTCAAACGAAGCTATATTGTACACGAAGCTCACACGTTTCTCGCTCTTAACTGAAACGCATTGGATGTTAGAGGGCCTGTGGTTTGTATCAGTTTCAGAAGCAGAGTTGAACTAGATATGGTCCGTGTGTGTAGGAAACACAGTTCTTTTGTTCTGAGCACTCTCACGTTTCCCGCCTTATTAGAGACTCTAGAAAGCAAGAGCGTGCTTCTTGCTCTAAAGCAGAGTGTGTTTCATGGATGAGAAGTGTGCTGTGTGTTTCCCTTCAGAAACGGAGTTAAATGCCAGGCTCTGTGTCTTCCTACAAGCGAGACTTCGTTTCAGGTAAACGCAGTCACTTTTCAGCTCAAACGAAGCTATATTGTACACGAAGCTCACACGTTTCTCGCTCTTAACTGAAACGCATTGGATGTTAGAGGGCCTGTGGTTTGTATCAGTTTCAGAAGCAGAGTTGAACTAGATATGGTCCGTGTGTGTAGGAAACACAGTTCTTTTGTTCTGAGCACTCTCACGTTTCCCGCCTTATTAGAGACTCTAGAAAGCAAGAGCGTGCTTCTTGCTCTAAAGCAGAGTGTGTTTCATGGATGAGAAGTGTGCTGTGTGTTTCCCTTCAGAAACGGAGTTAAATGCCAGGCTCTGTGTCTTCCTACAAGCGAGACTTCGTTTCAGGTAAACGCAGTCACTTTTCAGCTCAAACGAAGCTATATTGTACACGAAGCTCACACGTTTCTCGCTCTTAACTGAAACGCATTGGATGTTAGAGGGCCTGTGGTTTGTATCAGTTTCAGAAGCAGAGTTGAACTAGATATGGTCCGTGTGTGTAGGAAACACAGTTCTTTTGTTCTGAGCACTCTCACGTTTCCCGCCTTATTCGAGACTCTAGAAAGCAAGAGCGTGCTTCTTGCTCTAAAGCAGAGTGTGTTTAATGGATGAGAAGTGTGCTGTGTGTTTCCCTTCAGAAACGGAGTTAAATGCCAGGCTCTGTGTCTTCCTACAAGCGAGACTTCGTTTCAGGTAAACGCAGTCACTTTTCAGCTCAAACGAAGCTATATTGTACACGAAGCTCACACGTTTCTCGCTCTTAACTGAAACGCATTGGATGTTAGAGGGCCTGTGGTTTGTATCAGTTTCAGAAGCAGAGTTGAACTAGATATGGTCCGTGTGTGTAGGAAACACAGTTCTTTTGTTCTGAGCACTCTCACGTTTCCCGCCTTATTAGAGACTCTAGAAAGCAAGAGCGTGCTTCTTGCTCTAAAGCAGAGTGTGTTTCATGGATGAGAAGTGTGCTGTGTGTTTCCCTTCAGAAACGGAGTTAAATGCCAGGCTCTGTGTCTTCCTACAAGCGAGACTTCGTTTCAGGTAAACGCAGTCACTTTTCAGCTCAAACGAAGCTATATTGTACACGAAGCTCACACGTTTCTCGCTCTTAACTGAAACGCATTGGATGTTAGAGGGCCTGTGGTTTGTATCAGTTTCAGAAGCAGAGTTGAACTAGATATGGTCCGTGTGTGTAGGAAACACAGTTCTTTTGTTCTGAGCACTCTCACGTTTCCCGCCTTATTAGAGACTCTAGAAAGCAAGAGCGTGCTTCTTGCTCTAAAGCAGAGTGTGTTTCATGGATGAGAAGTGTGCTGTGTGTTTCCCTTCAGAAACGGAGTTAAATGCCAGGCTCTGTGTCTTCCTACAAGCGAGACTTCGTTTCAGGTAAACGCAGTCACTTTTCAGCTCAAACGAAGCTATATTGTACACGAAGCTCACACGTTTCTCGCTCTTAACTGAAACGCATTGGATGTTAGAGGGCCTGTGGTTTGTATCAGTTTCAGAAGCAGAGTTGAACTAGATATGGTCCGTGTGTGTAGGAAACACAGTTCTTTTGTTCTGAGCACTCTCACGTTTCCCGCCTTATTAGAGACTCTAGAAAGCAAGAGCGTGCTTCTTGCTCTAAAGCAGAGTGTGTTTCATGGATGAGAAGTGTGCTGTGTGTTTCCCTTCAGAAACGGAGTTAAATGCCAGGCTCTGTGTCTTCCTACAAGCGAGACTTCGTTTCAGGTAAACGCAGTCACTTTTCAGCTCAAACGAAGCTATATTGTACACGAAGCTCACACGTTTCTCGCTCTTAACTGAAACGCATTGGATGTTAGAGGGCCTGTGGTTTGTATCAGTTTCAGAAGCAGAGTTGAACTAGATATGGTCCGTGTGTGTAGGAAACACAGTTCTTTTGTTCTGAGCACTCTCACGTTTCCCGCCTTATTAGAGACTCTAGAAAGCAAGAGCATGCTTCTTGCTCTAAAGCAGAGTGTGTTTCATGGATGAGAAGTGTGCTGTGTGTTTCCCTTCAGAAACGGAGTTAAATGCCAGGCTCTGTGTCTTCCTACAAGCGAGACTTCGTTTCAGGTAAACGCAGTCACTTTTCAGCTCAAACGAAGCTATATTGTACACGAAGCTCACACGTTTCTCGCTCTTAACTGAAACGCATTGGATGTTAGAGGGCCTGTGGTTTGTATCAGTTTCAGAAGCAGAGTTGAACTAGATATGGTCCGTGTGTGTAGGAAACACAGTTCTTTTGTTCTGAGCACTCTCACGTTTCCCGCCTTATTCGAGACTCTAGAAAGCAAGAGCGTGCTTCTTGCTCTAAAGCAGAGTGTGTTTCATGGATGAGAAGTGTGCTGTGTGTTTCCCTTCAGAAACGGAGTTAAATGCCAGGCTCTGTGTCTTCCTACAAGCGAGACTTCGTTTCAGGTAAACGCAGTCACTTTTCAGCTCAAACGAAGCTATATTGTACACGAAGCTCACACGTTTCTCGCTCTTAACTGAAACGCATTGGATGTTAGAGGGCCTGTGGTTTGTATCAGTTTCAGAAGCAGAGTTGAACTAGATATGGTCCGTGTGTGTAGGAAACACAGTTCTTTTGTTCTGAGCACCCTCAAGTTTCCCGCCTTATTAGAGATTCTAGAAAGCAAGAGCGTGCTTCTTGCTCTAAAGCAGAGTGTGTTTCATGGATGAGAAGTGTGCTGTGTGTTTCCCTTCAGAAACGGAGTTAAATGCCAGGCTCTGTGTCTTCGTACAAGCGAGACTTCGTTTCAGGTAAACGCAGTCACTTTTCAGCTCAAACGAAGCTATATTGTACACGAAGCTCACACGTTTCTCGCTCTTAACTGAAACGCATTGGATGTTAGAGGGCCTGTGGTTTGTATCAGTTTCAGAAGCAGAGTTGAACTAGATATGGTCCGTGTGTGTAGGAAACACAGTTCTTTTGTTCTGAGCACTCTCACGTTTCCCGCCTTATTCGAGACTCTAGAAAGCAAGAGCGTGCTTCTTGCTCTAAAGCAGAGTGTGTTTCATGGATGAGAAGTGTGCTGTGTGTTTCCCTTCAGAAACGGAGTTAAATGCCAGGCTCTGTGTCTTCCTACAAGCGAGACTTCGTTTCAGGTAAACGCAGTCACTTTTCAGCTCAAACGAAGCTATATTGTACACGAAGCTCACACGTTTCTCGCTCTTAACTGAAACGCATTGGATGTTAGAGGGCCTGTGGTTTGTATCAGTTTCAGAAGCAGAGTTGAACTAGATATGGTCCGTGTGTGTAGGAAACACAGTTCTTTTGTTCTGAGCACTCTCACGTTTCCCGCCTTATTCGAGACTCTAGAAAGCAAGAGCGTGCTTCTTGCTCTAAAGCAGAGTGTGTTTCATGGATGAGAAGTGTGCTGTGTGTTTCCCTTCAGAAACGGAGTTAAATGCCAGGCTCTGTGTCTTCCTACAAGCGAGACTTCGTTTCAGGTAAACGCAGTCACTTTTCAGCTCAAACGAAGCTATATTGTACACGAAGCTCACACGTTTCTCGCTCTTAACTGAAACGCATTGGATGTTAGAGGGCCTGTGGTTTGTATCAGTTTCAGAAGCAGAGTTGAACTAGATATGGTCCGTGTGTGTAGGAAACACAGTTCTTTTGTTCTGAGCACTCTCACGTTTCCCGCCTTATTCGAGACTATAGAAAGCAAGAGCGTGCTTCTTGCTCTAAAGCAGAGTGTGTTTCATGGATGAGAAGTGTGCTGTGTGTTTCCCTTCAGAAACGGAGTTAAATGCCAGGCTCTGTGTCTTCCTACAAGCGAGACTTCGTTTCAGGTAAACGCAGTCACTTTTCAGCTCAAACGAAGCTATATTGTACACGAAGCTCACACGTTTCTCGCTCTTAACTGAAACGCATTGGATGTTCGAGGGCCTGTGGTTTGTATCAGTTTCAGAAGCAGAGTTGAACTAGATATGGTCCGTGTGTGTAGGAAACACAGTTCTTTTGTTCTGAGCACTCTCACGTTTCCCGCCTTATTAGAGACTCTAGAAAGCAAGAGCGTGCTTCTTGCTCTAAAGCAGAGTGTGTTTCATGGATGAGAAGTGTGCTGTGTGTTTCCCTTCAGAAACGGAGTTAAATGCCAGGCCCTGTGTCTTCCTACAAGCGAGACTTCGTTTCAGGTAAACGCAGTCACTTTTCAGCTCAAACGAAGCTATATTGTACACGAAGCTCACACGTTTCTCGCTCTTAACTGAAACGCATTGGATGTTAGAGGGCCTGTGGTTTGTATCAGTTTCAGAAGCAGAGTTGAACTAGATATGGTCCGTGTGTGTAGGAAACACAGTTCTTTTGTTCTGAGCACTCTCACGTTTCCCGCCTTATTAGAGACTCTAGAAAGCAAGAGCGTGCTTCTTGCTCTAAAGCCGAGTGTGTTTCATGGATGAGAAGTGTGCTGTGTGTTTCCCTTCAGAAACGGAGTTAAATGCCAGGCTCTGTGTCTTCCTACAAGCGAGACTTCGTTTCAGGTAAACGCAGTCACTTTTCAGCTCAAACGAAGCTATATTGTACACGAAGCTCACACGTTTCTCGCTCTTAACTGAAACGCATTGGATGTTAGAGGGCCTGTGGTTTGTATCAGTTTCAGAAGCAGAGTTGAACTAGATATGGTCCGTGTGTGTAGGAAACACAGTTCTTTTGTTCTGAGCACCCTCAAGTTTCCCGCCTTATTAGAGACTCTAGAAAGCAAGAGCGTGCTTCTTGCTCTAAAGCAGAGTGTGTTTCATGGATGAGAAGTGTGCTGTGTGTTTCCCTTCAGAAACGGAGTTAAATGCCAGGCTCTGTGTCTTCCTACAAGCGAGACTTCGTTTCAGGTAAACGCAGTCACTTTTCAGCTCAAACGAAGCTATATTGTACACGAAGCTCACACGTTTCTCGCTCTTAACTGAAACGCATTGGATGTTAGAGGGCCTGTGGTTTGTATCAGTTTCAGAAGCAGAGTTGAACTAGATATGGTCCGTGTGTGTAGGAAACACAGTTCTTTTGTTCTGAGCACTCTCACGTTTCCCGCCTTATTAGAGACTCTAGAAAGCAAGAGCGTGCTTCTTGCTCTAAAGCAGAGTGTGTTTCATGGATGAGAAGTGTGCTGTGTGTTTCCCTTCAGAAACGGAGTTAAATGCCAGGCTCTGTGTCTTCGTACAAGCGAGACTTCGTTTCAGGTAAACGCAGTCACTTTTCAGCTCAAACGAAGCTATATTGTACACGAAGCTCACACGTTTCTCGCTCTTAACTGAAACGCATTGGATGTTAGAGGGCCTGTGGTTTGTATCAGTTTCAGAAGCAGAGTTGAACTAGATATGGTCCGTGTGTGTAGGAAACACAGTTCTTTTGTTCTGAGCACTCTCACGTTTCCCGCCTTATTCGAGACTCTAGAAAGCAAGAGCGTGCTTCTTGCTCTAAAGCAGAGTGTGTTTCATGGATGAGAAGTGTGCTGTGTGTTTCCCTTCAGAAACGGAGTTAAATGCCAGGCTCTGTGTCTTCCTACAAGCGAGACTTCGTTTCAGGTAAACGCAGTCACTTTTCAGCTCAAACGAAGCTATATTGTACACGAAGCTCACACGTTTCTCGCTCTTAACTGAAACGCATTGGATGTTAGAGGGCCTGTGGTTTGTATCAGTTTCAGAAGCAGAGTTGAACTAGATATGGTCCGTGTGTGTAGGAAACACAGTTCTTTTGTTCTGAGCACTCTCACGTTTCCCGCCTTATTCGAGACTCTAGAAAGCAAGAGCGTGCTTCTTGCTCTAAAGCAGAGTGTGTTTCATGGATGAGAAGTGTGCTGTGTGTTTCCCTTCAGAAACGGAGTTAAATGCCAGGCTCTGTGTCTTCCTACAAGCGAGACTTCGTTTCAGGTAAACGCAGTCACTTTTCAGCTCAAACGAAGCTATATTGTACACGAAGCTCACACGTTTCTCGCTCTTAACTGAAACGCATTGGATGTTAGAGGGCCTGTGGTTTGTATCAGTTTCAGAAGCAGAGTTGAACTAGATATGGTCCGTGTGTGTAGGAAACACAGTTCTTTTGTTCTGAGCACTCTCACGTTTCCCGCCTTATTCGAGACTCTAGAAAGCAAGAGCGTGCTTCTTGCTCTAAAGCAGAGTGTGTTTCATGGATGAGAAGTGTGCTGTGTGTTTCCCTTCAGAAACGGAGTTAAATGCCAGGCTCTGTGTCTTCCTACAAGCGAGACTTCGTTTCAGGTAAACGCAGTCACTTTTCAGCTCAAACGAAGCTATATTGTACACGAAGCTCACACGTTTCTCGCTCTTAACTGAAACGCATTGGATGTTAGAGGGCCTGTGGTTTGTATCAGTTTCAGAAGCAGAGTTGAACTAGATATGGTCCGTGTGTGTAGGAAACACAGTTCTTTTGTTCTGAGCACTCTCAAGTTTCCCGCCTTATTAGAGACTCTAGAAAGCAAGAGCGTGCTTCTTGCTCTAAAGCAGAGTGTGTTTCATGGATGAGAAGTGTGCTGTGTGTTTCCCTTCAGAAACGGAGTTAAATGCCAGGCCCTGTGTCTTCCTACAAGCGAGACTTCGTTTCAGGTAAACGCAGTCACTTTTCAGCTCAAACGAAGCTATATTGTACACGAAGCTCACACGTTTCTCGCTCTTAACTGAAACGCATTGGATGTTAGAGGGCCTGTGGTTTGTATCAGTTTCAGAAGCAGAGTTGAACTAGATATGGTCCGTGTGTGTAGGAAACACAGTTCTTTTGTTCTGAGCACTCTCACGTTTCCCGCCTTATTAGAGACTCTAGAAAGCAAGAGCGTGCTTCTTGCTCTAAAGCAGAGTGTGTTTCATGGATGAGAAGTGTGCTGTGTGTTTCCCTTCAGAAACGGAGTTAAATGCCAGGCCCTGTGTCTTCCTACAAGCGAGACTTCGTTTCAGGTAAACGCACTCACTTTTCAGCTCAAACGAAGCTATATTGTACACGAAGCTCACACGTTTCTCGCTCTTAACTGAAACGCATTGGATGTTAGAGGGCCTGTGGTTTGTATCAGTTTCAGAAGCAGAGTTGAACTAGATATGGTCCGTGTGTGTAGGAAACACAGTTCTTTTGTTCTGAGCACTCTCACGTTTCCCGCCTTATTAGAGACTCTAGAAAGCAAGAGCGTGCTTCTTGCTCTAAAGCCGAGTGTGTTTCATGGATGAGAAGTGTGCTGTGTGTTTCCCTTCAGAAACGGAGTTAAATGCCAGGCTCTGTGTCTTCCTACAAGCGAGACTTCGTTTCAGGTAAACGCAGTCACTTTTCAGCTCAAACGAAGCTATATTGTACACGAAGCTCACACGTTTCTCGCTCTTAACTGAAACGCATTGGATGTTAGAGGGCCTGTGGTTTGTATCAGTTTCAGAAGCAGAGTTGAACTAGATATGGTCCGTGTGTGTAGGAAACACAGTTCTTTTGTTCAGAGCACTCTCACGTTTCCCGCCATATTAGAGACTCTAGAAAGCAAGAGCGTGCTTCTTGCTCTAAAGCAGAGTGTGTTTCATGGATGAGAAGTGTGCTGTGTGTTTCCCTTCAGAAACGGAGTTAAATGCCAGGCCCTGTGTCTTCCTACAAGCGAGACTTCGTTTCAGGTAAACGCAGTCACTTTTCAGCTCAAACGAAGCTATATTGTACACGAAGCTCACACGTTTCTCGCTCTTAACTGAAACGCATTGGATGTTAGAGGGCCTGTGGTTTGTATCAGTTTCAGAAGCAGAGTTGAACTAGATATGGTCCGTGTGTGTAGGAAACACAGTTCTTTTGTTCTGAGCACTCTCACGTTTCCCGCCTTATTAGAGACTCTAGAAAGCAAGAGCGTGCTTCTTGCTCTAAAGCAGAGTGTGTTTCATGGATGAGAAGTGTGCTGTGTGTTTCCCTTCAGAAACGGAGTTAAATGCCAGGCTCTGTGTCTTCCTACAAGCGAGACTTCGTTTCAGGTAAACGCAGTCACTTTTCAGCTCAAACGAAGCTATATTGTACACGAAGCTCACACGTTTCTCGCTCTTAACTGAAACGCATTGGATGTTAGAGGGCCTGTGGTTTGTATCAGTTTCAGAAGCAGAGTTGAACTAGATATGGTCCGTGTGTGTAGGAAACACAGTTCTTTTGTTCTGAGCACTCTCACGTTTCCCGCCTTATTAGAGACTCTAGAAAGCAAGAGCGTGCTTCTTGCTCTAAAGCAGAGTGTGTTTCATGGATGAGAAGTGTGCTGTGTGTTTCCCTTCAGAAACGGAGTTAAATGCCAGGCTCTGTGTCTTCCTACAAGCGAGACTTCGTTTCAGGTAAACGCAGTCACTTTTCAGCTCAAACGAAGCTATATTGTACACGAAGCTCACACGTTTCTCGCTCTTAACTGAAACGCATTGGATGTTCGAGGGCCTGTGGTTTGTATCAGTTTCAGAAGCAGAGTTGAACTAGATATGGTCCGTGTGTGTAGGAAACACAGTTCTTTTGTTCTGAGCACTCTCACGTTTCCCGCCTTATTCGAGACTCTAGAAAGCAAGAGCGTGCTTCTTGCTCTAAAGCAGAGTGTGTTTCATGGATGAGAAGTGTGCTGTGTGTTTCCCTTCAGAAACGGAGTTAAATGCCAGGCTCTGTGTCTTCCTACAAGCGAGACTTCGTTTCAGGTAAACGCAGTCACTTTTCAGCTCAAACGAAGCTATATTGTACACGAAGCTCACACGTTTCTCGCTCTTAACTGAAACGCATTGGATGTTAGAGGGCCTGTGGTTTGTATCAGTTTCAGAAGCAGAGTTGAACTAGATATGGTCCGTGTGTGTAGGAAACACAGTTCTTTTGTTCTGAGCACTCTCAAGTTTCCTGCCTTATTCGAGACTCTAGAAAGCAAGAGCGTGCTTCTTGCTCTAAAGCAGAGTGTGTTTCATGGATGAGAAGTGTGCTGTGTGTTTCCCTTCAGAAACGGAGTTAAATGCCAGGCTCTGTGTCTTCCTACAAGCGAGACTTCGTTTCAGGTAAACGCAGTCACTTTTCAGCTCAAACGAAGCTATATTGTACACGAAGCTCACACGTTTCTCGCTCTTAACTGAAACGCATTGGATGTTAGAGGGCCTGTGGTTTGTATCAGTTTCAGAAGCAGAGTTGAACTAGATATGGTCCGTGTGTGTAGGAAACACAGTTCTTTTGTTCTGAGCACTCTCACGTTTCCCGCCTTATTAGAGACTCTAGAAAGCAAGAGCGTGCTTCTTGCTCTAAAGCAGAGTGTGTTTCATGGATGAGAAGTGTGCTGTGTGTTTCCCTTCAGAAACGGAGTTAAATGCCAGGCCCTGTGTCTTCCTACAAGCGAGACTTCGTTTCAGGTAAACGCAGTCACTTTTCAGCTCAAACGAAGCTATATTGTACACGAAGCTCACACGTTTCTCGCTCTTAACTGAAACGCATTGGATGTTAGAGGGCCTGTGGTTTGTATCAGTTTCAGAAGCAGAGTTGAACTAGATATGGTCCGTGTGTGTAGGAAACACAGTTCTTTTGTTCTGAGCACTCTCACGTTTCCCGCCTTATTAGAGACTCTAGAAAGCAAGAGCGTGCTTCTTGCTCTAAAGCAGAGTGTGTTTCATGGATGAGAAGTGTGCTGTGTGTTTCCCTTCAGAAACGGAGTTAAATGCCAGGCTCTGTGTCTTCCTACAAGCGAGACTTCGTTTCAGGTAAACGCAGTCACTTTTCAGCTCAAACGAAGCTATATTGTACACGAAGCTCACACGTTTCTCGCTCTTAACTGAAACGCATTGGATGTTAGAGGGCCTGTGGTTTGTATCAGTTTCAGAAGCAGAGTTGAACTAGATATGGTCCGTGTGTGTAGGAAACACAGTTCTTTTGTTCTGAGCACTCTCACGTTTCCCGCCTTATTAGAGACTCTAGAAAGCAAGAGCGTGCTTCTTGCTCTAAAGCAGAGTGTGTTTCATGGATGAGAAGTGTGCTGTGTGTTTCCCTTCAGAAACGGAGTTAAATGCCAGGCTCTGTGTCTTCCTACAAGCGAGACTTCGTTTCAGGTAAACGCAGTCACTTTTCAGCTCAAACGAAGTGATATTGTACACGAAGCTCACACGTTTCTCGCTCTTAACTGAAACGCATTGGATGTTAGAGGGCCTGTGGTTTGTATCAGTTTCAGAAGCAGAGTTGAACTAGATATGGTCAGTGTGTGTAGGAAACACAGTTCTTTTGTTCTGAGCACTCTCACGTTTCCCGCCTTATTAGAATCTCTAGAAAGCAAGAGCGTGCTTCTTGCTCTAAAGCAGAGTGTGTTTCATGGATGAGAAGTGTGCTGTGTGTTTCCCTTCAGAAACGGAGTTAAATGCCAGGCTCTGTGTCTTCCTACAAGCGAGACTTCGTTTCAGGTAAACGCAGTCACTTTTCAGCTCAAACGAAGCTATATTGTACACGAAGCTCACACGTTTCTCGCTCTTAACTGAAACGCATTGGATGTTAGAGGGCCTGTGGTTTGTATCAGTTTCAGAAGCAGAGTTGAACTAGATATGGTCCGTGTGTGTAGGAAACACAGTTCTTTTGTTCTGAGCACTCTCACGTTTCCCGCCTTATTCGAGACTCTAGAAAGCAAGAGCGTGCTTCTTGCTCTAAAGCAGAGTGTGTTTCATGGATGAGAAGTGTGCTGTGTGTTTCCCTTCAGAAACGGAGTTAAATGCCAGGCTCTGTGTCTTCCTACAAGCGAGACTTCGTTTCAGGTAAACGCAGTCACTTTTCAGCTCAAACGAAGCTATATTGTACACGAAGCTCACTTGTTTCTCGCTCTTAACTGAAACGCATTGGATGTTAGAAGGCCTGTGATTTGTATCAGTTTCAGAAGCAGAGTTGAACTAGATATGGTCCGTGTGTGTAGGAAACACAGTTCTTTTGTTCTGAGCACTCTCACGTTTCCCACATTATTAGAGACTCTAGAAAGCAAGAGCGTGCTTCTTGCTCTAAAGCAGAGTATGTTTCATGGATGAGAAGTGTGCTGTGTGTTTCCCTTCAGAAACGGAGTTAAATGCCAGGCTCTGTGTCTTCCTACAAGCGAGACTTCGTTTCAGGTAAACGCAGTCACTTTTCAGCTCAAACGAAGCTATATTGTACACGAAGCTCACACGTTTCTCGCTCTTAACTGAAACGCATTGGATGTTAGAGGGCCTGTGGTTTGTATCAGTTTCAGAAGCAGAGTTGAACTAGATATGGTCCGTGTGTGTAGGAAACACAGTTCTTTTGTTCTGAGCACTCTCACGTTTCCCGCCTTATTAGAGACTCTAGAAAGCAAGAGCGTGCTTCTTGCTCTAAAGCAGAGTGTGTTTCATGGATGAGAAGTGTGCTGTGTGTTTCCCTTCAGAAACGGAGTTAAATGCCAGGCTCTGTGTCTTCCTACAAGCGAGACTTTGTTTCAGGTAAACGCAGTCACTTTTCAGCTCAAACGAAGCTATATTGTACACGAAGCTCACACGTTTCTCGCTCTTAACTGAAACGCATTGGATGTTAGAGGGCCTGTGGTTTGTATCAGTTTCAGAAGCAGAGTTGAACTAGATATGGTCCGTGTGTGTAGGAAACACAGTTCTTTTGTTCTGAGCACTCTCACGTTTCCCGCCTTATTAGAGACTCTAGAAAGCAAGAGCGTGCTTCTTGCTCTAAAGCAGAGTGTGTTTCATGGATGAGAAGTGTGCTGTGTGTTTCCCTTCAGAAACGGAGTTAAATGCCAGGCTCTGTGTCTTCCTACAAGCGAGACTTCGTTTCAGGTAAACGCAGTCACTTTTCAGCTCAAACGAAGCTATATTGTACACGAAGCTCACACGTTTCTCGCTCTTAACTGAAACGCATTGGATGTTAGAGGGCCTGTGGTTTGTATCAGTTTCAGAAGCAGAGTTGAACTAGATATGGTCCGTGTGTGTAGGAAACACAGTTCTTTTGTTCTGAGCACTCTCACGTTTCCCGCCTTATTAGAGACTCTAGAAAGCAATAGCGTGCTTCTTGCTCTAAAGCAGAGTGTGTTTCATGGATGAGAAGTGTGCTGTGTGTTTCCCTTCAGAAACGGAGTTAAATGCCAGGCTCTGTGTCTTCCTACAAGCGAGACTTCGTTTCAGGTAAACGCAGTCACTTTTCAGCTCAAACGAAGCTATATTGTACACGAAGCTCACACGTTTCTCGCTCTTAACTGAAACGCATTGGATGTTAGAGGGCCTGTGGTTTGTATCAGTTTCAGAAGCAGAGTTGAACTAGATATGGTCCGTGTGTGTAGGAAACACAGTTCTTTTGTTCTGAGCACTCTCACGTTTCCCGCCTTATTCGAGACTCTAGAAAGCAAGAGCGTGCTTCTTGCTCTAAAGCAGAGTGTGTTTCATGGATGAGAAGTGTGCTGTGTGTTTCCCTTCAGAAACGGAGTTAAATGCCAGGCTCTGTGTCTTCCTACAAGCGAGACTTCGTTTCAGGTAAACGCAGTCACTTTTCAGCTCAAACGAAGCTATATTGTACACGAAGCTCACACGTTTCTCGCTCTTAACTGAAACGCATTGGATGTTAGAGGGCCTGTGGTTTGTATCAGTTTCAGAAGCAGAGTTGAACTAGATATGGTCCGTGTGTGTAGGAAACACAGTTCTTTTGTTCTGAGCACTCTCACGTTTCCCGCCTTATTCGAGACTCTAGAAAGCAAGAGCGTGCTTCTTGCTCTAAAGCAGAGTGTGTTTCATGGATGAGAAGTGTGCTGTGTGTTTCCCTTCAGAAACGGAGTTAAATGCCAGGCTCTGTGTCTTCCTACAAGCGAGACTTCGTTTCAGGTAAACGCAGTCACTTTTCAGCTCAAACGAAGCTATATTGTACACGAAGCTCACACGTTTCTCGCTCTTAACTGAAACGCATTGGATGTTAGAGGGCCTGTGGTTTGTATCAGTTTCAGAAGCAGAGTTGAACTAGATATGGTCCGTGTGTGTAGGAAACACAGTTCTTTTGTTCTGAGCACTCTCACGTTTCCCGCCTTATTAGAGTCTCTAGAAAGCAAGAGCGTGCTTCTTGCTCTAAAGCAGAGTGTGTTTCATGGATGAGAAGTGTGCTGTGTGTTTCCCTTCAGAAACGGAGTTAAATGCCAGGCCCTGTGTCTTCCTACAAGCGAGACTTCGTTTCAGGTAAACGCACTCACTTTTCAGCTCAAACGAAGCTATATTGTACACGAAGCTCACACGTTTCTCGCTCTTAACTGAAACGCATTGGATGTTAGAGGGCCTGTGGTTTGTATCAGTTTCAGAAGCAGAGTTGAACTAGATATGGTCCGTGTGTGTAGGAAACACAGTTCTTTTGTTCTGAGCACTCTCACGTTTCCCGCCTTATTAGAGACTCTAGAAAGCAAGAGCGTGCTTCTTGCTCTAAAGCCGAGTGTGTTTCATGGATGAGAAGTGTGCTGTGTGTTTCCCTTCAGAAACGGAGTTAAATGCCAGGCTCTGTGTCTTCCTACAAGCGAGACTTCGTTTCAGGTAAACGCAGTCACTTTTCAGCTCAAACGAAGCTATATTGTACACGAAGCTCACACGTTTCTCGCTCTTAACTGAAACGCATTGGATGTTAGAGGGCCTGTGGTTTGTATCAGTTTCAGAAGCAGAGTTGAACTAGATATGGTCCGTGTGTGTAGGAAACACAGTTCTTTTGTTCAGAGCACTCTCACGTTTCCCGCCATATTAGAGACTCTAGAAAGCAAGAGCGTGCTTCTTGCTCTAAAGCAGAGTGTGTTTCATGGATGAGAAGTGTGCTGTGTGTTTCCCTTCAGAAACGGAGTTAAATGCCAGGCCCTGTGTCTTCCTACAAGCGAGACTTCGTTTCAGGTAAACGCAGTCACTTTTCAGCTCAAACGAAGCTATATTGTACACGAAGCTCACACGTTTCTCGCTCTTAACTGAAACGCATTGGATGTTAGAGGGCCTGTGGTTTGTATCAGTTTCAGAAGCAGAGTTGAACTAGATATGGTCCGTGTGTGTAGGAAACACAGTTCTTTTGTTCTGAGCACTCTCACATTTCCCGCCTTATTAGAGACTCTAGAAAGCAAGAGCGTGCTTCTTGCTCTAAAGCAGAGTGTGCTTCATGGATGAGAAGTGTGCTGTGTGTTTCCCTTCAGAAACGGAGTTAAATGCCAGGCCCTGTGTCTTCCTACAAGCGAGACTTCGTTTCAGGTAAACGCAGTCACTTTTCAGCTCAAACGAAGCTATATTGTACACGAAGCTCACACGTTTCTCGCTCTTAACTGAAACGCATTGGATGTTAGAGGGCCTGTGGTTTGTATCAGTTTCAGAAGCAGAGTTGAACTAGATATGGTCCGTGTGTGTAGGAAACACAGTTCTTTTGTTCTGAGCACTCTCACGTTTCCCGCCTTATTAGAGACTCTAGAAAGCAAGAGCGTGCTTCTTGCTCTAAAGCCGAGTGTGTTTCATGGATGAGAAGTGTGCTGTGTGTTTCCCTTCAGAAACGGAGTTAAATGCCAGGCTCTGTGTCTTCCTACAAGCGAGACTTCGTTTCAGGTAAACGCAGTCACTTTTCAGCTCAAACGAAGCTATATTGTACACGAAGCTCACACGTTTCTCACTCTTAACTGAAACGCATTGGATGTTAGAGGGCCTGTGGTTTGTATCAGTTTTAAAAGCAGAGTTGAACTAGATATGGTCCGTGTGTCTAGGAAACACAGTTCTTTTGTTCTGAGCACTCTCACGTTTCCCGCCTTATTAGAGACTCTAGAAAGCAAGAGCGTGCTTCTTGCTCTAAAGCAGAGTGTGTTTCATGGATGAGAACTGTGCTGTGTGTTTCCCTTCAGAAACGGAGTTAAATGCCAGGCTCTGCGTCTTCCTACAAGCGAGACTTCGTTTCAGGTAAACGCAGTCACTTTTCAGCTCAAACGAAGCTATATTGTACACGAAGCTCACACGTTTCTCGCTCTTAACTGAAACGCATTGGATGTTAGAGGGCCTGTGGTTTGTATCAGTTTCAGAAGCAGAGTTGAACTAGATATGGTCCGTGTGTGTAGGAAACACAGTTCTTTTGTTCTGAGCACTCTCACGTTTCCCGCCTTATTAGAGACTCTAGAAAGCAAGAGCGTGCTTCTTGCTCTAAAGCAGAGTGTGTTTCATGGATGAGAAGTGTGCTGTGTGTTTCCCTTCAGAAACGGAGTTAAATGCCAGGCTCTGTGTCTTCCTACAAGCGAGACTTCGTTTCAGGTAAACGCAGTCACTTTTCAGCTCAAACGAAGCTATATTGTACACGAAGCTCACACGTTTCTCGCTCTTAACTGAAACGCATTGGATGTTAGAGGGCCTGTGGTTTGTATCAGTTTCAGAAGCAGAGTTGAACTAGATATGGTCCGTGTGTGTAGGAAACACAGTTCTTTTGTTCTGAGCACTCTCACGTTTCCCGCCTTATTAGAGACTCTAGAAAGCAAGAGCGTGCTTCTTGCTCTAAAGCAGAGTGTGTTTCATGGATGAGAAGTGTGCTGTGTGTTTCCCTTCAGAAACGGAGTTAAATGCCAGGCTCTGTGTCTTCCTACAAGCGAGACTTCGTTTCAGGTAAACGCAGTCACTTTTCAGCTCAAACGAAGCTATATTGTACACGAAGCTCACACGTTTCTCGCTCTTAACTGAAACGCATTGGATGTTCGAGGGCCTGTGGTTTGTATCAGTTTCAGAAGCAGAGTTGAACTAGATATGGTCCGTGTGTGTAGGAAACACAGTTCTTTTGTTCTGAGCACTCTCACGTTTCCCGCCTTATTCGAGACTCTAGAAAGCAAGAGCGTGCTTCTTGCTCTAAAGCAGAGTGTGTTTCATGGATGAGAAGTGTGCTGTGTGTTTCCCTTCAGAAACGGAGTTAAATGCCAGGCTCTGTGTCTTCCTACAAGCGAGACTTCGTTTCAGGTAAACGCAGTCACTTTTCAGCTCAAACGAAGCTATATTGTACACGAAGCTCACACGTTTCTCGCTCTTAACTGAAACGCATTGGATGTTAGAGGGCCTGTGGTTTGTATCAGTTTCAGAAGCAGAGTTGAACTAGATATGGTCCGTGTGTGTAGGAAACACAGTTCTTTTGTTCTGAGCACTCTCACGTTTCCCGCCTTATTAGAGACTCTAGAAAGCAAGAGCGTGCTTCTTGCTCTAAAGCAGAGTGTGTTTCATGGATGAGAAGTGTGCTGTGTGTTTCCCTTCAGAAACGGAGTTAAATGCCAGGCTCTGTGTCTTCCTACAAGCGAGACTTCGTTTCAGGTAAACGCAGTCACTTTTCAGCTCAAACGAAGCTATATTGTACACGAAGCTCACACGTTTCTCGCTCTTAACTGAAACGCATTGGATGTTAGAGGGCCTGTGGTTTGTATCAGTTTCAGAAGCAGAGTTGAACTAGATATGGTCCGTGTGTGTAGGAAACACAGTTCTTTTGTTCTGAGCACTCTCACGTTTCCCGCCTTATTAGAGACTCTAGAAAGCAAGAGCGTGCTTCTTGCTCTAAAGCAGAGTGTGTTTCATGGATGAGAAGTGTGCTGTGTGTTTCCCTTCAGAAACGGAGTTAAATGCCAGGCTCTGTGTCTTCCTACAAGCGAGACTTCGTTTCAGGTAAACGCAGTCACTTTTCAGCTCAAACGAAGCTATATTGTACACGAAGCTCACACGTTTCTCGCTCTTAACTGAAACGCATTGGATGTTCGAGGGCCTGTGGTTTGTATCAGTTTCAGAAGCAGAGTTGAACTAGATATGGTCCGTGTGTGTAGGAAACACAGTTCTTTTGTTCTGAGCACTCTCACGTTTCCCGCCTTATTCGAGACTCTAGAAAGCAAGAGCGTGCTTCTTGCTCTAAAGCAGAGTGTGTTTCATGGATGAGAAGTGTGCTGTGTGTTTCCCTTCAGAAACGGAGTTAAATGCCAGGCTCTGTGTCTTCCTACAAGCGAGACTTCGTTTCAGGTAAACGCAGTCACTTTTCAGCTCAAACGAAGCTATATTGTACACGAAGCTCACACGTTTCTCGCTCTTAACTGAAACGCATTGGATGTTAGAGGGCCTGTGGTTTGTATCAGTTTCAGAAGCAGAGTTGAACTAGATATGGTCCGTGTGTGTAGGAAACACAGTTCTTTTGTTCTGAGCACTCTCAAGTTTCCCGCCTTATTAGAGACTCTAGAAAGCAAGAGCGTGCTTCTTGCTCTAAAGCAGAGTGTGTTTCATGGATGAGAAGTGTGCTGTGTGTTTCCCTTCAGAAACGGAGTTAAATGCCAGGCTCTGTGTCTTCCTACAAGCGAGACTTCGTTTCAGGTAAACGCAGTCACTTTTCAGCTCAAACGAAGCTATATTGTACACGAAGCTCACACGTTTCTCGCTCTTAACTGAAACGCATTGGATGTTAGAGGGCCTGTGGTTTGTATCAGTTTCAGAAGCAGAGTTGAACTAGATATGGTCCGTGTGTGTAGGAAACACAGTTCTTTTGTTCTGAGCACTCTCACGTTTCCCGCCTTATTAGAGACTCTAGAAAGCAAGAGCGTGCTTCTTGCTCTAAAGCAGAGTGTGTTTCATGGATGAGAAGTGTGCTGTGTGTTTCCCTTCAGAAACGGAGTTAAATGCCAGGCCCTGTGTCTTCCTACAAGCGAGACTTCGTTTCAGGTAAACGCAGTCACTTTTCAGCTCAAACGAAGCTATATTGTACACGAAGCTCACACGTTTCTCGCTCTTAACTGAAACGCATTGGATGTTAGAGGGCCTGTGGTTTGTATCAGTTTCAGAAGCAGAGTTGAACTAGATATGGTCCGTGTGTGTAGGAAACACAGTTCTTTTGTTCTGAGCACTCTCACGTTTCCCGCCTTATTAGAGACTCTAGAAAGCAAGAGCGTGCTTCTTGCTCTAAAGCCGAGTGTGTTTCATGGATGAGAAGTGTGCTGTGTGTTTCCCTTCAGAAACGGAGTTAAATGCCAGGCTCTGTGTCTTCCTACAAGCGAGACTTCGTTTCAGGTAAACGCAGTCACTTTTCAGCTCAAACGAAGCTATATTGTACACGAAGCTCACACGTTTCTCGCTCTTAACTGAAACGCATTGGATGTTAGAGGGCCTGTGGTTTGTATCAGTTTCAGAAGCAGAGTTGAACTAGATATGGTCCGTGTGTGTAGGAAACACAGTTCTTTTGTTCTGAGCACTCTCACGTTTCCCGCCTTATTCGAGACTCTAGAAAGCAAGAGCGTGCTTCTTGCTCTAAAGCAGAGTGTGTTTCATGGATGAGAAGTGTGCTGTGTGTTTCCCTTCAGAAACGGAGTTAAATGCCAGGCTCTGTGTCTTCCTACAAGCGAGACTTCGTTTCAGGTAAACGCAGTCACTTTTCAGCTCAAACGAAGCTATATTGTACACGAAGCTCACACGTTTCTCGCTCTTAACTGAAACGCATTGGATGTTAGAGGGCCTGTGGTTTGTATCAGTTTCAGAAGCAGAGTTGAACTAGATATGGTCAGTGTGTGTAGGAAACACAGTTCTTTTGTTCTGAGCACTCTCACGTTTCCCGCCTTATTAGAATCTCTAGAAAGCAAGAGCGTGCTTCTTGCTCTAAAGCAGAGTGTGTTTCATGGATGAGAAGTGTGCTGTGTGTTTCCCTTCAGAAACGGAGTTAAATGCCAGGCTCTGTGTCTTCCTACAAGCGAGACTTCGTTTCAGGTAAACGCAGTCACTTTTCAGCTCAAACGAAGCTATATTGTACACGAAGCTCACACGTTTCTCGCTCTTAACTGAAACGCATTGGATGTTAGAGGGCCTGTGGTTTGTATCAGTTTCAGAAGCAGAGTTGAACTAGATATGGTCCGTGTGTGTAGGAAACACAGTTCTTTTGTTCTGAGCACTCTCACGTTTCCCGCCTTATTCGAGACTCTAGAAAGCAAGAGCGTGCTTCTTGCTCTAAAGCAGAGTGTGTTTCATGGATGAGAAGTGTGCTGTGTGTTTCCCTTCAGAAACGGAGTTAAATGCCAGGCTCTGTGTCTTCCTACAAGCGAGACTTCGTTTCAGGTAAACGCAGTCACTTTTCAGCTCAAACGAAGCTATATTGTACACGAAGCTCACTTGTTTCTCGCTCTTAACTGAAACGCATTGGATGTTAGAAGGCCTGTGATTTGTATCAGTTTCAGAAGCAGAGTTGAACTAGATATGGTCCGTGTGTGTAGGAAACACAGTTCTTTTGTTCTGAGCACTCTCACGTTTCCCACATTATTAGAGACTCTAGAAAGCAAGAGCGTGCTTCTTGCTCTAAAGCAGAGTGTGTTTCATGGATGAGAAGTGTGCTGTGTGTTTCCCTTCAGAAACGGAGTTAAATGCCAGGCTCTGTGTCTTCCTACAAGCGAGACTTCGTTTCAGGTAAACGCAGTCACTTTTCAGCTCAAACGAAGCTATATTGTACACGAAGCTCACACGTTTCTCGCTCTTAACTGAAACGCATTGGATGTTAGAGGGCCTGTGGTTTGTATCAGTTTCAGAAGCAGAGTTGAACTAGATATGGTCCGTGTGTGTAGGAAACACAGTTCTTTTGTTCTGAGCACTCTCACGTTTCCCGCCTTATTAGAGACTCTAGAAAGCAAGAGCGTGCTTCTTGCTCTAAAGCAGAGTGTGTTTCATGGATGAGAAGTGTGCTGTGTGTTTCCCTTCAGAAACGGAGTTAAATGCCAGGCTCTGTGTCTTCCTACAAGCGAGACTTCGTTTCAGGTAAACGCAGTCACTTTTCAGCTCAAACGAAGCTATATTGTACACGAAGCTCACACGTTTCTCGCTCTTAACTGAAACGCATTGGATGTTAGAGGGCCTGTGGTTTGTATCAGTTTCAGAAGCAGAGTTGAACTAGATATGGTCCGTGTGTGTAGGAAACACAGTTCTTTTGTTCTGAGCACTCTCACGTTTCCCGCCCTATTAGAGTCTCTAGAAAGCAAGAGCGTGCTTCTTGCTCTAAAGCAGAGTGTGTTTCATGGATGAGAAGTGTGCTGTGTGTTTCCCTTCAGAAACGGAGTTAAATGCCAGGCTCTGTGTCTTCCTACAAGCGAGACTTCGTTTCAGGTAAACGCAGTCACTTTTCAGCTCAAACGAAGCTATATTGTACACGAAGCTCACACGTTTCTCGCTCTTAACTGAAACGCATTGGATGTTAGAGGGCCTGTGGTTTGTATCAGTTTCAGAAGCAGAGTTGAACTAGATATGGTCCGTGTGTGTAGGAAACACAGTTCTTTTGTTCTGAGCACTCTCACGTTTCCCGCCTT
Source organism: Onychomys arenicola (assembly GCA_949786405.1). Lineage (NCBI taxonomy): Eukaryota > Metazoa > Chordata > Mammalia > Rodentia > Cricetidae > Onychomys > Onychomys arenicola. Next base: position 406,200 of record CATKUM010000111.1, read on the forward strand.
ATTCGAGACTCTAGAAAGCAAGAGCGTGCTTCTTGCTCTAAAGCCGAGTGTGTTTCATGGATGAGAAGTGTGCTGTGTGTTTCCCTTCAGAAACGGAGTTAAATGCCAGGCTCTGTGTCTTCCTACAAGCGAGACTTCGTTTCAGGTAAACGCAGTCACTTTTCAGCTCAAACGAAGCTATATTGTACACGAAGCTCACACGTTTCTCGCTCTTAACTGAAACGCATTGGATGTTAGAGGGCCTGTGGTTTGTATCAGTTTCAGAAGCAGAGTTGAACTAGATATGGTCCGTGTGTGTAGGAAACACAGTTCTTTTGTTCTGAGCACTCTCACGTTTCCCGCCTTATTCGAGACTCTAGAAAGCAAGAGCGTGCTTCTTGCTCTAAAGCAGAGTGTGTTTCATGGATGAGAAGTGTGCTGTGTGTTTCCCTTCAGAAACGGAGTTAAATGCCAGGCTCTGTGTCTTCCTACAAGCGAGACTTCGTTTCAGGTAAACGCAGTCACTTTTCAGCTCAAACGAAGCTATATTGTACACGAAGCTCACACGTTTCTCGCTCTTAACTGAAACGCATTGGATGTTAGAGGGCCTGTGGTTTGTATCAGTTTCAGAAGCAGAGATGAACTAGATATGGTCAGTGTGTGTAGGAAACACAGTTCTTTTGTTCTGAGCACTATCACGTTTCCCGCCTTATTAGAGTCTCTAGAAAGCAAGAGCGTGCTTCTTGCTCTAAAGCAGAGTGTGTTTCATGGATGAGAAGTGTGCTGTGTGTTTCCCTTCAGAAACGGAGTTAAATGCCAGGCTCTGTGTCTTCCTACAAGCGAGACTTCGTTTCAGGTAAACGCAGTCACTTTTCAGCTCAAACGAAGCTATATTGTACACGAAGCTCACACGTTTCTCGCTCTTAACTGAAACGCATTGGATGTTAGAGGGCCTGTGGTTTGTATCAGTTTCAGAAGCAGAGTTGAACTAGATATGGTCCGTGTGTGTAGGAAACACAGTTCTTTTGTTCTGAGCACTCTCACGTTTCCCGCCTTATTCGAGACTCTAGAAAGCAAGAGCGTGCTTCTTGCTCTAAAGCAGAGTGTGTTTCATGGATGAGAAGTGTGCTGTGTGTTTCCCTTCAGAAACGGAGTTAAATGCCAGGCTCTGTGTCTTCCTACAAGCGAGACTTCGTTTCAGGTAAACGCAGTCACTTTTCAGCTCAAACGAAGCTATATTGTACACGAAGCTCACTTGTTTCTCGCTCTTAACTGAAACGCATTGGATGTTAGAAGGCCTGTGATTTGTATCAGTTTCAGAAGCAGAGTTGAACTAGATATGGTCCGTGTGTGTAGGAAACACAGTTCTTTTGTTCTGAGCACTCTCACGTTTCCCACATTATTAGAGACTCTAGAAAGCAAGAGCGTGCTTCTTGCTCTAAAGCAGAGTGTGTTTCATGGATGAGAAGTGTGCTGTGTGTTTCCCTTCAGAAACGGAGTTAAATGCCAGGCTCTGTGTCTTCCTACAAGCGAGACTTCGTTTCAGGTAAACGCAGTCACTTTTCAGCTCAAACGAAGCTATATTGTACACGAAGCTCACACGTTTCTCGCTCTTAACTGAAACGCATTGGATGTTAGAGGGCCTGTGGTTTGTATCAGTTTCAGAAGCAGAGTTGAACTAGATATGGTCCGTGTGTGTAGGAAACACAGTTCTTTTGTTCTGAGCACTCTCACGTTTCCCGCCTTATTAGAGACTCTAGAAAGCAAGAGCGTGCTTCTTGCTCTAAAGCAGAGTGTGTTTCATGGATGAGAAGTGTGCTGTGTGTTTCCCTTCAGAAACGGAGTTAAATGCCAGGCTCTGTGTCTTCCTACAAGCGAGACTTTGTTTCAGGTAAACGCAGTCACTTTTCAGCTCAAACGAAGCTATATTGTACACGAAGCTCACACGTTTCTCGCTCTTAACTGAAACGCATTGGATGTTAGAGGGCCTGTGGTTTGTATCAGTTTCAGAAGCAGAGTTGAACTAGATATGGTCCGTGTGTGTAGGAAACACAGTTCTTTTGTTCTGAGCACTCTCACGTTTCCCGCCTTATTAGAGACTCTAGAAAGCAAGAGCATGCTTCTTGCTCTAAAGCAGAGTGTGTTTCATGGATGAGAAGTGTGCTGTGTGTTTCCCTTCAGAAACGGAGTTAAATGCCAGGCTCTGTGTCTTCCTACAAGCGAGACTTCGTTTCAGGTAAACGCAGTCACTTTTCAGCTCAAACGAAGCTATATTGTACACGAAGCTCACACGTTTCTCGCTCTTAACTGAAACGCATTGGATGTTAGAGGGCCTGTGGTTTGTATCAGTTTCAGAAGCAGAGTTGAACTAGATATGGTCCGTGTGTGTAGGAAACACAGTTCTTTTGTTCTGAGCACTCTCACGTTTCCCGCCTTATTCGAGACTCTAGAAAGCAAGAGCGTGCTTCTTGCTCTAAAGCAGAGTGTGTTTCATGGATGAGAAGTGTGCTGTGTGTTTCCCTTCAGAAACGGAGTTAAATGCCAGGCTCTGTGTCTTCCTACAAGCGAGACTTCGTTTCAGGTAAACGCAGTCACTTTTCAGCTCAAACGAAGCTATATTGTACACGAAGCTCACACGTTTCTCGCTCTTAACTGAAACGCATTGGATGTTAGAAGGCCTGTGATTTGTATCAGTTTCAGAAGCAGAGTTGAACTAGATATGGTCCGTGTGTGTAGGAAACACAGTTCTTTTGTTCTGAGCACTCTCACGTTTCCCACATTATTAGAGACTCTAGAAAGCAAGAGCGTGCTTCTTGCTCTAAAGCAGAGTGTGTTTCATGGATGAGAAGTGTGCTGTGTGTTTCCCTTCAGAAACGGAGTTAAATGCCAGGCTCTGTGTCTTCCTACAAGCGAGACTTCGTTTCAGGTAAACGCAGTCACTTTTCAGCTCAAACGAAGCTATATTGTACACGAAGCTCACACGTTTCTCGCTCTTAACTGAAACGCATTGGATGTTAGAGGGCCTGTGGTTTGTATCAGTTTCAGAAGCAGAGTTGAACTAGATATGGTCCGTGTGTGTAGGAAACACAGTTCTTTTGTTCTGAGCACTCTCACGTTTCCCGCCTTATTAGAGACTCTAGAAAGCAAGAGCGTGCTTCTTGCTCTAAAGCAGAGTGTGTTTCATGGATGAGAAGTGTGCTGTGTGTTTCCCTTCAGAAACGGAGTTAAATGCCAGGCTCTGTGTCTTCCTACAAGCGAGACTTCGTTTCAGGTAAACGCAGTCACTTTTCAGCTCAAACGAAGCTATATTGTACACGAAGCTCACACGTTTCTCGCTCTTAACTGAAACGCATTGGATGTTAGAGGGCCTGTGGTTTGTATCAGTTTCAGAAGCAGAGTTGAACTAGATATGGTCCGTGTGTGTAGGAAACACAGTTCTTTTGTTCTGAGCACTCTCACGTTTCCCGCCTTATTAGAGACTCTAGAAAGCAAGAGCATGCTTCTTGCTCTAAAGCAGAGTGTGTTTCATGGATGAGAAGTGTGCTGTGTGTTTCCCTTCAGAAACGGAGTTAAATGCCAGGCTCTGTGTCTTCCTACAAGCGAGACTTCGTTTCAGGTAAACGCAGTCACTTTTCAGCTCAAACGAAGCTATATTGTACACGAAGCTCACACGTTTCTCGCTCTTAACTGAAACGCATTGGATGTTAGAGGGCCTGTGGTTTGTATCAGTTTCAGAAGCAGAGTTGAACTAGATATGGTCCGTGTGTGTAGGAAACACAGTTCTTTTGTTCTGAGCACTCTCACGTTTCCCGCCTTATTAGAGACTCTAGAAAGCAAGAGCGTGCTTCTTGCTCTAAAGCAGAGTGTGTTTCATGGATGAGAAGTGTGCTGTGTGTTTCCCTTCAGAAACAGAGTTAAATGCCAGGCTCTGTGTCTTCCTACAAGCGAGACTTCGTTTCAGGTAAACGCAGTCACTTTTCAGCTCAAACGAAGCTATATTGTACACGAAGCTCACACGTTTCTCGCTCTTAACTGAAACGCATTGGATGTTAGAGGGCCTGTGGTTTGTATCAGTTTCAGAAGCAGAGTTGAACTAGATATGGTCCGTGTGTGTAGGAAACACAGTTCTTTTGTTCTGAGCACTCTCACGTTTCCCGCCTTATTAGAGACTCTAGAAAGCAAGAGCGTGCTTCTTGCTCTAAAGCAGAGTGTGTTTCATGGATGAGAAGTGTGCTGTGTGTTTCCCTTCAGAAACGGAGTTAAATGCCAGGCTCTGTGTCTTCCTACAAGCGAGACTTCGTTTCAGGTAAACGCAGTCACTTTTCAGCTCAAACGAAGCTATATTGTACACGAAGCTCACACGTTTCTCGCTCTTAACTGAAACGCATTGGATGTTAGAGGGCCTGTGGTTTGTATCAGTTTCAGAAGCAGAGTTGAACTAGATATGGTCCGTGTGTGTAGGAAACACAGTTCTTTTGTTCTGAGCACTCTCACGTTTCCCGCCTTATTAGAGACTCTAGAAAGCAAGAGCGTGCTTCTTGCTCTAAAGCAGAGTGTGTTTCATGGATGAGAAGTGTGCTGTGTGTTTCCCTTCAGAAACGGAGTTAAATGCCAGGCTCTGTGTCTTCCTACAAGCGAGACTTCGTTTCAGGTAAACGCAGTCACTTTTCAGCTCAAACGAAGCTATATTGTACACGAAGCTCACACGTTTCTCGCTCTTAACTGAAACGCATTGGATGTTAGAGGGCCTGTGGTTTGTATCAGTTTCAGAAGCAGAGTTGAACTAGATATGGTCCGTGTGTGTAGGAAACACAGTTCTTTTGTTCTGAGCACTCTCACGTTTCCCGCCTTATTCGAGACTCTAGAAAGCAAGAGCGTGCTTCTTGCTCTAAAGCAGAGTGTGTTTAATGGATGAGAAGTGTGCTGTGTGTTTCCCTTCAGAAACGGAGTTAAATGCCAGGCTCTGTGTCTTCCTACAAGCGAGACTTCGTTTCAGGTAAACGCAGTCACTTTTCAGCTCAAACGAAGCTATATTGTACACGAAGCTCACACGTTTCTCGCTCTTAACTGAAACGCATTGGATGTTAGAGGGCCTGTGGTTTGTATCAGTTTCAGAAGCAGAGTTGAACTAGATATGGTCCGTGTGTGTAGGAAACACAGTTCTTTTGTTCTGAGCACTCTCACGTTTCCCGCCTTATTAGAGACTCTAGAAAGCAAGAGCGTGCTTCTTGCTCTAAAGCAGAGTGTGTTTCATGGATGAGAAGTGTGCTGTGTGTTTCCCTTCAGAAACGGAGTTAAATGCCAGGCTCTGTGTCTTCCTACAAGCGAGACTTCGTTTCAGGTAAACGCAGTCACTTTTCAGCTCAAACGAAGCTATATTGTACACGAAGCTCACACGTTTCTCGCTCTTAACTGAAACGCATTGGATGTTAGAGGGCCTGTGGTTTGTATCAGTTTCAGAAGCAGAGTTGAACTAGATATGGTCCGTGTGTGTAGGAAACACAGTTCTTTTGTTCTGAGCACTCTCACGTTTCCCGCCTTATTAGAGACTCTAGAAAGCAAGAGCGTGCTTCTTGCTCTAAAGCAGAGTGTGTTTCATGGATGAGAAGTGTGCTGTGTGTTTCCCTTCAGAAACGGAGTTAAATGCCAGGCTCTGTGTCTTCCTACAAGCGAGACTTCGTTTCAGGTAAACGCAGTCACTTTTCAGCTCAAACGAAGCTATATTGTACACGAAGCTCACACGTTTCTCGCTCTTAACTGAAACGCATTGGATGTTAGAGGGCCTGTGGTTTGTATCAGTTTCAGAAGCAGAGTTGAACTAGATATGGTCCGTGTGTGTAGGAAACACAGTTCTTTTGTTCTGAGCACTCTCACGTTTCCCGCCTTATTAGAGACTCTAGAAAGCAAGAGCGTGCTTCTTGCTCTAAAGCAGAGTGTGTTTCATGGATGAGAAGTGTGCTGTGTGTTTCCCTTCAGAAACGGAGTTAAATGCCAGGCTCTGTGTCTTCCTACAAGCGAGACTTCGTTTCAGGTAAACGCAGTCACTTTTCAGCTCAAACGAAGCTATATTGTACACGAAGCTCACACGTTTCTCGCTCTTAACTGAAACGCATTGGATGTTAGAGGGCCTGTGGTTTGTATCAGTTTCAGAAGCAGAGTTGAACTAGATATGGTCCGTGTGTGTAGGAAACACAGTTCTTTTGTTCTGAGCACTCTCACGTTTCCCGCCTTATTAGAGACTCTAGAAAGCAAGAGCATGCTTCTTGCTCTAAAGCAGAGTGTGTTTCATGGATGAGAAGTGTGCTGTGTGTTTCCCTTCAGAAACGGAGTTAAATGCCAGGCTCTGTGTCTTCCTACAAGCGAGACTTCGTTTCAGGTAAACGCAGTCACTTTTCAGCTCAAACGAAGCTATATTGTACACGAAGCTCACACGTTTCTCGCTCTTAACTGAAACGCATTGGATGTTAGAGGGCCTGTGGTTTGTATCAGTTTCAGAAGCAGAGTTGAACTAGATATGGTCCGTGTGTGTAGGAAACACAGTTCTTTTGTTCTGAGCACTCTCACGTTTCCCGCCTTATTCGAGACTCTAGAAAGCAAGAGCGTGCTTCTTGCTCTAAAGCAGAGTGTGTTTCATGGATGAGAAGTGTGCTGTGTGTTTCCCTTCAGAAACGGAGTTAAATGCCAGGCTCTGTGTCTTCCTACAAGCGAGACTTCGTTTCAGGTAAACGCAGTCACTTTTCAGCTCAAACGAAGCTATATTGTACACGAAGCTCACACGTTTCTCGCTCTTAACTGAAACGCATTGGATGTTAGAGGGCCTGTGGTTTGTATCAGTTTCAGAAGCAGAGTTGAACTAGATATGGTCCGTGTGTGTAGGAAACACAGTTCTTTTGTTCTGAGCACCCTCAAGTTTCCCGCCTTATTAGAGATTCTAGAAAGCAAGAGCGTGCTTCTTGCTCTAAAGCAGAGTGTGTTTCATGGATGAGAAGTGTGCTGTGTGTTTCCCTTCAGAAACGGAGTTAAATGCCAGGCTCTGTGTCTTCGTACAAGCGAGACTTCGTTTCAGGTAAACGCAGTCACTTTTCAGCTCAAACGAAGCTATATTGTACACGAAGCTCACACGTTTCTCGCTCTTAACTGAAACGCATTGGATGTTAGAGGGCCTGTGGTTTGTATCAGTTTCAGAAGCAGAGTTGAACTAGATATGGTCCGTGTGTGTAGGAAACACAGTTCTTTTGTTCTGAGCACTCTCACGTTTCCCGCCTTATTCGAGACTCTAGAAAGCAAGAGCGTGCTTCTTGCTCTAAAGCAGAGTGTGTTTCATGGATGAGAAGTGTGCTGTGTGTTTCCCTTCAGAAACGGAGTTAAATGCCAGGCTCTGTGTCTTCCTACAAGCGAGACTTCGTTTCAGGTAAACGCAGTCACTTTTCAGCTCAAACGAAGCTATATTGTACACGAAGCTCACACGTTTCTCGCTCTTAACTGAAACGCATTGGATGTTAGAGGGCCTGTGGTTTGTATCAGTTTCAGAAGCAGAGTTGAACTAGATATGGTCCGTGTGTGTAGGAAACACAGTTCTTTTGTTCTGAGCACTCTCACGTTTCCCGCCTTATTCGAGACTCTAGAAAGCAAGAGCGTGCTTCTTGCTCTAAAGCAGAGTGTGTTTCATGGATGAGAAGTGTGCTGTGTGTTTCCCTTCAGAAACGGAGTTAAATGCCAGGCTCTGTGTCTTCCTACAAGCGAGACTTCGTTTCAGGTAAACGCAGTCACTTTTCAGCTCAAACGAAGCTATATTGTACACGAAGCTCACACGTTTCTCGCTCTTAACTGAAACGCATTGGATGTTAGAGGGCCTGTGGTTTGTATCAGTTTCAGAAGCAGAGTTGAACTAGATATGGTCCGTGTGTGTAGGAAACACAGTTCTTTTGTTCTGAGCACTCTCACGTTTCCCGCCTTATTCGAGACTATAGAAAGCAAGAGCGTGCTTCTTGCTCTAAAGCAGAGTGTGTTTCATGGATGAGAAGTGTGCTGTGTGTTTCCCTTCAGAAACGGAGTTAAATGCCAGGCTCTGTGTCTTCCTACAAGCGAGACTTCGTTTCAGGTAAACGCAGTCACTTTTCAGCTCAAACGAAGCTATATTGTACACGAAGCTCACACGTTTCTCGCTCTTAACTGAAACGCATTGGATGTTCGAGGGCCTGTGGTTTGTATCAGTTTCAGAAGCAGAGTTGAACTAGATATGGTCCGTGTGTGTAGGAAACACAGTTCTTTTGTTCTGAGCACTCTCACGTTTCCCGCCTTATTCGAGACTCTAGAAAGCAAGAGCGTGCTTCTTGCTCTAAAGCAGAGTGTGTTTCATGGATGAGAAGTGTGCTGTGTGTTTCCCTTCAGAAACGGAGTTAAATGCCAGGCTCTGTGTCTTCCTACAAGCGAGACTTCGTTTCAGGTAAACGCAGTCACTTTTCAGCTCAAACGAAGCTATATTGTACACGAAGCTCACACGTTTCTCGCTCTTAACTGAAACGCATTGGATGTTAGAGGGCCTGTGGTTTGTATCAGTTTCAGAAGCAGAGTTGAACTAGATATGGTCCGTGTGTGTAGGAAACACAGTTCTTTTGTTCTGAGCACTCTCAAGTTTCCCGCCTTATTAGAGACTCTAGAAAGCAAGAGCGTGCTTCTTGCTCTAAAGCAGAGTGTGTTTCATGGATGAGAAGTGTGCTGTGTGTTTCCCTTCAGAAACGGAGTTAAATGCCAGGCTCTGTGTCTTCCTACAAGCGAGACTTCGTTTCAGGTAAACGCAGTCACTTTTCAGCTCAAACGAAGCTATATTGTACACGAAGCTCACACGTTTCTCGCTCTTAACTGAAACGCATTGGATGTTAGAGGGCCTGTGGTTTGTATCAGTTTCAGAAGCAGAGTTGAACTAGATATGGTCCGTGTGTGTAGGAAACACAGTTCTTTTGTTCTGAGCACTCTCACGTTTCCCGCCTTATTAGAGACTCTAGAAAGCAAGAGCGTGCTTCTTGCTCTAAAGCAGAGTGTGTTTCATGGATGAGAAGTGTGCTGTGTGTTTCCCTTCAGAAACGGAGTTAAATGCCAGGCCCTGTGTCTTCCTACAAGCGAGACTTCGTTTCAGGTAAACGCAGTCACTTTTCAGCTCAAACGAAGCTATATTGTACACGAAGCTCACACGTTTCTCGCTCTTAACTGAAACGCATTGGATGTTAGAGGGCCTGTGGTTTGTATCAGTTTCAGAAGCAGAGTTGAACTAGATATGGTCCGTGTGTGTAGGAAACACAGTTCTTTTGTTCTGAGCACTCTCACGTTTCCCGCCTTATTAGAGACTCTAGAAAGCAAGAGCGTGCTTCTTGCTCTAAAGCCGAGTGTGTTTCATGGATGAGAAGTGTGCTGTGTGTTTCCCTTCAGAAACGGAGTTAAATGCCAGGCTCTGTGTCTTCCTACAAGCGAGACTTCGTTTCAGGTAAACGCAGTCACTTTTCAGCTCAAACGAAGCTATATTGTACACGAAGCTCACACGTTTCTCGCTCTTAACTGAAACGCATTGGATGTTAGAGGGCCTGTGGTTTGTATCAGTTTCAGAAGCAGAGTTGAACTAGATATGGTCCGTGTGTGTAGGAAACACAGTTCTTTTGTTCTGAGCACCCTCAAGTTTCCCGCCTTATTAGAGACTCTAGAAAGCAAGAGCGTGCTTCTTGCTCTAAAGCAGAGTGTGTTTCATGGATGAGAACTGTGCTGTGTGTTTCCCTTCAGAAACGGAGTTAAATGCCAGGCTCTGTGTCTTCCTACAAGCGAGACTTCGTTTCAGGTAAACGCAGTCACTTTTCAGCTCAAACGAAGCTATATTGTACACGAAGCTCACACGTTTCTCGCTCTTAACTGAAACGCATTGGATGTTAGAGGGCCTGTGGTTTGTATCAGTTTCAGAAGCAGAGTTGAACTAGATATGGTCCGTGTGTGTAGGAAACACAGTTCTTTTGTTCTGAGCACTCTCACGTTTCCCGCCTTATTAGAGACTCTAGAAAGCAAGAGCGTGCTTCTTGCTCTAAAGCAGAGTGTGTTTCATGGATGAGAAGTGTGCTGTGTGTTTCCCTTCAGAAACGGAGTTAAATGCCAGGCTCTGTGTCTTCGTACAAGCGAGACTTCGTTTCAGGTAAACGCAGTCACTTTTCAGCTCAAACGAAGCTATATTGTACACGAAGCTCACACGTTTCTCGCTCTTAACTGAAACGCATTGGATGTTAGAGGGCCTGTGGTTTGTATCAGTTTCAGAAGCAGAGTTGAACTAGATATGGTCCGTGTGTGTAGGAAACACAGTTCTTTTGTTCTGAGCACTCTCACGTTTCCCGCCTTATTCGAGACTCTAGAAAGCAAGAGCGTGCTTCTTGCTCTAAAGCAGAGTGTGTTTCATGGATGAGAAGTGTGCTGTGTGTTTCCCTTCAGAAACGGAGTTAAATGCCAGGCTCTGTGTCTTCCTACAAGCGAGACTTCGTTTCAGGTAAACGCAGTCACTTTTCAGCTCAAACGAAGCTATATTGTACACGAAGCTCACACGTTTCTCGCTCTTAACTGAAACGCATTGGATGTTAGAGGGCCTGTGGTTTGTATCAGTTTCAGAAGCAGAGTTGAACTAGATATGGTCCGTGTGTGTAGGAAACACAGTTCTTTTGTTCTGAGCACTCTCACGTTTCCCGCCTTATTCGAGACTCTAGAAAGCAAGAGCGTGCTTCTTGCTCTAAAGCAGAGTGTGTTTCATGGATGAGAAGTGTGCTGTGTGTTTCCCTTCAGAAACGGAGTTAAATGCCAGGCTCTGTGTCTTCCTACAAGCGAGACTTCGTTTCAGGTAAACGCAGTCACTTTTCAGCTCAAACGAAGCTATATTGTACACGAAGCTCACACGTTTCTCGCTCTTAACTGAAACGCATTGGATGTTAGAGGGCCTGTGGTTTGTATCAGTTTCAGAAGCAGAGTTGAACTAGATATGGTCCGTGTGTGTAGGAAACACAGTTCTTTTGTTCTGAGCACTCTCACGTTTCCCGCCTTATTCGAGACTCTAGAAAGCAAGAGCGTGCTTCTTGCTCTAAAGCAGAGTGTGTTTCATGGATGAGAAGTGTGCTGTGTGTTTCCCTTCAGAAACGGAGTTAAATGCCAGGCTCTGTGTCTTCCTACAAGCGAGACTTCGTTTCAGGTAAACGCAGTCACTTTTCAGCTCAAACGAAGCTATATTGTACACGAAGCTCACACGTTTCTCGCTCTTAACTGAAACGCATTGGATGTTAGAGGGCCTGTGGTTTGTATCAGTTTCAGAAGCAGAGTTGAACTAGATATGGTCCGTGTGTGTAGGAAACACAGTTCTTTTGTTCTGAGCACTCTCAAGTTTCCCGCCTTATTAGAGACTCTAGAAAGCAAGAGCGTGCTTCTTGCTCTAAAGCAGAGTGTGTTTCATGGATGAGAAGTGTGCTGTGTGTTTCCCTTCAGAAACGGAGTTAAATGCCAGGCCCTGTGTCTTCCTACAAGCGAGACTTCGTTTCAGGTAAACGCAGTCACTTTTCAGCTCAAACGAAGCTATATTGTACACGAAGCTCACACGTTTCTCGCTCTTAACTGAAACGCATTGGATGTTAGAGGGCCTGTGGTTTGTATCAGTTTCAGAAGCAGAGTTGAACTAGATATGGTCCGTGTGTGTAGGAAACACAGTTCTTTTGTTCTGAGCACTCTCACGTTTCCCGCCTTATTAGAGACTCTAGAAAGCAAGAGCGTGCTTCTTGCTCTAAAGCAGAGTGTGTTTCATGGATGAGAAGTGTGCTGTGTGTTTCCCTTCAGAAACGGAGTTAAATGCCAGGCCCTGTGTCTTCCTACAAGCGAGACTTCGTTTCAGGTAAACGCACTCACTTTTCAGCTCAAACGAAGCTATATTGTACACGAAGCTCACACGTTTCTCGCTCTTAACTGAAACGCATTGGATGTTAGAGGGCCTGTGGTTTGTATCAGTTTCAGAAGCAGAGTTGAACTAGATATGGTCCGTGTGTGTAGGAAACACAGTTCTTTTGTTCTGAGCACTCTCACGTTTCCCGCCTTATTAGAGACTCTAGAAAGCAAGAGCGTGCTTCTTGCTCTAAAGCCGAGTGTGTTTCATGGATGAGAAGTGTGCTGTGTGTTTCCCTTCAGAAACGGAGTTAAATGCCAGGCTCTGTGTCTTCCTACAAGCGAGACTTCGTTTCAGGTAAACGCAGTCACTTTTCAGCTCAAACGAAGCTATATTGTACACGAAGCTCACACGTTTCTCGCTCTTAACTGAAACGCATTGGATGTTAGAGGGCCTGTGGTTTGTATCAGTTTCAGAAGCAGAGTTGAACTAGATATGGTCCGTGTGTGTAGGAAACACAGTTCTTTTGTTCAGAGCACTCTCACGTTTCCCGCCATATTAGAGACTCTAGAAAGCAAGAGCGTGCTTCTTGCTCTAAAGCAGAGTGTGTTTCATGGATGAGAAGTGTGCTGTGTGTTTCCCTTCAGAAACGGAGTTAAATGCCAGGCCCTGTGTCTTCCTACAAGCGAGACTTCGTTTCAGGTAAACGCAGTCACTTTTCAGCTCAAACGAAGCTATATTGTACACGAAGCTCACACGTTTCTCGCTCTTAACTGAAACGCATTGGATGTTAGAGGGCCTGTGGTTTGTATCAGTTTCAGAAGCAGAGTTGAACTAGATATGGTCCGTGTGTGTAGGAAACACAGTTCTTTTGTTCTGAGCACTCTCACGTTTCCCGCCTTATTAGAGACTCTAGAAAGCAAGAGCGTGCTTCTTGCTCTAAAGCAGAGTGTGTTTCATGGATGAGAAGTGTGCTGTGTGTTTCCCTTCAGAAACGGAGTTAAATGCCAGGCCCTGTGTCTTCCTACAAGCGAGACTTCGTTTCAGGTAAACGCACTCACTTTTCAGCTCAAACGAAGCTATATTGTACACGAAGCTCACACGTTTCTCGCTCTTAACTGAAACGCATTGGATGTTAGAGGGCCTGTGGTTTGTATCAGTTTCAGAAGCAGAGTTGAACTAGATATGGTCCGTGTGTGTAGGAAACACAGTTCTTTTGTTCTGAGCACTCTCACGTTTCCCGCCTTATTAGAGACTCTAGAAAGCAAGAGCGTGCTTCTTGCTCTAAAGCCGAGTGTGTTTCATGGATGAGAAGTGTGCTGTGTGTTTCCCTTCAGAAACGGAGTTAAATGCCAGGCTCTGTGTCTTCCTACAAGCGAGACTTCGTTTCAGGTAAACGCAGTCACTTTTCAGCTCAAACGAAGCTATATTGTACACGAAGCTCACACGTTTCTCGCTCTTAACTGAAACGCATTGGATGTTAGAGGGCCTGTGGTTTGTATCAGTTTCAGAAGCAGAGTTGAACTAGATATGGTCCGTGTGTGTAGGAAACACAGTTCTTTTGTTCAGAGCACTCTCACGTTTCCCGCCATATTAGAGACTCTAGAAAGCAAGAGCGTGCTTCTTGCTCTAAAGCAGAGTGTGTTTCATGGATGAGAAGTGTGCTGTGTGTTTCCCTTCAGAAACGGAGTTAAATGCCAGGCCCTGTGTCTTCCTACAAGCGAGACTTCGTTTCAGGTAAACGCAGTCACTTTTCAGCTCAAACGAAGCTATATTGTACACGAAGCTCACACGTTTCTCGCTCTTAACTGAAACGCATTGGATGTTAGAGGGCCTGTGGTTTGTATCAGTTTCAGAAGCAGAGTTGAACTAGATATGGTCCGTGTGTGTAGGAAACACAGTTCTTTTGTTCTGAGCACTCTCACGTTTCCCGCCTTATTAGAGACTCTAGAAAGCAAGAGCGTGCTTCTTGCTCTAAAGCAGAGTGTGTTTCATGGATGAGAAGTGTGCTGTGTGTTTCCCTTCAGAAACGGAGTTAAATGCCAGGCCCTGTGTCTTCCTACAAGCGAGACTTCGTTTCAGGTAAACGCACTCACTTTTCAGCTCAAACGAAGCTATATTGTACACGAAGCTCACACGTTTCTCGCTCTTAACTGAAACGCATTGGATGTTAGAGGGCCTGTGGTTTGTATCAGTTTCAGAAGCAGAGTTGAACTAGATATGGTCCGTGTGTGTAGGAAACACAGTTCTTTTGTTCTGAGCACTCTCACGTTTCCCGCCTTATTAGAGACTCTAGAAAGCAAGAGCGTGCTTCTTGCTCTAAAGCCGAGTGTGTTTCATGGATGAGAAGTGTGCTGTGTGTTTCCCTTCAGAAACGGAGTTAAATGCCAGGCTCTGTGTCTTCCTACAAGCGAGACTTCGTTTCAGGTAAACGCAGTCACTTTTCAGCTCAAACGAAGCTATATTGTACACGAAGCTCACACGTTTCTCACTCTTAACTGAAACGCATTGGATGTTAGAGGGCCTGTGGTTTGTATCAGTTTTAAAAGCAGAGTTGAACTAGATATGGTCCGTGTGTGTAGGAAACACAGTTCTTTTGTTCTGAGCACTCTCACGTTTCCCGCCTTATTAGAGACTCTAGAAAGCAAGAGCGTGCTTCTTGCTCTAAAGCAGAGTGTGTTTCATGGATGAGAACTGTGCTGTGTGTTTCCCTTCAGAAACGGAGTTAAATGCCAGGCTCTGCGTCTTCCTACAAGCGAGACTTCGTTTCAGGTAAACGCAGTCACTTTTCAGCTCAAACGAAGCTATATTGTACACGAAGCTCACACGTTTCTCGCTCTTAACTGAAACGCATTGGATGTTAGAGGGCCTGTGGTTTGTATCAGTTTCAGAAGCAGAGTTGAACTAGATATGGTCCGTGTGTGTAGGAAACACAGTTCTTTTGTTCTGAGCACTCTCACGTTTCCCGCCTTATTAGAGACTCTAGAAAGCAAGAGCGTGCTTCTTGCTCTAAAGCAGAGTGTGTTTCATGGATGAGAAGTGTGCTGTGTGTTTCCCTTCAGAAACGGAGTTAAATGCCAGGCTCTGTGTCTTCCTACAAGCGAGACTTCGTTTCAGGTAAACGCAGTCACTTTTCAGCTCAAACGAAGCTATATTGTACACGAAGCTCACACGTTTCTCGCTCTTAACTGAAACGCATTGGATGTTAGAGGGCCTGTGGTTTGTATCAGTTTCAGAAGCAGAGTTGAACTAGATATGGTCCGTGTGTGTAGGAAACACAGTTCTTTTGTTCTGAGCACTCTCACGTTTCCCGCCTTATTAGAGACTCTAGAAAGCAAGAGCGTGCTTCTTGCTCTAAAGCAGAGTGTGTTTCATGGATGAGAAGTGTGCTGTGTGTTTCCCTTCAGAAACGGAGTTAAATGCCAGGCTCTGTGTCTTCCTACAAGCGAGACTTCGTTTCAGGTAAACGCAGTCACTTTTCAGCTCAAACGAAGCTATATTGTACACGAAGCTCACACGTTTCTCGCTCTTAACTGAAACGCATTGGATGTTCGAGGGCCTGTGGTTTGTATCAGTTTCAGAAGCAGAGTTGAACTAGATATGGTCCGTGTGTGTAGGAAACACAGTTCTTTTGTTCTGAGCACTCTCACGTTTCCCGCCTTATTCGAGACTCTAGAAAGCAAGAGCGTGCTTCTTGCTCTAAAGCAGAGTGTGTTTCATGGATGAGAAGTGTGCTGTGTGTTTCCCTTCAGAAACGGAGTTAAATGCCAGGCTCTGTGTCTTCCTACAAGCGAGACTTCGTTTCAGGTAAACGCAGTCACTTTTCAGCTCAAACGAAGCTATATTGTACACGAAGCTCACACGTTTCTCGCTCTTAACTGAAACGCATTGGATGTTAGAGGGCCTGTGGTTTGTATCAGTTTCAGAAGCAGAGTTGAACTAGATATGGTCCGTGTGTGTAGGAAACACAGTTCTTTTGTTCTGAGCACTCTCAAGTTTCCTGCCTTATTCGAGACTCTAGAAAGCAAGAGCGTGCTTCTTGCTCTAAAGCAGAGTGTGTTTCATGGATGAGAAGTGTGCTGTGTGTTTCCCTTCAGAAACGGAGTTAAATGCCAGGCCCTGTGTCTTCCTACAAGCGAGACTTCGTTTCAGGTAAACGCAGTCACTTTTCAGCTCAAACGAAGCTATATTGTACACGAAGCTCACACGTTTCTCGCTCTTAACTGAAACGCATTGGATGTTAGAGGGCCTGTGGTTTGTATCAGTTTCAGAAGCAGAGTTGAACTAGATATGGTCCGTGTGTGTAGGAAACACAGTTCTTTTGTTCTGAGCACTCTCACGTTTCCCGCCTTATTAGAGACTCTAGAAAGCAAGAGCGTGCTTCTTGCTCTAAAGCAGAGTGTGTTTCATGGATGAGAAGTGTGCTGTGTGTTTCCCTTCAGAAACGGAGTTAAATGCCAGGCTCTGTGTCTTCCTACAAGCGAGACTTCGTTTCAGGTAAACGCAGTCACTTTTCAGCTCAAACGAAGCTATATTGTACACGAAGCTCACACGTTTCTCGCTCTTAACTGAAACGCATTGGATGTTAGAGGGCCTGTGGTTTGTATCAGTTTCAGAAGCAGAGTTGAACTAGATATGGTCCGTGTGTGTAGGAAACACAGTTCTTTTGTTCTGAGCACTCTCACGTTTCCCGCCTTATTAGAGACTCTAGAAAGCAAGAGCGTGCTTCTTGCTCTAAAGCAGAGTGTGTTTCATGGATGAGAAGTGTGCTGTGTGTTTCCCTTCAGAAACGGAGTTAAATGCCAGGCTCTGTGTCTTCCTACAAGCGAGACTTCGTTTCAGGTAAACGCAGTCACTTTTCAGCTCAAACGAAGTGATATTGTACACGAAGCTCACACGTTTCTCGCTCTTAACTGAAACGCATTGGATGTTAGAGGGCCTGTGGTTTGTATCAGTTTCAGAAGCAGAGTTGAACTAGATATGGTCAGTGTGTGTAGGAAACACAGTTCTTTTGTTCTGAGCACTCTCACGTTTCCCGCCTTATTAGAATCTCTAGAAAGCAAGAGCGTGCTTCTTGCTCTAAAGCAGAGTGTGTTTCATGGATGAGAAGTGTGCTGTGTGTTTCCCTTCAGAAACGGAGTTAAATGCCAGGCTCTGTGTCTTCCTACAAGCGAGACTTCGTTTCAGGTAAACGCAGTCACTTTTCAGCTCAAACGAAGCTATATTGTACACGAAGCTCACACGTTTCTCGCTCTTAACTGAAACGCATTGGATGTTAGAGGGCCTGTGGTTTGTATCAGTTTCAGAAGCAGAGTTGAACTAGATATGGTCCGTGTGTGTAGGAAACACAGTTCTTTTGTTCTGAGCACTCTCACGTTTCCCGCCTTATTCGAGACTCTAGAAAGCAAGAGCGTGCTTCTTGCTCTAAAGCAGAGTGTGTTTCATGGATGAGAAGTGTGCTGTGTGTTTCCCTTCAGAAACGGAGTTAAATGCCAGGCTCTGTGTCTTCCTACAAGCGAGACTTCGTTTCAGGTAAACGCAGTCACTTTTCAGCTCAAACGAAGCTATATTGTACACGAAGCTCACTTGTTTCTCGCTCTTAACTGAAACGCATTGGATGTTAGAAGGCCTGTGATTTGTATCAGTTTCAGAAGCAGAGTTGAACTAGATATGGTCCGTGTGTGTAGGAAACACAGTTCTTTTGTTCTGAGCACTCTCACGTTTCCCACATTATTAGAGACTCTAGAAAGCAAGAGCGTGCTTCTTGCTCTAAAGCAGAGTATGTTTCATGGATGAGAAGTGTGCTGTGTGTTTCCCTTCAGAAACGGAGTTAAATGCCAGGCTCTGTGTCTTCCTACAAGCGAGACTTCGTTTCAGGTAAACGCAGTCACTTTTCAGCTCAAACGAAGCTATATTGTACACGAAGCTCACACGTTTCTCGCTCTTAACTGAAACGCATTGGATGTTAGAGGGCCTGTGGTTTGTATCAGTTTCAGAAGCAGAGTTGAACTAGATATGGTCCGTGTGTGTAGGAAACACAGTTCTTTTGTTCTGAGCACTCTCACGTTTCCCGCCTTATTAGAGACTCTAGAAAGCAAGAGCGTGCTTCTTGCTCTAAAGCAGAGTGTGTTTCATGGATGAGAAGTGTGCTGTGTGTTTCCCTTCAGAAACGGAGTTAAATGCCAGGCTCTGTGTCTTCCTACAAGCGAGACTTTGTTTCAGGTAAACGCAGTCACTTTTCAGCTCAAACGAAGCTATATTGTACACGAAGCTCACACGTTTCTCGCTCTTAACTGAAACGCATTGGATGTTAGAGGGCCTGTGGTTTGTATCAGTTTCAGAAGCAGAGTTGAACTAGATATGGTCCGTGTGTGTAGGAAACACAGTTCTTTTGTTCTGAGCACTCTCACGTTTCCCGCCTTATTAGAGACTCTAGAAAGCAAGAGCGTGCTTCTTGCTCTAAAGCAGAGTGTGTTTCATGGATGAGAAGTGTGCTGTGTGTTTCCCTTCAGAAACGGAGTTAAATGCCAGGCTCTGTGTCTTCCTACAAGCGAGACTTCGTTTCAGGTAAACGCAGTCACTTTTCAGCTCAAACGAAGCTATATTGTACACGAAGCTCACACGTTTCTCGCTCTTAACTGAAACGCATTGGATGTTAGAGGGCCTGTGGTTTGTATCAGTTTCAGAAGCAGAGTTGAACTAGATATGGTCCGTGTGTGTAGGAAACACAGTTCTTTTGTTCTGAGCACTCTCACGTTTCCCGCCTTATTAGAGACTCTAGAAAGCAATAGCGTGCTTCTTGCTCTAAAGCAGAGTGTGTTTCATGGATGAGAAGTGTGCTGTGTGTTTCCCTTCAGAAACGGAGTTAAATGCCAGGCTCTGTGTCTTCCTACAAGCGAGACTTCGTTTCAGGTAAACGCAGTCACTTTTCAGCTCAAACGAAGCTATATTGTACACGAAGCTCACACGTTTCTCGCTCTTAACTGAAACGCATTGGATGTTAGAGGGCCTGTGGTTTGTATCAGTTTCAGAAGCAGAGTTGAACTAGATATGGTCCGTGTGTGTAGGAAACACAGTTCTTTTGTTCTGAGCACTCTCACATTTCCCGCCTTATTCGAGACTCTAGAAAGCAAGAGCGTGCTTCTTGCTCTAAAGCAGAGTGTGTTTCATGGATGAGAAGTGTGCTGTGTGTTTCCCTTCAGAAACGGAGTTAAATGCCAGGCTCTGTGTCTTCCTACAAGCGAGACTTCGTTTCAGGTAAACGCAGTCACTTTTCAGCTCAAACGAAGCTATATTGTACACGAAGCTCACACGTTTCTCGCTCTTAACTGAAACGCATTGGATGTTAGAGGGCCTGTGGTTTGTATCAGTTTCAGAAGCAGAGTTGAACTAGATATGGTCCGTGTGTGTAGGAAACACAGTTCTTTTGTTCTGAGCACTCTCACGTTTCCCGCCTTATTCGAGACTCTAGAAAGCAAGAGCGTGCTTCTTGCTCTAAAGCCGAGTGTGTTTCATGGATGAGAAGTGTGCTGTGTGTTTCCCTTCAGAAACGGAGTTAAATGCCAGGCTCTGTGTCTTCCTACAAGCGAGACTTCGTTTCAGGTAAACGCAGTCACTTTTCAGCTCAAACGAAGCTATATTGTACACGAAGCTCACACGTTTCTCGCTCTTAACTGAAACGCATTGGATGTTAGAGGGCCTGTGGTTTGTATCAGTTTCAGAAGCAGAGTTGAACTAGATATGGTCCGTGTGTGTAGGAAACACAGTTCTTTTGTTCTGAGCACTCTCACGTTTCCCGCCTTATTAGAGTCTCTAGAAAGCAAGAGCGTGCTTCTTGCTCTAAAGCAGAGTGTGTTTCATGGATGAGAAGTGTGCTGTGTGTTTCCCTTCAGAAACGGAGTTAAATGCCAGGCCCTGTGTCTTCCTACAAGCGAGACTTCGTTTCAGGTAAACGCACTCACTTTTCAGCTCAAACGAAGCTATATTGTACACGAAGCTCACACGTTTCTCGCTCTTAACTGAAACGCATTGGATGTTAGAGGGCCTGTGGTTTGTATCAGTTTCAGAAGCAGAGTTGAACTAGATATGGTCCGTGTGTGTAGGAAACACAGTTCTTTTGTTCTGAGCACTCTCACGTTTCCCGCCTTATTAGAGACTCTAGAAAGCAAGAGCGTGCTTCTTGCTCTAAAGCCGAGTGTGTTTCATGGATGAGAAGTGTGCTGTGTGTTTCCCTTCAGAAACGGAGTTAAATGCCAGGCTCTGTGTCTTCCTACAAGCGAGACTTCGTTTCAGGTAAACGCAGTCACTTTTCAGCTCAAACGAAGCTATATTGTACACGAAGCTCACACGTTTCTCGCTCTTAACTGAAACGCATTGGATGTTAGAGGGCCTGTGGTTTGTATCAGTTTCAGAAGCAGAGTTGAACTAGATATGGTCCGTGTGTGTAGGAAACACAGTTCTTTTGTTCAGAGCACTCTCACGTTTCCCGCCATATTAGAGACTCTAGAAAGCAAGAGCGTGCTTCTTGCTCTAAAGCAGAGTGTGTTTCATGGATGAGAAGTGTGCTGTGTGTTTCCCTTCAGAAACGGAGTTAAATGCCAGGCCCTGTGTCTTCCTACAAGCGAGACTTCGTTTCAGGTAAACGCAGTCACTTTTCAGCTCAAACGAAGCTATATTGTACACGAAGCTCACACGTTTCTCGCTCTTAACTGAAACGCATTGGATGTTAGAGGGCCTGTGGTTTGTATCAGTTTCAGAAGCAGAGTTGAACTAGATATGGTCCGTGTGTGTAGGAAACACAGTTCTTTTGTTCTGAGCACTCTCACATTTCCCGCCTTATTAGAGACTCTAGAAAGCAAGAGCGTGCTTCTTGCTCTAAAGCAGAGTGTGTTTCATGGATGAGAAGTGTGCTGTGTGTTTCCCTTCAGAAACGGAGTTAAATGCCAGGCCCTGTGTCTTCCTACAAGCGAGACTTCGTTTCAGGTAAACGCACTCACTTTTCAGCTCAAACGAAGCTATATTGTACACGAAGCTCACACGTTTCTCGCTCTTAACTGAAACGCATTGGATGTTAGAGGGCCTGTGGTTTGTATCAGTTTCAGAAGCAGAGTTGAACTAGATATGGTCCGTGTGTGTAGGAAACACAGTTCTTTTGTTCTGAGCACTCTCACGTTTCCCGCCTTATTAGAGACTCTAGAAAGCAAGAGCGTGCTTCTTGCTCTAAAGCCGAGTGTGTTTCATGGATGAGAAGTGTGCTGTGTGTTTCCCTTCAGAAACGGAGTTAAATGCCAGGCTCTGTGTCTTCCTACAAGCGAGACTTCGTTTCAGGTAAACGCAGTCACTTTTCAGCTCAAACGAAGCTATATTGTACACGAAGCTCACACGTTTCTCACTCTTAACTGAAACGCATTGGATGTTAGAGGGCCTGTGGTTTGTATCAGTTTTAAAAGCAGAGTTGAACTAGATATGGTCCGTGTGTCTAGGAAACACAGTTCTTTTGTTCTGAGCACTCTCACGTTTCCCGCCTTATTAGAGACTCTAGAAAGCAAGAGCGTGCTTCTTGCTCTAAAGCAGAGTGTGTTTCATGGATGAGAACTGTGCTGTGTGTTTCCCTTCAGAAACGGAGTTAAATGCCAGGCTCTGCGTCTTCCTACAAGCGAGACTTCGTTTCAGGTAAACGCAGTCACTTTTCAGCTCAAACGAAGCTATATTGTACACGAAGCTCACACGTTTCTCGCTCTTAACTGAAACGCATTGGATGTTAGAGGGCCTGTGGTTTGTATCAGTTTCAGAAGCAGAGTTGAACTAGATATGGTCCGTGTGTGTAGGAAACACAGTTCTTTTGTTCTGAGCACTCTCACGTTTCCCGCCTTATTAGAGACTCTAGAAAGCAAGAGCGTGCTTCTTGCTCTAAAGCAGAGTGTGTTTCATGGATGAGAAGTGTGCTGTGTGTTTCCCTTCAGAAACGGAGTTAAATGCCAGGCTCTGTGTCTTCCTACAAGCGAGACTTCGTTTCAGGTAAACGCAGTCACTTTTCAGCTCAAACGAAGCTATATTGTACACGAAGCTCACACGTTTCTCGCTCTTAACTGAAACGCATTGGATGTTAGAGGGCCTGTGGTTTGTATCAGTTTCAGAAGCAGAGTTGAACTAGATATGGTCCGTGTGTGTAGGAAACACAGTTCTTTTGTTCTGAGCACTCTCACGTTTCCCGCCTTATTAGAGACTCTAGAAAGCAAGAGCGTGCTTCTTGCTCTAAAGCAGAGTGTGTTTCATGGATGAGAAGTGTGCTGTGTGTTTCCCTTCAGAAACGGAGTTAAATGCCAGGCTCTGTGTCTTCCTACAAGCGAGACTTCGTTTCAGGTAAACGCAGTCACTTTTCAGCTCAAACGAAGCTATATTGTACACGAAGCTCACACGTTTCTCGCTCTTAACTGAAACGCATTGGATGTTCGAGGGCCTGTGGTTTGTATCAGTTTCAGAAGCAGAGTTGAACTAGATATGGTCCGTGTGTGTAGGAAACACAGTTCTTTTGTTCTGAGCACTCTCACGTTTCCCGCCTTATTCGAGACTCTAGAAAGCAAGAGCGTGCTTCTTGCTCTAAAGCAGAGTGTGTTTCATGGATGAGAAGTGTGCTGTGTGTTTCCCTTCAGAAACGGAGTTAAATGCCAGGCTCTGTGTCTTCCTACAAGCGAGACTTCGTTTCAGGTAAACGCAGTCACTTTTCAGCTCAAACGAAGCTATATTGTACACGAAGCTCACACGTTTCTCGCTCTTAACTGAAACGCATTGGATGTTAGAGGGCCTGTGGTTTGTATCAGTTTCAGAAGCAGAGTTGAACTAGATATGGTCCGTGTGTGTAGGAAACACAGTTCTTTTGTTCTGAGCACTCTCAAGTTTCCCGCCTTATTAGAGACTCTAGAAAGCAAGAGCGTGCTTCTTGCTCTAAAGCAGAGTGTGTTTCATGGATGAGAAGTGTGCTGTGTGTTTCCCTTCAGAAACGGAGTTAAATGCCAGGCTCTGTGTCTTCCTACAAGCGAGACTTCGTTTCAGGTAAATGCAGTCACTTTTCAGCTCAAACGAAGCTATATTGTACACGAAGCTCACACGTTTCTCGCTCTTAACTGAAACGCATTGGATGTTAGAGGGCCTGTGGTTTGTATCAGTTTCAGAAGCAGAGTTGAACTAGATATGGTCCGTGTGTGTAGGAAACACAGTTCTTTTGTTCTGAGCACTCTCAAGTTTCCCGCCTTATTAGAGACTCTAGAAAGCAAGAGCGTGCTTCTTGCTCTAAAGCAGAGTGTGTTTCATGGATGAGAAGTGTGCTGTGTGTTTCCCTTCAGAAACGGAGTTAAATGCCAGGCTCTGTGTCTTCCTACAAGCGAGACTTCGTTTCAGGTAAACGCAGTCACTTTTCAGCTCAAACGAAGCTATATTGTACACGAAGCTCACACGTTTCTCGCTCTTAACTGAAACGCATTGGATGTTAGAGGGCCTGTGGTTTGTATCAGTTTCAGAAGCAGAGTTGAACTAGATATGGTCCGTGTGTGTAGGAAACACAGTTCTTTTGTTCTGAGCACTCTCACGTTTCCCGCCTTATTAGAGACTCTAGAAAGCAAGAGCGTGCTTCTTGCTCTAAAGCAGAGTGTGTTTCATGGATGAGAAGTGTGCTGTGTGTTTCCCTTCAGAAACGGAGTTAAATGCCAGGCTCTGTGTCTTCCTACAAGCGAGACTTCGTTTCAGGTAAACGCAGTCACTTTTCAGCTCAAACGAAGCTATATTGTACACGAAGCTCACACGTTTCTCGCTCTTAACTGAAACGCATTGGATGTTAGAGGGCCTGTGGTTTGTATCAGTTTCAGAAGCAGAGTTGAACTAGATATGGTCCGTGTGTGTAGGAAACACAGTTCTTTTGTTCTGAGCACTCTCACGTTTCCCGCCTTATTAGAGACTCTAGAAAGCAAGAGCGTGCTTCTTGCTCTAAAGCAGAGTGTGTTTCATGGATGAGAAGTGTGCTGTGTGTTTCCCTTCAGAAACGGAGTTAAATGCCAGGCTCTGTGTCTTCCTACAAGCGAGACTTCGTTTCAGGTAAACGCAGTCACTTTTCAGCTCAAACGAAGCTATATTGTACACGAAGCTCACACGTTTCTCGCTCTTAACTGAAACGCATTGGATGTTAGAGGGCCTGTGGTTTGTATCAGTTTCAGAAGCAGAGTTGAACTAGATATGGTCCGTGTGTGTAGGAAACACAGTTCTTTTGTTCTGAGCACTCTCACGTTTCCCGCCTTATTAGAGACTCTAGAAAGCAAGAGCGTGCTTCTTGCTCTAAAGCAGAGTGTGTTTCATGGATGAGAAGTGTGCTGTGTGTTTCCCTTCAGAAACGGAGTTAAATGCCAGGCTCTGTGTCTTCCTACAAGCGAGACTTCGTTTCAGGTAAACGCAGTCACTTTTCAGCTCAAACGAAGCTATATTGTACACGAAGCTCACACGTTTCTCGCTCTTAACTGAAACGCATTGGATGTTCGAGGGCCTGTGGTTTGTATCAGTTTCAGAAGCAGAGTTGAACTAGATATGGTCCGTGTGTGTAGGAAACACAGTTCTTTTGTTCTGAGCACTCTCACGTTTCCCGCCTTATTCGAGACTCTAGAAAGCAAGAGCGTGCTTCTTGCTCTAAAGCAGAGTGTGTTTCATGGATGAGAAGTGTGCTGTGTGTTTCCCTTCAGAAACGGAGTTAAATGCCAGGCTCTGTGTCTTCCTACAAGCGAGACTTCGTTTCAGGTAAACGCAGTCACTTTTCAGCTCAAACGAAGCTATATTGTACACGAAGCTCACACGTTTCTCGCTCTTAACTGAAACGCATTGGATGTTCGAGGGCCTGTGGTTTGTATCAGTTTCAGAAGCAGAGTTGAACTAGATATGGTCCGTGTGTGTAGGAAACACAGTTCTTTTGTTCTGAGCACTCTCACGTTTCCCGCCTTATTCGAGACTCTAGAAAGCAAGAGCGTGCTTCTTGCTCTAAAGCAGAGTGTGTTTCATGGATGAGAAGTGTGCTGTGTGTTTCCCTTCAGAAACGGAGTTAAATGCCAGGCTCTGTGTCTTCCTACAAGCGAGACTTCGTTTCAGGTAAACGCAGTCACTTTTCAGCTCAAACGAAGCTATATTGTACACGAAGCTCACACGTTTCTCGCTCTTAACTGAAACGCATTGGATGTTAGAGGGCCTGTGGTTTGTATCAGTTTCAGAAGCAGAGTTGAACTAGATATGGTCCGTGTGTGTAGGAAACACAGTTCTTTTGTTCTGAGCACTCTCAAGTTTCCCGCCTTATTAGAGACTCTAGAAAGCAAGAGCGTGCTTCTTGCTCTAAAGCAGAGTGTGTTTCATGGATGAGAAGTGTGCTGTGTGTTTCCCTTCAGAAACGGAGTTAAATGCCAGGCTCTGTGTCTTCCTACAAGCGAGACTTCGTTTCAGGTAAACGCAGTCACTTTTCAGCTCAAACGAAGCTATATTGTACACGAAGCTCACACGTTTCTCGCTCTTAACTGAAACGCATTGGATGTTAGAGGGCCTGTGGTTTGTATCAGTTTCAGAAGCAGAGTTGAACTAGATATGGTCCGTGTGTGTAGGAAACACAGTTCTTTTGTTCTGAGCACTCTCACGTTTCCCGCCTTATTAGAGACTCTAGAAAGCAAGAGCGTGCTTCTTGCTCTAAAGCAGAGTGTGTTTCATGGATGAGAAGTGTGCTGTGTGTTTCCCTTCAGAAACGGAGTTAAATGCCAGGCCCTGTGTCTTCCTACAAGCGAGACTTCGTTTCAGGTAAACGCAGTCACTTTTCAGCTCAAACGAAGCTATATTGTACACGAAGCTCACACGTTTCTCGCTCTTAACTGAAACGCATTGGATGTTAGAGGGCCTGTGGTTTGTATCAGTTTCAGAAGCAGAGTTGAACTAGATATGGTCCGTGTGTGTAGGAAACACAGTTCTTTTGTTCTGAGCACTCTCACGTTTCCCGCCTTATTAGAGACTCTAGAAAGCAAGAGCGTGCTTCTTGCTCTAAAGCCGAGTGTGTTTCATGGATGAGAAGTGTGCTGTGTGTTTCCCTTCAGAAACGGAGTTAAATGCCAGGCTCTGTGTCTTCCTACAAGCGAGACTTCGTTTCAGGTAAACGCAGTCACTTTTCAGCTCAAACGAAGCTATATTGTACACGAAGCTCACACGTTTCTCGCTCTTAACTGAAACGCATTGGATGTTAGAGGGCCTGTGGTTTGTATCAGTTTCAGAAGCAGAGTTGAACTAGATATGGTCCGTGTGTGTAGGAAACACAGTTCTTTTGTTCTGAGCACTCTCACGTTTCCCGCCTTATTCGAGACTCTAGAAAGCAAGAGCGTGCTTCTTGCTCTAAAGCAGAGTGTGTTTCATGGATGAGAAGTGTGCTGTGTGTTTCCCTTCAGAAACGGAGTTAAATGCCAGGCTCTGTGTCTTCCTACAAGCGAGACTTCGTTTCAGGTAAACGCAGTCACTTTTCAGCTCAAACGAAGCTATATTGTACACGAAGCTCACACGTTTCTCGCTCTTAACTGAAACGCATTGGATGTTAGAGGGCCTGTGGTTTGTATCAGTTTCAGAAGCAGAGTTGAACTAGATATGGTCAGTGTGTGTAGGAAACACAGTTCTTTTGTTCTGAGCACTCTCACGTTTCCCGCCTTATTAGAATCTCTAGAAAGCAAGAGCGTGCTTCTTGCTCTAAAGCAGAGTGTGTTTCATGGATGAGAAGTGTGCTGTGTGTTTCCCTTCAGAAACGGAGTTAAATGCCAGGCTCTGTGTCTTCCTACAAGCGAGACTTCGTTTCAGGTAAACGCAGTCACTTTTCAGCTCAAACGAAGCTATATTGTACACGAAGCTCACACGTTTCTCGCTCTTAACTGAAACGCATTGGATGTTAGAGGGCCTGTGGTTTGTATCAGTTTCAGAAGCAGAGTTGAACTAGATATGGTCCGTGTGTGTAGGAAACACAGTTCTTTTGTTCTGAGCACTCTCACGTTTCCCGCCTTATTCGAGACTCTAGAAAGCAAGAGCGTGCTTCTTGCTCTAAAGCAGAGTGTGTTTCATGGATGAGAAGTGTGCTGTGTGTTTCCCTTCAGAAACGGAGTTAAATGCCAGGCTCTGTGTCTTCCTACAAGCGAGACTTCGTTTCAGGTAAACGCAGTCACTTTTCAGCTCAAACGAAGCTATATTGTACACGAAGCTCACTTGTTTCTCGCTCTTAACTGAAACGCATTGGATGTTAGAAGGCCTGTGATTTGTATCAGTTTCAGAAGCAGAGTTGAACTAGATATGGTCCGTGTGTGTAGGAAACACAGTTCTTTTGTTCTGAGCACTCTCACGTTTCCCACATTATTAGAGACTCTAGAAAGCAAGAGCGTGCTTCTTGCTCTAAAGCAGAGTGTGTTTCATGGATGAGAAGTGTGCTGTGTGTTTCCCTTCAGAAACGGAGTTAAATGCCAGGCTCTGTGTCTTCCTACAAGCGAGACTTCGTTTCAGGTAAACGCAGTCACTTTTCAGCTCAAACGAAGCTATATTGTACACGAAGCTCACACGTTTCTCGCTCTTAACTGAAACGCATTGGATGTTAGAGGGCCTGTGGTTTGTATCAGTTTCAGAAGCAGAGTTGAACTAGATATGGTCCGTGTGTGTAGGAAACACAGTTCTTTTGTTCTGAGCACTCTCACGTTTCCCGCCTTATTAGAGACTCTAGAAAGCAAGAGCGTGCTTCTTGCTCTAAAGCAGAGTGTGTTTCATGGATGAGAAGTGTGCTGTGTGTTTCCCTTCAGAAACGGAGTTAAATGCCAGGCTCTGTGTCTTCCTACAAGCGAGACTTTGTTTCAGGTAAACGCAGTCACTTTTCAGCTCAAACGAAGCTATATTGTACACGAAGCTCACACGTTTCTCGCTCTTAACTGAAACGCATTGGATGTTAGAGGGCCTGTGGTTTGTATCAGTTTCAGAAGCAGAGTTGAACTAGATATGGTCCGTGTGTGTAGGAAACACAGTTCTTTTGTTCTGAGCACTCTCACGTTTCCCGCCTTATTAGAGACTCTAGAAAGCAAGAGCGTGCTTCTTGCTCTAAAGCAGAGTGTGTTTCATGGATGAGAAGTGTGCTGTGTGTTTCCCTTCAGAAACGGAGTTAAATGCCAGGCTCTGTGTCTTCCTACAAGCGAGACTTCGTTTCAGGTAAACGCAGTCACTTTTCAGCTCAAACGAAGCTATATTGTACACGAAGCTCACACGTTTCTCGCTCTTAACTGAAACGCATTGGATGTTAGAGGGCCTGTGGTTTGTATCAGTTTCAGAAGCAGAGTTGAACTAGATATGGTCCGTGTGTGTAGGAAACACAGTTCTTTTGTTCTGAGCACTCTCACGTTTCCCGCCTTATTAGAGACTCTAGAAAGCAATAGCGTGCTTCTTGCTCTAAAGCAGAGTGTGTTTCATGGATGAGAAGTGTGCTGTGTGTTTCCCTTCAGAAACGGAGTTAAATGCCAGGCTCTGTGTCTTCCTACAAGCGAGACTTCCTTTCAGGTAAACGCAGTCACTTTTCAGCTCAAACGAAGCTATATTGTACACGAAGCTCACACGTTTCTCGCTCTTAACTGAAACGCATTGGATGTTAGAGGGCCTGTGGTTTGTATCAGTTTCAGAAGCAGAGTTGAACTAGATATGGTCCGTGTGTGTAGGAAACACAGTTCTTTTGTTCTGAGCACTCTCACGTTTCCCGCCTTATTAGAGACTCTAGAAAGCAAGAGCGTGCTTCTTGCTCTAAAGCAGAGTGTGTTTCATGGATGAGAAGTGTGCTGTGTGTTTCCCTTCAGAAACGGAGTTAAATGCCAGGCTCTGTGTCTTCCTACAAGCGAGACTTCGTTTCAGGTAAACGCAGTCACTTTTCAGCTCAAACGAAGCTATATTGTACACGAAGCTCACACGTTTCTCGCTCTTAACTGAAACGCATTGGATGTTAGAGGGCCTGTGGTTTGTATCAGTTTCAGAAGCAGAGTTGAACTAGATATGGTCCGTGTGTGTAGGAAACACAGTTCTTTTGTTCTGAGCACTCTCACGTTTCCCGCCTTATTCGAGACTCTAGAAAGCAAGAGCGTGCTTCTTGCTCTAAAGCAGAGTGTGTTTCATGGATGAGAAGTGTGCTGTGTGTTTCCCTTCAGAAACGGAGTTAAATGCCAGGCTCTGTGTCTTCCTACAAGCGAGACTTCGTTTCAGGTAAACGCAGTCACTTTTCAGCTCAAACGAAGCTATATTGTACACGAAGCTCACACGTTTCTCGCTCTTAACTGAAACGCATTGGATGTTAGAGGGCCTGTGGTTTGTATCAGTTTCAGAAGCAGAGTTGAACTAGATATGGTCCGTGTGTGTAGGAAACACAGTTCTTTTGTTCTGAGCACTCTCACGTTTCCCGCCTTATTAGAGTCTCTAGAAAGCAAGAGCGTGCTTCTTGCTCTAAAGCAGAGTGTGTTTCATGGATGAGAAGTGTGCTGTGTGTTTCCCTTCAGAAACGGAGTTAAATGCCAGGCTCTGTGTCTTCCTACAAGCGAGACTTCGTTTCAGGTAAACGCACTCACTTTTCAGCTCAAACGAAGCTATATTGTACACGAAGCTCACACGTTTCTCGCTCTTAACTGAAACGCATTGGATGTTAGAGGGCCTGTGGTTTGTATCAGTTTCAGAAGCAGAGTTGAACTAGATATGGTCCGTGTGTGTAGGAAACACAGTTCTTTTGTTCTGAGCACTCTCACGTTTCCCGCCTTATTAGAGACTCTAGAAAGCAAGAGCGTGCTTCTTGCTCTAAAGCCGAGTGTGTTTCATGGATGAGAAGTGTGCTGTGTGTTTCCCTTCAGAAACGGAGTTAAATGCCAGGCTCTGTGTCTTCCTACAAGCGAGACTTCGTTTCAGGTAAACGCAGTCACTTTTCAGCTCAAACGAAGCTATATTGTACACGAAGCTCACACGTTTCTCGCTCTTAACTGAAACGCATTGGATGTTAGAGGGCCTGTGGTTTGTATCAGTTTCAGAAGCAGAGTTGAACTAGATATGGTCCGTGTGTGTAGGAAACACAGTTCTTTTGTTCAGAGCACTCTCACGTTTCCCGCCATATTAGAGACTCTAGAAAGCAAGAGCGTGCTTCTTGCTCTAAAGCAGAGTGTGTTTCATGGATGAGAAGTGTGCTGTGTGTTTCCCTTCAGAAACGGAGTTAAATGCCAGGCCCTGTGTCTTCCTACAAGCGAGACTTCGTTTCAGGTAAACGCAGTCACTTTTCAGCTCAAACGAAGCTATATTGTACACGAAGCTCACACGTTTCTCGCTCTTAACTGAAACGCATTGGATGTTAGAGGGCCTGTGGTTTGTATCAGTTTCAGAAGCAGAGTTGAACTAGATATGGTCCGTGTGTGTAGGAAACACAGTTCTTTTGTTCTGAGCACTCTCACGTTTCCCGCCTTATTAGAGACTCTAGAAAGCAAGAGCGTGCTTCTTGCTCTAAAGCAGAGTGTGTTTCATGGATGAGAAGTGTGCTGTGTGTTTCCCTTCAGAAACGGAGTTAAATGCCAGGCTCTGTGTCTTCCTACAAGCGAGACTTCGTTTCAGGTAAACGCAGTCACTTTTCAGCTCAAACGAAGCTATATTGTACACGAAGCTCACACGTTTCTCGCTCTTAACTGAAACGCATTGGATGTTAGAGGGCCTGTGGTTTGTATCAGTTTCAGAAGCAGAGTTGAACTAGATATGGTCAGTGTGTGTAGGAAACACAGTTCTTTTGTTCTGAGCACTCTCACGTTTCCCGCCTTATTAGAATCTCTAGAAAGCAAGAGCGTGCTTCTTGCTCTAAAGCAGAGTGTGTTTCATGGATGAGAAGTGTGCTGTGTGTTTCCCTTCAGAAACGGAGTTAAATGCCAGGCTCTGTGTCTTCCTACAAGCGAGACTTCGTTTCAGGTAAACGCAGTCACTTTTCAGCTCAAACGAAGCTATATTGTACACGAAGCTCACACGTTTCTCGCTCTTAACTGAAACGCATTGGATGTTAGAGGGCCTGTGGTTTGTATCAGTTTCAGAAGCAGAGTTGAACTAGATATGGTCCGTGTGTGTAGGAAACACAGTTCTTTTGTTCTGAGCACTCTCACGTTTCCCGCCTTATTCGAGACTCTAGAAAGCAAGAGCGTGCTTCTTGCTCTAAAGCAGAGTGTGTTTCATGGATGAGAAGTGTGCTGTGTGTTTCCCTTCAGAAACGGAGTTAAATGCCAGGCTCTGTGTCTTCCTACAAGCGAGACTTCGTTTCAGGTAAACGCAGTCACTTTTCAGCTCAAACGAAGCTATATTGTACACGAAGCTCACTTGTTTCTCGCTCTTAACTGAAACGCATTGGATGTTAGAAGGCCTGTGATTTGTATCAGTTTCAGAAGCAGAGTTGAACTAGATATGGTCCGTGTGTGTAGGAAACACAGTTCTTTTGTTCTGAGCACTCTCACGTTTCCCACATTATTAGAGACTCTAGAAAGCAAGAGCGTGCTTCTTGCTCTAAAGCAGAGTGTGTTTCATGGATGAGAAGTGTGCTGTGTGTTTCCCTTCAGAAACGGAGTTAAATGCCAGGCTCTGTGTCTTCCTACAAGCGAGACTTCGTTTCAGGTAAACGCAGTCACTTTTCAGCTCAAACGAAGCTATATTGTACACGAAGCTCACACGTTTCTCGCTCTTAACTGAAACGCATTGGATGTTAGAGGGCCTGTGGTTTGTATCAGTTTCAGAAGCAGAGTTGAACTAGATATGGTCCGTGTGTGTAGGAAACACAGTTCTTTTGTTCTGAGCACTCTCACGTTTCCCGCCTTATTAGAGACTCTAGAAAGCAAGAGCGTGCTTCTTGCTCTAAAGCAGAGTGTGTTTCATGGATGAGAAGTGTGCTGTGTGTTTCCCTTCAGAAACGGAGTTAAATGCCAGGCTCTGTGTCTTCCTACAAGCGAGACTTTGTTTCAGGTAAACGCAGTCACTTTTCAGCTCAAACGAAGCTATATTGTACACGAAGCTCACACGTTTCTCGCTCTTAACTGAAACGCATTGGATGTTAGAGGGCCTGTGGTTTGTATCAGTTTCAGAAGCAGAGTTGAACTAGATATGGTCCGTGTGTGTAGGAAACACAGTTCTTTTGTTCTGAGCACTCTCACGTTTCCCGCCTTATTAGAGACTCTAGAAAGCAAGAGCGTGCTTCTTGCTCTAAAGCAGAGTGTGTTTCATGGATGAGAAGTGTGCTGTGTGTTTCCCTTCAGAAACGGAGTTAAATGCCAGGCTCTGTGTCTTCCTACAAGCGAGACTTCGTTTCAGGTAAACGCAGTCACTTTTCAGCTCAAACGAAGCTATATTGTACACGAAGCTCACACGTTTCTCGCTCTTAACTGAAACGCATTGGATGTTAGAGGGCCTGTGGTTTGTATCAGTTTCAGAAGCAGAGTTGAACTAGATATGGTCCGTGTGTGTAGGAAACACAGTTCTTTTGTTCTGAGCACTCTCACGTTTCCCGCCTTATTAGAGACTCTAGAAAGCAATAGCGTGCTTCTTGCTCTAAAGCAGAGTGTGTTTCA
This sequence comes from Onychomys arenicola, assembly GCA_949786405.1. Taxonomy (NCBI): domain Eukaryota; kingdom Metazoa; phylum Chordata; class Mammalia; order Rodentia; family Cricetidae; genus Onychomys; species Onychomys arenicola. The sequence goes on from CATKUM010000111.1 coordinate 438,687, forward strand.
TGGATGAGAAGTGTGCTGTGTGTTTCCCTTCAGAAACGGAGTTAAATGCCAGGCTCTGTGTCTTCCTACAAGCGAGACTTCGTTTCAGGTAAACGCAGTCACTTTTCAGCTCAAACGAAGCTATATTGTACACGAAGCTCACACGTTTCTCGCTCTTAACTGAAACGCATTGGATGTTAGAGGGCCTGTGGTTTGTATCAGTTTCAGAAGCAGAGTTGAACTAGATATGGTCCGTGTGTGTAGGAAACACAGTTCTTTTGTTCTGAGCACTCTCACGTTTCCCGCCTTATTAGAGACTCTAGAAAGCAAGAGCGTGCTTCTTGCTCTAAAGCAGAGTGTGTTTCATGGATGAGAAGTGTGCTGTGTGTTTCCCTTCAGAAACGGAGTTAAATGCCAGGCTCTGTGTCTTCCTACAAGCGAGACTTCGTTTCAGGTAAACGCAGTCACTTTTCAGCTCAAACGAAGCTATATTGTACACGAAGCTCACACGTTTCTCGCTCTTAACTGAAACGCATTGGATGTTAGAGGGCCTGTGGTTTGTATCAGTTTCAGAAGCAGAGTTGAACTAGATATGGTCCGTGTGTGTAGGAAACACAGTTCTTTTGTTCTGAGCACTCTCACGTTTCCCGCCTTATTCGAGACTCTAGAAAGCAAGAGCGTGCTTCTTGCTCTAAAGCAGAGTGTGTTTCATGGATGAGAAGTGTGCTGTGTGTTTCCCTTCAGAAACGGAGTTAAATGCCAGGCTCTGTGTCTTCCTACAAGCGAGACTTCGTTTCAGGTAAACGCAGTCACTTTTCAGCTCAAACGAAGCTATATTGTACACGAAGCTCACACGTTTCTCGCTCTTAACTGAAACGCATTGGATGTTAGAGGGCCTGTGGTTTGTATCAGTTTCAGAAGCAGAGTTGAACTAGATATGGTCCGTGTGTGTAGGAAACACAGTTCTTTTGTTCTGAGCACTCTCACGTTTCCCGCCTTATTAGAGTCTCTAGAAAGCAAGAGCGTGCTTCTTGCTCTAAAGCAGAGTGTGTTTCATGGATGAGAAGTGTGCTGTGTGTTTCCCTTCAGAAACGGAGTTAAATGCCAGGCTCTGTGTCTTCCTACAAGCGAGACTTCGTTTCAGGTAAACGCACTCACTTTTCAGCTCAAACGAAGCTATATTGTACACGAAGCTCACACGTTTCTCGCTCTTAACTGAAACGCATTGGATGTTAGAGGGCCTGTGGTTTGTATCAGTTTCAGAAGCAGAGTTGAACTAGATATGGTCCGTGTGTGTAGGAAACACAGTTCTTTTGTTCTGAGCACTCTCACGTTTCCCGCCTTATTAGAGACTCTAGAAAGCAAGAGCGTGCTTCTTGCTCTAAAGCCGAGTGTGTTTCATGGATGAGAAGTGTGCTGTGTGTTTCCCTTCAGAAACGGAGTTAAATGCCAGGCTCTGTGTCTTCCTACAAGCGAGACTTCGTTTCAGGTAAACGCAGTCACTTTTCAGCTCAAACGAAGCTATATTGTACACGAAGCTCACACGTTTCTCGCTCTTAACTGAAACGCATTGGATGTTAGAGGGCCTGTGGTTTGTATCAGTTTCAGAAGCAGAGTTGAACTAGATATGGTCCGTGTGTGTAGGAAACACAGTTCTTTTGTTCAGAGCACTCTCACGTTTCCCGCCATATTAGAGACTCTAGAAAGCAAGAGCGTGCTTCTTGCTCTAAAGCAGAGTGTGTTTCATGGATGAGAAGTGTGCTGTGTGTTTCCCTTCAGAAACGGAGTTAAATGCCAGGCCCTGTGTCTTCCTACAAGCGAGACTTCGTTTCAGGTAAACGCAGTCACTTTTCAGCTCAAACGAAGCTATATTGTACACGAAGCTCACACGTTTCTCGCTCTTAACTGAAACGCATTGGATGTTAGAGGGCCTGTGGTTTGTATCAGTTTCAGAAGCAGAGTTGAACTAGATATGGTCCGTGTGTGTAGGAAACACAGTTCTTTTGTTCTGAGCACTCTCACGTTTCCCGCCTTATTAGAGACTCTAGAAAGCAAGAGCGTGCTTCTTGCTCTAAAGCAGAGTGTGTTTCATGGATGAGAAGTGTGCTGTGTGTTTCCCTTCAGAAACGGAGTTAAATGCCAGGCTCTGTGTCTTCCTACAAGCGAGACTTCGTTTCAGGTAAACGCAGTCACTTTTCAGCTCAAACGAAGCTATATTGTACACGAAGCTCACACGTTTCTCGCTCTTAACTGAAACGCATTGGATGTTAGAGGGCCTGTGGTTTGTATCAGTTTCAGAAGCAGAGTTGAACTAGATATGGTCAGTGTGTGTAGGAAACACAGTTCTTTTGTTCTGAGCACTCTCACGTTTCCCGCCTTATTAGAATCTCTAGAAAGCAAGAGCGTGCTTCTTGCTCTAAAGCAGAGTGTGTTTCATGGATGAGAAGTGTGCTGTGTGTTTCCCTTCAGAAACGGAGTTAAATGCCAGGCTCTGTGTCTTCCTACAAGCGAGACTTCGTTTCAGGTAAACGCAGTCACTTTTCAGCTCAAACGAAGCTATATTGTACACGAAGCTCACACGTTTCTCGCTCTTAACTGAAACGCATTGGATGTTAGAGGGCCTGTGGTTTGTATCAGTTTCAGAAGCAGAGTTGAACTAGATATGGTCCGTGTGTGTAGGAAACACAGTTCTTTTGTTCTGAGCACTCTCACGTTTCCCGCCTTATTCGAGACTCTAGAAAGCAAGAGCGTGCTTCTTGCTCTAAAGCAGAGTGTGTTTCATGGATGAGAAGTGTGCTGTGTGTTTCCCTTCAGAAACGGAGTTAAATGCCAGGCTCTGTGTCTTCCTACAAGCGAGACTTCGTTTCAGGTAAACGCAGTCACTTTTCAGCTCAAACGAAGCTATATTGTACACGAAGCTCACTTGTTTCTCGCTCTTAACTGAAACGCATTGGATGTTAGAAGGCCTGTGATTTGTATCAGTTTCAGAAGCAGAGTTGAACTAGATATGGTCCGTGTGTGTAGGAAACACAGTTCTTTTGTTCTGAGCACTCTCACGTTTCCCACATTATTAGAGACTCTAGAAAGCAAGAGCGTGCTTCTTGCTCTAAAGCAGAGTGTGTTTCATGGATGAGAAGTGTGCTGTGTGTTTCCCTTCAGAAACGGAGTTAAATGCCAGGCTCTGTGTCTTCCTACAAGCGAGACTTCGTTTCAGGTAAACGCAGTCACTTTTCAGCTCAAACGAAGCTATATTGTACACGAAGCTCACACGTTTCTCGCTCTTAACTGAAACGCATTGGATGTTAGAGGGCCTGTGGTTTGTATCAGTTTCAGAAGCAGAGTTGAACTAGATATGGTCCGTGTGTGTAGGAAACACAGTTCTTTTGTTCTGAGCACTCTCACGTTTCCCGCCTTATTAGAGACTCTAGAAAGCAAGAGCGTGCTTCTTGCTCTAAAGCAGAGTGTGTTTCATGGATGAGAAGTGTGCTGTGTGTTTCCCTTCAGAAACGGAGTTAAATGCCAGGCTCTGTGTCTTCCTACAAGCGAGACTTTGTTTCAGGTAAACGCAGTCACTTTTCAGCTCAAACGAAGCTATATTGTACACGAAGCTCACACGTTTCTCGCTCTTAACTGAAACGCATTGGATGTTAGAGGGCCTGTGGTTTGTATCAGTTTCAGAAGCAGAGTTGAACTAGATATGGTCCGTGTGTGTAGGAAACACAGTTCTTTTGTTCTGAGCACTCTCACGTTTCCCGCCTTATTAGAGACTCTAGAAAGCAAGAGCGTGCTTCTTGCTCTAAAGCAGAGTGTGTTTCATGGATGAGAAGTGTGCTGTGTGTTTCCCTTCAGAAACGGAGTTAAATGCCAGGCTCTGTGTCTTCCTACAAGCGAGACTTCGTTTCAGGTAAACGCAGTCACTTTTCAGCTCAAACGAAGCTATATTGTACACGAAGCTCACACGTTTCTCGCTCTTAACTGAAACGCATTGGATGTTAGAGGGCCTGTGGTTTGTATCAGTTTCAGAAGCAGAGTTGAACTAGATATGGTCCGTGTGTGTAGGAAACACAGTTCTTTTGTTCTGAGCACTCTCACGTTTCCCGCCTTATTAGAGACTCTAGAAAGCAAGAGCGTGCTTCTTGCTCTAAAGCAGAGTGTGTTTCATGGATGAGAAGTGTGCTGTGTGTTTCCCTTCAGAAACGGAGTTAAATGCCAGGCTCTGTGTCTTCCTACAAGCGAGACTTCGTTTCAGGTAAACGCAGTCACTTTTCAGCTCAAACGAAGCTATATTGTACACGAAGCTCACACGTTTCTCGCTCTTAACTGAAACGCATTGGATGTTAGAGGGCCTGTGGTTTGTATCAGTTTCAGAAGCAGAGTTGAACTAGATATGGTCCGTGTGTGTAGGAAACACAGTTCTTTTGTTCTGAGCACTCTCACGTTTCCCGCCTTATTAGAGACTCTAGAAAGCAAGAGCGTGCTTCTTGCTCTAAAGCAGAGTGTGTTTCATGGATGAGAAGTGTGCTGTGTGTTTCCCTTCAGAAACGGAGTTAAATGCCAGGCTCTGTGTCTTCCTACAAGCGAGACTTCGTTTCAGGTAAACGCAGTCACTTTTCAGCTCAAACGAAGCTATATTGTACACGAAGCTCACACGTTTCTCGCTCTTAACTGAAACGCATTGGATGTTAGAGGGCCTGTGGTTTGTATCAGTTTCAGAAGCAGAGTTGAACTAGATATGGTCCGTGTGTGTAGGAAACACAGTTCTTTTGTTCTGAGCACTCTCACGTTTCCCGCCTTATTCGAGACTCTAGAAAGCAAGAGCGTGCTTCTTGCTCTAAAGCAGAGTGTGTTTCATGGATGAGAAGTGTGCTGTGTGTTTCCCTTCAGAAACGGAGTTAAATGCCAGGCTCTGTGTCTTCCTACAAGCGAGACTTCGTTTCAGGTAAACGCAGTCACTTTTCAGCTCAAACGAAGCTATATTGTACACGAAGCTCACACGTTTCTCGCTCTTAACTGAAACGCATTGGATGTTAGAGGGCCTGTGGTTTGTATCAGTTTCAGAAGCAGAGTTGAACTAGATATGGTCCGTGTGTGTAGGAAACACAGTTCTTTTGTTCTGAGCACTCTCAAGTTTCCCGCCTTATTAGAGACTCTAGAAAGCAAGAGCGTGCTTCTTGCTCTAAAGCAGAGTGTGTTTCATGGATGAGAAGTGTGCTGTGTGTTTCCCTTCAGAAACGGAGTTAAATGCCAGGCTCTGTGTCTTCCTACAAGCGAGACTTCGTTTCAGGTAAACGCAGTCACTTTTCAGCTCAAACGAAGCTATATTGTACACGAAGCTCACACGTTTCTCGCTCTTAACTGAAACGCATTGGATGTTAGAGGGCCTGTGGTTTGTATCAGTTTCAGAAGCAGAGTTGAACTAGATATGGTCCGTGTGTGTAGGAAACACAGTTCTTTTGTTCTGAGCACTCTCACGTTTCCCGCCTTATTCGAGACTCTAGAAAGCAAGAGCGTGCTTCTTGCTCTAAAGCAGAGTGTGTTTCATGGATGAGAAGTGTGCTGTGTGTTTCCCTTCAGAAACGGAGTTAAATGCCAGGCTCTGTGTCTTCCTACAAGCGAGACTTCGTTTCAGGTAAACGCAGTCACTTTTCAGCTCAAACGAAGCTATATTGTACACGAAGCTCACACGTTTCTCGCTCTTAACTGAAACGCATTGGATGTTAGAGGGCCTGTGGTTTGTATCAGTTTCAGAAGCAGAGTTGAACTAGATATGGTCCGTGTGTGTAGGAAACACAGTTCTTTTGTTCTGAGCACTCTCACGTTTCCCGCCTTATTCGAGACTCTAGAAAGCAAGAGCGTGCTTCTTGCTCTAAAGCAGAGTGTGTTTCATGGATGAGAAGTGTGCTGTGTGTTTCCCTTCAGAAACGGAGTTAAATGCCAGGCTCTGTGTCTTCCTACAAGCGAGACTTCGTTTCAGGTAAACGCAGTCACTTTTCAGCTCAAACGAAGCTATATTGTACACGAAGCTCACACGTTTCTCGCTCTTAACTGAAACGCATTGGATGTTAGAGGGCCTGTGGTTTGTATCAGTTTCAGAAGCAGAGTTGAACTAGATATGGTCCGTGTGTGTAGGAAACACAGTTCTTTTGTTCTGAGCACTCTCACGTTTCCCGCCTTATTAGAGACTCTAGAAAGCAAGAGCGTGCTTCTTGCTCTAAAGCAGAGTGTGTTTCATGGATGAGAAGTGTGCTGTGTGTTTCCCTTCAGAAACGGAGTTAAATGCCAGGCTCTGTGTCTTCCTACAAGCGAGACTTCGTTTCAGGTAAACGCAGTCACTTTTCAGCTCAAACGAAGCTATATTGTACACGAAGCTCACACGTTTCTCGCTCTTAACTGAAACGCATTGGATGTTAGAGGGCCTGTGGTTTGTATCAGTTTCAGAAGCAGAGTTGAACTAGATATGGTCCGTGTGTGTAGGAAACACAGTTCTTTTGTTCTGAGCACTCTCACGTTTCCCGCCTTATTCGAGACTCTAGAAAGCAAGAGCGTGCTTCTTGCTCTAAAGCAGAGTGTGTTTCATGGATGAGAAGTGTGCTGTGTGTTTCCCTTCAGAAACGGAGTTAAATGCCAGGCTCTGTGTCTTCCTACAAGCGAGACTTCGTTTCAGGTAAACGCAGTCACTTTTCAGCTCAAACGAAGCTATATTGTACACTAAGCTCACACGTTTCTCGCTCTTAACTGAAACGCATTGGATGTTAGAGGGCCTGTGGTTTGTATCAGTTTCAGAAGCAGAGTTGAACTAGATATGGTCCGTGTGTGTAGGAAACACAGTTCTTTTGTTCTGAGCACTCTCAAGTTTCCCGCCTTATTAGAGACTCTAGAAAGCAAGAGCGTGCTTCTTGCTCTAAAGCAGAGTGTGTTTCATGGATGAGAAGTGTGCTGTGTGTTTCCCTTCAGAAACGGAGTTAAATGCCAGGCTCTGTGTCTTCCTACAAGCGAGACTTCGTTTCAGGTAAACGCAGTCACTTTTCAGCTCAAACGAAGCTATATTGTACACGAAGCTCACACGTTTCTCGCTCTTAACTGAAACGCATTGGATGTTAGAGGGCCTGTGGTTTGTATCAGTTTCAGAAGCAGAGTTGAACTAGATATGGTCCGTGTGTGTAGGAAACACAGTTCTTTTGTTCAGAGCACTCTCACGTTTCCCGCCTTATTAGAGACTCTAGAAAGCAAGAGCGTGCTTCTTGCTCTAAAGCAGAGTGTGTTTCATGGATGAGAAGTGTGCTGTGTGTTTCCCTTCAGAAACGGAGTTAAATGCCAGGCCCTGTGTCTTCCTACAAGCGAGACTTCGTTTCAGGTAAACGCAGTCACTTTTCAGCTCAAACGAAGCTATATTGTACACGAAGCTCACACGTTTCTCGCTCTTAACTGAAACGCATTGGATGTTAGAGGGCCTGTGGTTTGTATCAGTTTCAGAAGCAGAGTTGAACTAGATATGGTCCGTGTGTGTAGGAAACACAGTTCTTTTGTTCTGAGCACTCTCACGTTTCCCGCCTTATTAGAGACTCTAGAAAGCAAGAGCGTGCTTCTTGCTCTAAAGCAGAGTGTGTTTCATGGATGAGAAGTGTGCTGTGTGTTTCCCTTCAGAAACGGAGTTAAATGCCAGGCCCTGTGTCTTCCTACAAGCGAGACTTCGTTTCAGGTAAACGCACTCACTTTTCAGCTCAAACGAAGCTATATTGTACACGAAGCTCACACGTTTCTCGCTCTTAACTGAAACGCATTGGATGTTAGAGGGCCTGTGGTTTGTATCAGTTTCAGAAGCAGAGTTGAACTAGATATGGTCCGTGTGTGTAGGAAACACAGTTCTTTTGTTCTGAGCACTCTCACGTTTCCCGCCTTATTAGAGACTCTAGAAAGCAAGAGCGTGCTTCTTGCTCTAAAGCCGAGTGTGTTTCATGGATGAGAAGTGTGCTGTGTGTTTCCCTTCAGAAACGGAGTTAAATGCCAGGCTCTGTGTCTTCCTACAAGCGAGACTTCGTTTCAGGTAAACGCAGTCACTTTTCAGCTCAAACGAAGCTATATTGTACACGAAGCTCACACGTTTCTCACTCTTAACTGAAACGCATTGGATGTTAGAGGGCCTGTGGTTTGTATCAGTTTCAGAAGCAGAGTTGAACTAGATATGGTCCGTGTGTGTAGGAAACACAGTTCTTTTGTTCTGAGCACTCTCACGTTTCCCGCCTTATTAGAGACTCTAGAAAGCAAGAGCGTGCTTCTTGCTCTAAAGCAGAGTGTGTTTCATGGATGAGAACTGTGCTGTGTGTTTCCCTTCAGAAACGGAGTTAAATGCCAGGCTCTGCGTCTTCCTACAAGCGAGACTTCGTTTCAGGTAAACGCAGTCACTTTTCAGCTCAAACGAAGCTATATTGTACACGAAGCTCACACGTTTCTCGCTCTTAACTGAAACGCATTGGATGTTAGAGGGCCTGTGGTTTGTATCAGTTTCAGAAGCAGAGTTGAACTAGATATGGTCCGTGTGTGTAGGAAACACAGTTCTTTTGTTCTGAGCACTCTCACGTTTCCCGCCTTATTAGAGACTCTAGAAAGCAAGAGCGTGCTTCTTGCTCTAAAGCAGAGTGTGTTTCATGGATGAGAAGTGTGCTGTGTGTTTCCCTTCAGAAACGGAGTTAAATGCCAGGCTCTGTGTCTTCCTACAAGCGAGACTTCGTTTCAGGTAAACGCAGTCACTTTTCAGCTCAAACGAAGCTATATTGTACACGAAGCTCACACGTTTCTCGCTCTTAACTGAAACGCATTGGATGTTAGAGGGCCTGTGGTTTGTATCAGTTTCAGAAGCAGAGTTGAACTAGATATGGTCCGTGTGTGTAGGAAACACAGTTCTTTTGTTCTGAGCACTCTCACGTTTCCCGCCTTATTAGAGACTCTAGAAAGCAAGAGCGTGCTTCTTGCTCTAAAGCAGAGTGTGTTTCATGGATGAGAAGTGTGCTGTGTGTTTCCCTTCAGAAACGGAGTTAAATGCCAGGCTCTGTGTCTTCCTACAAGCGAGACTTCGTTTCAGGTAAACGCAGTCACTTTTCAGCTCAAACGAAGCTATATTGTACACGAAGCTCACACGTTTCTCGCTCTTAACTGAAACGCATTGGATGTTAGAGGGCCTGTGGTTTGTATCAGTTTCAGAAGCAGAGTTGAACTAGATATGGTCCGTGTGTGTAGGAAACACAGTTCTTTTGTTCTGAGCACTCTCACGTTTCCCGCCTTATTCGAGACTCTAGAAAGCAAGAGCGTGCTTCTTGCTCTAAAGCAGAGTGTGTTTCATGGATGAGAAGTGTGCTGTGTGTTTCCCTTCAGAAACGGAGTTAAATGCCAGGCTCTGTGTCTTCCTACAAGCGAGACTTCGTTTCAGGTAAACGCAGTCACTTTTCAGCTCAAACGAAGCTATATTGTACACGAAGCTCACACGTTTCTCGCTCTTAACTGAAACGCATTGGATGTTAGAGGGCCTGTGGTTTGTATCAGTTTCAGAAGCAGAGTTGAACTAGATATGGTCCGTGTGTGTAGGAAACACAGTTCTTTTGTTCTGAGCACTCTCACGTTTCCCGCCTTATTAGAGACTCTAGAAAGCAAGAGCGTGCTTCTTGCTCTAAAGCAGAGTGTGTTTCATGGATGAGAAGTGTGCTGTGTGTTTCCCTTCAGAAACGGAGTTAAATGCCAGGCTCTGTGTCTTCCTACAAGCGAGACTTCGTTTCAGGTAAACGCAGTCACTTTTCAGCTCAAACGAAGCTATATTGTACACGAAGCTCACACGTTTCTCGCTCTTAACTGAAACGCATTGGATGTTAGAGGGCCTGTGGTTTGTATCAGTTTCAGAAGCAGAGTTGAACTAGATATGGTCCGTGTGTGTAGGAAACACAGTTCTTTTGTTCTGAGCACTCTCAAGTTTCCCGCCTTATTAGAGACTCTAGAAAGCAAGAGCGTGCTTCTTGCTCTAAAGCAGAGTGTGTTTCATGGATGAGAAGTGTGCTGTGTGTTTCCCTTCAGAAACGGAGTTAAATGCCAGGCTCTGTGTCTTCCTACAAGCGAGACTTCGTTTCAGGTAAACGCAGTCACTTTTCAGCTCAAACGAAGCTATATTGTACACGAAGCTCACACGTTTCTCGCTCTTAACTGAAACGCATTGGATGTTAGAGGGCCTGTGGTTTGTATCAGTTTCAGAAGCAGAGTTGAACTAGATATGGTCCGTGTGTGTAGGAAACACAGTTCTTTTGTTCTGAGCACTCTCACGTTTCCCGCCTTATTAGAGACTCTAGAAAGCAAGAGCGTGCTTCTTGCTCTAAAGCAGAGTGTGTTTCATGGATGAGAAGTGTGCTGTGTGTTTCCCTTCAGAAACGGAGTTAAATGCCAGGCTTTGTGTCTTCCTACAAGCGAGACTTTGTTTCAGGTAAACGCAGTCACTTTTCAGCTCAAACGAAGCTATATTGTACACGAAGCTCACACGTTTCTCGCTCTTAACTGAAACGCATTGGATGTTAGAGGGCCTGTGGTTTGTATCAGTTTCAGAAGCAGAGTTGAACTAGATATGGTCCGTGTGTGTAGGAAACACAGTTCTTTTGTTCATAGCACTCTCACGTTTCCCGCCTTATTAGAGACTCTAGAAAGCAAGAGCGTGCTTCTTGCTCTAAAGCAGAGTGTGTTTCATGGATGAGAAGTGTGCTGTGTGTTTCCCTTCAGAAACGGAGTTAAATGCCAGGCTCTGTGTCTTCCTACAAGCGAGACTTCGTTTCAGGTAAACGCAGTCACTTTTCAGCTCAAACTAAGCTATATTGTACACGAAGCTCACACGTTTCTCGCTCTTAACTGAAACGCATTGGATGTTAGAGGGCCTGTGGTTTGTATCAGTTTCAGAAGCAGAGTTGAACTAGATATGGTCCGTGTGTGTAGGAAACACAGTTCTTTTGTTCTGAGCACTCTCACGTTTCCCGCCTTATTCGAGACTCTAGAAAGCAAGAGCGTGCTTCTTGCTCTAAAGCAGAGTGTGTTTCATGGATGAGAAGTGTGCTGTGTGTTTCCCTTCAGAAACGGAGTTAAATGCCAGGCTCTGTGTCTTCCTACAAGCGAGACTTCGTTTCAGGTAAACGCAGTCACTTTTCAGCTCAAACGAAGCTATATTGTACACGAAGCTCACACGTTTCTCGCTCTTAACTGAAACGCATTGGATGTTAGAGGGCCTGTGGTTTGTATCAGTTTCAGAAGCAGAGTTGAACTAGATATGGTCCGTGTGTGTAGGAAACACAGTTCTTTTGTTCTGAGCACTCTCACGTTTCCCGCCTTATTAGAGACTCTAGAAAGCAAGAGCGTGCTTCTTGCTCTAAAGCAGAGTGTGTTTCATGGATGAGAAGTGTGCTGTGTGTTTCCCTTCAGAAACGGAGTTAAATGCCAGGCTCTGTGTCTTCCTACAAGCGAGACTTCGTTTCAGGTAAACGCAGTCACTTTTCAGCTCAAACGAAGCTATATTGTACACGAAGCTCACACGTTTCTCGCTCTTAACTGAAACGCATTGGATGTTAGAGGGCCTGTGGTTTGTATCAGTTTCAGAAGCAGAGTTGAACTAGATATGGTCCGTGTGTGTAGGAAACACAGTTCTTTTGTTCTGAGCACTCTCACGTTTCCCGCCTTATTAGAGACTCTAGAAAGCAAGAGCGTGCTTCTTGCTCTAAAGCAGAGTGTGTTTCATGGATGAGAAGTGTGCTGTGTGTTTCCCTTCAGAAACGGAGTTAAATGCCAGGCTCTGTGTCTTCCTACAAGCGAGACTTCGTTTCAGGTAAACGCAGTCACTTTTCAGCTCAAACGAAGCTATATTGTACACGAAGCTCACACGTTTCTCGCTCTTAACTGAAACGCATTGGATGTTAGAGGGCCTGTGGTTTGTATCAGTTTCAGAAGCAGAGTTGAACTAGATATGGTCCGTGTGTGTAGGAAACACAGTTCTTTTGTTCTGAGCACTCTCACGTTTCCCGCCTTATTCGAGACTCTAGAAAGCAAGAGCGTGCTTCTTGCTCTAAAGCAGAGTGTGTTTCATGGATGAGAAGTGTGCTGTGTGTTTCCCTTCAGAAACGGAGTTAAATGCCAGGCTCTGTGTCTTCCTACAAGCGAGACTTCGTTTCAGGTAAACGCAGTCACTTTTCAGCTCAAACGAAGCTATATTGTACACGAAGCTCACACGTTTCTCGCTCTTAACTGAAACGCATTGGATGTTAGAGGGCCTGTGGTTTGTATCAGTTTCAGAAGCAGAGTTGAACTAGATATGGTCCGTGTGTGTAGGAAACACAGTTCTTTTGTTCTGAGCACTCTCACGTTTCCCGCCTTATTAGAGACTCTAGAAAGCAAGAGCGTGCTTCTTGCTCTAAAGCAGAGTGTGTTTCATGGATGAGAAGTGTGCTGTGTGTTTCCCTTCAGAAACGGAGTTAAATGCCAGGCTCTGTGTCTTCCTACAAGCGAGACTTCGTTTCAGGTAAACGCAGTCACTTTTCAGCTCAAACGAAGCTATATTGTACACGAAGCTCACACGTTTCTCGCTCTTAACTGAAACGCATTGGATGTTAGAGGGCCTGTGGTTTGTATCAGTTTCAGAAGCAGAGTTGAACTAGATATGGTCCGTGTGTGTAGGAAACACAGTTCTTTTGTTCTGAGCACTCTCACGTTTCCCGCCTTATTCGAGACTCTAGAAAGCAAGAGCGTGCTTCTTGCTCTAAAGCAGAGTGTGTTTCATGGATGAGAAGTGTGCTGTGTGTTTCCCTTCAGAAACGGAGTTAAATGCCAGGCTCTGTGTCTTCCTACAAGCGAGACTTCGTTTCAGGTAAACGCAGTCACTTTTCAGCTCAAACGAAGCTATATTGTACACGAAGCTCACACGTTTCTCGCTCTTAACTGAAACGCATTGGATGTTAGAGGGCCTGTGGTTTGTATCAGTTTCAGAAGCAGAGTTGAACTAGATATGGTCCGTGTGTGTAGGAAACACAGTTCTTTTGTTCTGAGCACTCTCACGTTTCCCGCCTTATTAGAGACTCTAGAAAGCAAGAGCGTGCTTCTTGCTCTAAAGCAGAGTGTGTTTCATGGATGAGAAGTGTGCTGTGTGTTTCCCTTCAGAAACGGAGTTAAATGCCAGGCTCTGTGTCTTCCTACAAGCGAGACTTCGTTTCAGGTAAACGCAGTCACTTTTCAGCTCAAACGAAGCTATATTGTACACGAAGCTCACACGTTTCTCGCTCTTAACTGAAACGCATTGGATGTTAGAGGGCCTGTGGTTTGTATCAGTTTCAGAAGCAGAGTTGAACTAGATATGGTCCGTGTGTGTAGGAAACACAGTTCTTTTGTTCTGAGCACTCTCACGTTTCCCGCCTTATTCGAGACTCTAGAAAGCAAGAGCGTGCTTCTTGCTCTAAAGCAGAGTGTGTTTCATGGATGAGAAGTGTGCTGTGTGTTTCCCTTCAGAAACGGAGTTAAATGCCAGGCTCTGTGTCTTCCTACAAGCGAGACTTCGTTTCAGGTAAACGCAGTCACTTTTCAGCTCAAACGAAGCTATATTGTACACGAAGCTCACACGTTTCTCGCTCTTAACTGAAACGCATTGGATGTTAGAGGGCCTGTGGTTTGTATCAGTTTCAGAAGCAGAGTTGAACTAGATATGGTCCGTGTGTGTAGGAAACACAGTTCTTTTGTTCTGAGCACTCTCACGTTTCCCGCCTTATTCGAGACTCTAGAAAGCAAGAGCGTGCTTCTTGCTCTAAAGCAGAGTGTGTTTCATGGATGAGAAGTGTGCTGTGTGTTTCCCTTCAGAAACGGAGTTAAATGCCAGGCTCTGTGTCTTCCTACAAGCGAGACTTCGTTTCAGGTAAACGCAGTCACTTTTCAGCTCAAACGAAGCTATATTGTACACGAAGCTCACACGTTTCTCGCTCTTAACTGAAACGCATTGGATGTTAGAGGGCCTGTGGTTTGTATCAGTTTCAGAAGCAGAGTTGAACTAGATATGGTCCGTGTGTGTAGGAAACACAGTTCTTTTGTTCTGAGCACTCTCACGTTTCCCGCCTTATTCGAGACTCTAGAAAGCAAGAGCGTGCTTCTTGCTCTAAAGCAGAGTGTGTTTCATGGATGAGAAGTGTGCTGTGTGTTTCCCTTCAGAAACGGAGTTAAATGCCAGGCTCTGTGTCTTCCTACAAGCGAGACTTCGTTTCAGGTAAACGCAGTCACTTTTCAGCTCAAACGAAGCTATATTGTACACGAAGCTCACACGTTTCTCGCTCTTAACTGAAACGCATTGGATGTTAGAGGGCCTGTGGTTTGTATCAGTTTCAGAAGCAGAGTTGAACTAGATATGGTCCGTGTGTGTAGGAAACACAGTTCTTTTGTTCTGAGCACTCTCACGTTTCCCGCCTTATTAGAGACTCTAGAAAGCAAGAGCGTGCTTCTTGCTCTAAAGCAGAGTGTGTTTCATGGATGAGAAGTGTGCTGTGTGTTTCCCTTCAGAAACGGAGTTAAATGCCAGGCTCTGTGTCTTCCTACAAGCGAGACTTCGTTTCAGGTAAACGCAGTCACTTTTCAGCTCAAACGAAGCTATATTGTACACGAAGCTCACACGTTTCTCGCTCTTAACTGAAACGCATTGGATGTTAGAGGGCCTGTGGTTTGTATCAGTTTCAGAAGCAGAGTTGAACTAGATATGGTCCGTGTGTGTAGGAAACACAGTTCTTTTGTTCTGAGCACTCTCACGTTTCCCGCCTTATTAGAGACTCTAGAAAGCAAGAGCGTGCTTCTTGCACTAAAGCAGAGTGTGTTTCATGGATGAGAAGTGTGCTGTGTGTTTCCCTTCAGAAACGGAGTTAAATGCCAGGCTCTGTGTCTTCCTACAAGCGAGACTTCGTTTCAGGTAAACGCAGTCACTTTTCAGCTCAAACGAAGCTATATTGTACACGAAGCTCACACGTTTCTCGCTCTTAACTGAAACGCATTGGATGTTAGAGGGCCTGTGGTTTGTATCAGTTTCAGAAGCAGAGTTGAACTAGATATGGTCCGTGTGTGTAGGAAACACAGTTCTTTTGTTCTGAGCACTCTCACGTTTCCCGCCTTATTCGAGACTCTAGAAAGCAAGAGCGTGCTTCTTGCTCTAAAGCAGAGTGTGTTTCATGGATGAGAAGTGTGCTGTGTGTTTCCCTTCAGAAACGGAGTTAAATGCCAGGCTCTGTGTCTTCCTACAAGCGAGACTTCGTTTCAGGTAAACGCAGTCACTTTTCAGCTCAAACGAAGCTATATTGTACACGAAGCTCACACGTTTCTCGCTCTTAACTGAAACGCATTGGATGTTAGAGGGCCTGTGGTTTGTATCAGTTTCAGAAGCAGAGTTGAACTAGATATGGTCCGTGTGTGTAGGAAACACAGTTCTTTTGTTCTGAGCACTCTCACGTTTCCCGCCTTATTCGAGACTCTAGAAAGCAAGAGCGTGCTTCTTGCTCTAAAGCAGAGTGTGTTTCATGGATGAGAAGTGTGCTGTGTGTTTCCCTTCAGAAACGGAGTTAAATGCCAGGCTCTGTGTCTTCCTACAAGCGAGACTTCGTTTCAGGTAAACGCAGTCACTTTTCAGCTCAAACGAAGCTATATTGTACACGAAGCTCACACGTTTCTCGCTCTTAACTGAAACGCATTGGATGTTAGAGGGCCTGTGGTTTGTATCAGTTTCAGAAGCGGAGTTGAACTAGATATGGTCCGTGTGTGTAGGAAACACAGTTCTTTTGTTCTGAGCACTCTCACGTTTCCCGCCTTATTCGAGACTCTAGAAAGCAAGAGCGTGCTTCTTGCTCTAAAGCAGAGTGTGTTTCATGGATGAGAAGTGTGCTGTGTGTTTCCCTTCAGAAACGGAGTTAAATGCCAGGCTCTGTGTCTTCCTACAAGCGAGACTTCGTTTCAGGTAAACGCAGTCACTTTTCAGCTCAAACGAAGCTATATTGTACACGAAGCTCACACGTTTCTCGCTCTTAACTGAAACGCATTGGATGTTAGAGGGCCTGTGGTTTGTATCAGTTTCAGAAGCGGAGTTGAACTAGATATGGTCCGTGTGTGTAGGAAACACAGTTCTTTTGTTCTGAGCACTCTCACGTTTCCCGCCTTATTAGAGACTCTAGAAAGCAAGAGCGTGCTTCTTGCTCTAAAGCAGAGTGTGTTTCATGGATGAGAAGTGTGCTGTGTGTTTCCCTTCAGAAACGGAGTTAAATGCCAGGCTCTGTGTCTTCCTACAAGCGAGACTTCGTTTCAGGTAAACGCAGTCACTTTTCAGCTCAAACGAAGCTATATTGTACACGAAGCTCACACGTTTCTCGCTCTTAACTGAAACGCATTGGATGTTAGAGGGCCTGTGGTTTGTATCAGTTTCAGAAGCAGAGTTGAACTAGATATGGTCCGTGTGTGTAGGAAACACAGTTCTTTTGTTCTGAGCACTCTCACGTTTCCCGCCTTATTCGAGACTCTAGAAAGCAAGAGCGTGCTTCTTGCTCTAAAGCAGAGTGTGTTTCATGGATGAGAAGTGTGCTGTGTGTTTCCCTTCAGAAACGGAGTTAAATGCCAGGCTCTGTGTCTTCCTACAAGCGAGACTTCGTTTCAGGTAAACGCAGTCACTTTTCAGCTCAAACGAAGCTATATTGTACACGAAGCTCACACGTTTCTCGCTCTTAACTGAAACGCATTGGATGTTAGAGGGCCTGTGGTTTGTATCAGTTTCAGAAGCAGAGTTGAACTAGATATGGTCCGTGTGTGTAGGAAACACAGTTCTTTTGTTCTGAGCACTCTCACGTTTCCCGCCTTATTCGAGACTCTAGAAAGCAAGAGCGTGCTTCTTGCTCTAAAGCAGAGTGTGTTTCATGGATGAGAAGTGTGCTGTGTGTTTCCCTTCAGAAACGGAGTTAAATGCCAGGCTCTGTGTCTTCCTACAAGCGAGACTTCGTTTCAGGTAAACGCAGTCACTTTTCAGCTCAAACGAAGCTATATTGTACACGAAGCTCACACGTTTCTCGCTCTTAACTGAAACGCATTGGATGTTAGAGGGCCTGTGGTTTGTATCAGTTTCAGAAGCAGAGTTGAACTAGATATGGTCCGTGTGTGTAGGAAACACAGTTCTTTTGTTCTGAGCACTCTCACGTTTCCCGCCTTATTCGAGACTCTAGAAAGCAAGAGCGTGCTTCTTGCTCTAAAGCAGAGTGTGTTTCATGGATGAGAAGTGTGCTGTGTGTTTCCCTTCAGATACGGAGTTAAATGCCAGGCTCTGTGTCTTCCTACAAGCGAGACTTCGTTTCAGGTAAACGCAGTCACTTTTCAGCTCAAACGAAGCTATATTGTACACGAAGCTCACACGTTTCTCGCTCTTAACTGAAACGCATTGGATGTTAGAGGGCCTGTGGTTTGTATCAGTTTTAAAAGCAGAGTTGAACTAGATATGGTCCGTGTGTGTAGGAAACACAGTTCTTTTGTTCTGAGCACTCTCACGTTTCCCGCCTTATTAGAGACTCTAGAAAGCAAGAGTGTGCTTCTTGCTCTAAAGCAGAGTGTGTTTCATGGATGAGAAGTGTGCTGTGTGTTTCCCTTCAGAAACGGAGTTAAATGCCAGGCTCTGTGTCTTCCTACAAGCGAGACTTCGTTTCAGGTAAACGCACTCACTTTTCAGCTCAAACGAAGCTATATTGTACACGAAGCTCACACGTTTCTCGCTCTTAACTGAAACGCATTGGATGTTAGAGGGCCTGTGGTTTGTATCAGTTTCAGAAGCAGAGTTGAACTAGATATGGTCCGTGTGTGTAGGAAACACAGTTCTTTTGTTCTGAGCACTCTCACGTTTCCCGCCTTATTAGAGTCTCTAGAAAGCAAGAGCGTGCTTCTTGCTCTAAAGCAGAGTGTGTTTCATGGATGAGAAGTGTGCTGTGTGTTTCCCTTCAGAAACGGAGTTAAATGCCAGGCTCTGTGTCTTCCTACAAGCGAGACTTCGTTTCAGGTAAACGCAGTCACTTTTCAGCTCAAACGAAGCTATATTGTACACGAAGCTCACACGTTTCTCGCTCTTAACTGAAACGCATTGGATGTTAGAGGGCCTGTGGTTTGTATCAGTTTCAGAAGCAGAGTTGAACTAGATATGGTCCGTGTGTGTAGGAAACACAGTTCTTTTGTTCTGAGCACTCTCACGTTTCCCGCCTTATTAGAGACTCTAGAAAGCAAGAGCGTGCTTCTTGCTCTAAAGCAGAGTGTGTTTCATGGATGAGAAGTGTGCTGTGTGTTTCCCTTCAGAAACGGAGTTAAATGCCAGGCTCTGTGTCTTCGTACAAGCGAGACTTCGTTTCAGGTAAACGCAGTCACTTTTCAGCTCAAACGAAGCTATATTGTACATGAAGCTCACACGTTTCTCGCTCTTAACTGAAACGCATTGGATGTTAGAGGGCCTGTGGTTTGTATCAGTTTCAGAAGCAGAGTTGAACTAGATATGGTCCGTGTGTGTAGGAAACACAGTTCTTTTGTTCTGAGCACTCTCACGTTTCCCGCCTTATTAGAGACTCTAGAAAGCAAGAGTGTGCTTCTTGCTCTAAAGCAGAGTGTGTTTCATGGATGAGAAGTGTGCTGTGTGTTTCCCTTCAGAGACGGAGTTAAATGCCAGGCTCTGTGTCTTCCTACAAGCGAGACTTCGTTTCAGGTAAACGCAGTCACTTTCCAGCTCAAACGAAGCTATATTGTACACGAAGCTCACACGTTTCTTGCTCTTAACTGAAACGCATTGGATGTTAGAGGGCCTGTGGTTTGTATCAGTTTCAGAAGCAGAGTTGAACTAGATATGGTCCGTGTGTGTAGGAAACACAGTTCTTTTGTTCTGAGCACTCTCACGTTTCCCGCCTTATTAGAGTCTCTAGATAGCAAGAGCGTGCTTCTTGCTCTAAAGCAGAGTGTGTTTCATGGATGAGAAGTGTGCTGTGTGTTTCCCTTCAGAAACGGAGTTAAATGCCAGGCTCTGTGTCTTCGTACAAGCGAGACTTCGTTTCAGGTAAACGCACTCACTTTTCAGCTCAAACGAAGCTATATTGTACACGAAGCTCACACGTTTCTCGCTCTTAACTGAAACGCATTGGATGTTAGAGGGCCTGTGGTTTGTATCAGTTTCAGAAGCAGAGTTGAACTAGATATGGTCCGTGTGTGTAGGAAACACAGTTCTTTTGTTCTGAGCACTCTCACGTTTCCCGCCTTATTAGAGACTCTAGAAAGCAAGAGCGTGCTTCTTGCTCTAAAGCCGAGTGTGTTTCATGGATGAGAAGTGTGCTGTGTGTTTCCCTTCAGAAACGGAGTTAAATGCCAGGCTCTGTGTCTTCCTACAAGCGAGACTTCGTTTCAGGTAAACGCAGTCACTTTTCACCTCAAACGAAGCTATATTGTACACGAAGCTCACAAGTTTCTCGCTCTTAACTGAAACGCATTGGATGTTAGAGGGCCTGTGGTTTGTATCAGTTTCAGAAGCAGAGTTGAACTAGATATGGTCCGTGTGTGTAGGAAACACAGTTCTTTTGTTCTGAGCACTCTCACGTTTCCCGCCTTATTAGAGACTCTAGAAAGCAAGAGTGTGCTTCTTGCTCTAAAGCAGAGTGTGTTTCATGGATGAGAAATGTGCTGTGTGTTTCCCTTCAGAGACGGAGTTAAATGCCAGGCTCTGTGTCTTCCTACAAGCGAGACTTCGTTTCAGGTAAACGCAGTCACTTTCCAGCTCAAACGAAGCTATATTGTACACGAAGCTCACACGTTTCTTGCTCTTAACTGAAACGCATTGGATGTTAGAGGGCCTGTGGTTTGTATCAGTTTCAGAAGCAGAGTTGAACTAGATATGGTCCGTGTGTGTAGGAAACACAGTTCTTTTGTTCTGAGCACTCTCACGTTTCCCGCCTTATTAGAGTCTCTAGAAAGCAAGAGCGTGCTTCTTGCTCTAAAGCAGAGTGTGTTTCATGGATGAGAAGTGTGCTGTGTGTTTCCCTTCAGAAACGGAGTTAAATGCCAGGCTCTGTGTCTTCGTACAAGCGAGACTTCGTTTCAGGTAAACGCACTCACTTTTCAGCTCAAACGAAGCTATATTGTACACTAAGCTCACATGTTTCTCGCTCTTAACTGAAACGCATTGGATGTTAGAGGGCCTGTGGTTTGTATCAGTTTCAGAAGCAGAGTTGAACTAGATATGGTCCGTGTGTGTAGGAAACACAGTTCTTTTGTTCTGAGCACTCTCACGTTTCCCGCCTTATTAGAGACTCTAGAAAGCAAGAGCGTGCTTCTTGCTCTAAAGCCGAGTGTGTTTCATGGATGAGAAGTGTGCTGTGTGTTTCCCTTCAGAAACGGAGTTAAATGCCAGGCTCTGTGTCTTCCTACAAGCGAGACTTCGTTTCAGGTAAACGCAGTCACTTTTCAGCTCAAACGAAGCTATATTGTACACGAAGCTCACACGTTTCTCGCTCTTAACTGAAACGCATTGGATGTTAGAGGGCCTGTGGTTTGTATCAGTTTCAGAAGCAGAGTTGAACTAGATATGGTCCGTGTGTGTAGGAAACACAGTTCTTTTGTTCTGAGCACTCTCACGTTTCCCGCCTTATTAGAGTCTCTAGAAAGCAAGAGCGTGCTTCTTGCTCTAAAGCAGAGTGTGTTTCATGGATGAGAAGTGTGCTGTGTGTTTCCCTTCAGAAACGGAGTTAAATGCCAGGCTCTGTGTCTTCCTACAAGCGAGACTTCGTTTCAGGTAAACGCAGTCACTTTTCAGCTCAAACGAAGCTATATTGTACACGAAGCTCACACGTTTCTCGCTCTTAACTGAAACGCATTGGATGTTAGAGGGCCTGTGGTTTGTATCAGTTTCAGAAGCAGAGTTGAACTAGATATGGTCCGTGTGTGTAGGAAACACAGTTCTTTTGTTCTGAGCACTCTCACGTTTCCCGCCTTATTAGAGACTCTAGAAAGCAAGAGCGTGCTTCTTGCTCTAAAGCAGAGTGTGTTTCATGGATGAGAAGTGTGCTGTGTGTTTCCCTTCAGAAACGGAGTTAAATGCCAGGCTCTGTGTCTTCCTACAAGCGAGACTTCGTTTCAGGTAAACGCAGTCACTTTTCAGCTCAAACGAAGCTATATTGTACACGAAGCTCACACGTTTCTCGCTCTTAACTGAAACGCATTGGATGTTAGAGGGCCTGTGGTTTGTATCAGTTTTAAAAGCAGAGTTGAACTAGATATGGTCCGTGTGTGTAGGAAACACAGTTCTTTTGTTCTGAGCACTCTCACGTTTCCCGCCTTATTAGAGACTCTAGAAAGCAAGAGTGTGCTTCTTGCTCTAAAGCAGAGTGTGTTTCATGGATGAGAAGTCTGCTGTGTGTTTCCCTTCAGAAACGGAGTTAAATGCCAGGCTCTGTGTCTTCCTACAAGCGAGACTTCGTTTCAGGTAAACGCAGTCACTTTTCAGCTCAAACGAAGCTATATTGTACACGAAGCTCACACGTTTCTCGCTCTTAACTGAAACGCATTGGATGTTAGAGGGCCTGTGGTTTGTATCAGTTTCAGAAGCAGAGTTGAACTAGATATGGTCAGTGTGTGTAGGAAACACAGTTCTTTTGTTCTGAGCACTCTCACGTTTCCCGCCTTATTAGAGACTCTAGAAAGCAAGAGCGTGCTTCTTGCTCTAAAGCCGAGTGTGTTTCATGGATGAGAAGTGTGCTGTGTGTTTCCCTTCAGAAACGGAGTTAAATGCCAGGCTCTGTGTCTTCCTACAAGCGAGACTTCGTTTCAGGTAAACGCAGTCACTTTTCACCTCAAACGAAGCTATATTGTACACGAAGCTCACACGTTTCTCGCTCTTAACTGAAACGCATTGGATGTTAGAGGGCCTGTGGTTTGTATCAGTTTCAGAAGCAGAGTTGAACTAGATATGGTCCGTGTGTGTAGGAAACACAGTTCTTTTGTTCTGAGCACTCTCACGTTTCCCGCCTTATTAGAGACTCTAGAAAGCAAGAGTGTGCTTCTTGCTCTAAAGCAGAGTGTGTTTCATGGATGAGAAGTGTGCTGTGTGTTTCCCTTCAGAGACGGAGTTAAATGCCAGGCTCTGTGTCTTCCTACAAGCGAGACTTCGTTTCAGGTAAACGCAGTCACTTTCCAGCTCAAACGAAGCTATATTGTACACGAAGCTCACACGTTTCTTGCTCTTAACTGAAACGCATTGGATGTTAGAGGGCCTGTGGTTTGTATCAGTTTCAGAAGCAGAGTTGAACTAGATATGGTCCGTGTGTGTAGGAAACACAGTTCTTTTGTTCTGAGCACTCTCACGTTTCCCGCCTTATTAGAGTCTCTAGAAAGCAAGAGCGTGCTTCTTGCTCTAAAGCAGAGTGTGTTTCATGGATGAGAAGTGTGCTGTGTGTTTCCCTTCAGAAACGGAGTTAAATGCCAGGCTCTGTGTCTTCGTACAAGCGAGACTTCGTTTCAGGTAAACGCACTCACTTTTCAGCTCAAACGAAGCTATATTGTACACGAAGCTCACACGTTTCTCGCTCTTAACTGAAACGCATTGGATGTTAGAGGGCCTGTGGTTTGTATCAGTTTCAGAAGCAGAGTTGAACTAGATATGGTCCGTGTGTGTAGGAAACACAGTTCTTTTGTTCTGAGCACTCTCACGTTTCCCGCCTTATTAGAGACTCTAGAAAGCAAGAGCGTGCTTCTTGCTCTAAAGCCGAGTGTGTTTCATGGATGAGAAGTGTGCTGTGTGTTTCCCTTCAGAAACGGAGTTAAATGCCAGGCTCTGTGTCTTCCTACAAGCGAGACTTCGTTTCAGGTAAACGCAGTCACTTTTCAGCTCAAACGAAGCTATATTGTACACGAAGCTCACACGTTTCTCGCTCTTAACTGAAACGCATTGGATGTTAGAGGGCCTGTGGTTTGTATCAGTTTCAGAAGCAGAGTTGAACTAGATATGGTCCGTGTGTGTAGGAAACACAGTTCTTTTGTTCTGAGCACTCTCACGTTTCCCGCCTTATTAGAGTCTCTAGAAAGCAAGAGCGTGCTTCTTGCTCTAAAGCAGAGTGTGTTTCATGGATGAGAAGTGTGCTGTGTGTTTCCCTTCAGAAACGGAGTTAAATGCCAGGCTCTGTGTCTTCCTACAAGCGAGACTTCGTTTCAGGTAAACGCAGTCACTTTTCAGCTCAAACGAAGCTATATTGTACACGAAGCTCACACGTTTCTCGCTCTTAACTGAAACGCATTGGATGTTAGAGGGCCTGTGGTTTGTATCAGTTTCAGAAGCAGAGTTGAACTAGATATGGTCCGTGTGTGTAGGAAACACAGTTCTTTTGTTCTGAGCACTCTCACGTTTCCCGCC
Organism: Onychomys arenicola; assembly: GCA_949786405.1. Classification (NCBI taxonomy): domain Eukaryota; kingdom Metazoa; phylum Chordata; class Mammalia; order Rodentia; family Cricetidae; genus Onychomys; species Onychomys arenicola. The sequence goes on from CATKUM010000111.1 coordinate 462,088, forward strand.
TTATTCGAGACTCTAGAAAGCAAGAGCGTGCTTCTTGCTCTAAAGCAGAGTGTGTTTCATGGATGAGAAGTGTGCTGTGTGTTTCCCTTCAGAAACGGAGTTAAATGCCAGGCTCTGTGTCTTCCTACAAGCGAGACTTCGTTTCAGGTAAACGCAGTCACTTTTCAGCTCAAACGAAGCTATATTGTACACGAAGCTCACACGTTTCTCGCTCTTAACTGAAACGCATTGGATGTTAGAGGGCCTGTGGTTTGTATCAGTTTCAGAAGCAGAGTTGAACTAGATATGGTCCGTGTGTGTAGGAAACACAGTTCTTTTGTTCTGAGCACTCTCACGTTTCCCGCCTTATTAGAGACTCTAGAAAGCAAGAGTGTGCTTCTTGCTCTAAAGCAGAGTGTGTTTCATGGATGAGAAGTGTGCTGTGTGTTTCCCTTCAGAGACGGAGTTAAATGCCAGGCTCTGTGTCTTCCTACAAGCGAGACTTCGTTTCAGGTAAACGCAGTCACTTTCCAGCTCAAACGAAGCTATATTGTACACGAAGCTCACACGTTTCTCGCTCTTAACTGAAACGCATTGGATGTTAGAGGGCCTGTGGTTTGTATCAGTTTCAGAAGCAGAGTTGAACTAGATATGGTCCGTGTGTGTAGGAAACACAGTTCTTTTGTTCTGAGCACTCTCACGTTTCCCGCCTTATTAGAGTCTCTAGAAAGCAAGAGTGTGCTTCTTGCTCTAAAGCAGAGTGTGTTTCATGGATGAGAAGTGTGCTGTGTGTTTCCCTTCAGAAACGGAGTTAAATGCCAGGCTCTGTGTCTTCGTACAAGCGAGACTTCGTTTCAGGTAAACGCACTCACTTTTCAGCTCAAACGAAGCTATATTGTACACGAAGCTCACACGTTTCTCGCTCTTAACTGAAACGCATTGGATGTTAGAGGGCCTGTGGTTTGTATCAGTTTCAGAAGCAGAGTTGAACTAGATATGGTCCGTGTGTGTAGGAAACACAGTTCTTTTGTTCTGAGCACTCTCACGTTTCCCGCCTTATTAGAGACTCTAGAAAGCAAGAGCGTGCTTCTTGCTCTAAAGCAGAGTGTGTTTCATGGATGAGAAGTGTGCTGTGTGTTTCCCTTCAGAAACGGAGTTAAATGCCAGGCTCTGTGTCTTCGTACAAGCGAGACTTCGTTTCAGGTCAACGCAGTCACTTTTCAGCTCAAACGAAGCTATATTGTACATGAAGCTCACACGTTTCTCGCTCTTAACTGAAACGCATTGGATGTTAGAGGGCCTGTGGTTTGTATCAGTTTCAGAAGCAGAGTTGAACTAGATATGGTCCGTGTGTGTAGGAAACACAGTTCTTTTGTTCTGAGCACTCTCACGTTTCCCGCCTTATTAGAGACTCTAGAAAGCAAGAGTGTGCTTCTTGCTCTAAAGCAGAGTGTGTTTCATGGATGAGAAGTGTGCTGTGTGTTTCCCTTCAGAGACGGAGTTAAATGCCAGGCTCTGTGTCTTCCTACAAGCGAGACTTCTTTTCAGGTAAACGCAGTCACTTTCCAGCTCAAACGAAGCTATATTGTACACGAAGCTCACACGTTTCTCGCTCTTAACTGAAACGCATTGGATGTTAGAGGGCCTGTGGTTTGTATCAGTTTCAGAAGCAGAGTTGAACTTGATATGGTCCGTGTGTGTAGGAAACACAGTTCTTTTGTTCTGAGCACTCTCACGTTTCCCGCCTTATTAGAGTCTCTAGAAAGCAAGAGTGTGCTTCTTGCTCTAAAGCAGAGTGTGTTTCATGGATGAGAAGTGTGCTGTGTGTTTCCCTTCAGAAACGGAGTTAAATGCCAGGCTCTGTGTCTTCGTACAAGCGAGACTTCGTTTCAGGTAAACGCAGTCACTTTTCAGCTCAAACGAAGCTATATTGTACACGAAGCTCACACGTTTCTCGCTCTTAACTGAAACGCATTGGATGTTAGAGGGCCTGTGGTTTGTATCAGTTTCAGAAGCAGAGTTGAACTAGATATGGTCCGTGTGTGTAGGAAACACAGTTCTTTTGTTCTGAGCACTCTCACGTTTCCCGCCTTATTAGAGACTCTAGAAAGCAAGAGCGTGCTTCTTGCTCTAAAGCAGAGTGTGTTTCATGGATGAGAAGTGTGCTGTGTGTTTCCCTTCAGAAACGGAGTTAAATGCCAGGCTCTGTGTCTTCCTACAAGCGAGACTTCGTTTCAGGTAAACGCAGTCACTTTTCAGCTCAAACGAAGCTATATTGTACACGAAGCTCACACGTTTCTCGCTCTTAACTGAAACGCATTGGATGTTAGAGGGCCTGTGGTTTGTATCAGTTTCAGAAGCAGAGTTGAACTAGATATGGTCCGTGTGTGTAGGAAACACAGTTCTTTTGTTCTGAGCACTCTCACGTTTCCCGCCTTATTAGAGTCTCTAGAAAGCAAGAGCGTGCTTCTTGCTCTAAAGCAGAGTGTGTTTCATGGATGAGAAGTGTGCTGTGTGTTTCCCTTCAGAAACGGAGTTAAATGCCAGGCTCTGTGTCTTCCTACAAGCGAGACTTCGTTTCAGGTAAACGCAGTCACTTTTCAGCTCAAACGAAGCTATATTGTACACGAAGCTCACACGTTTCTCGCTCTTAACTGAAACGCATTGGATGTTAGAGGGCCTGTGGTTTGTATCAGTTTCAGAAGCAGAGTTGAACTAGATATGGTCCGTGTGGGTAGGAAACACAGTTCTTTTGTTCTGAGCACTCTCACGTTTCCCGCCTTATTAGAGACTCTAGAAAGCAAGAGCGTGCTTCTTGCTCTAAAGCAGAGTGTGTTTCATGGATGAGAAGTGTGCTGTGTGTTTCCCTTCAGAAACGGAGTTAAATGCCAGGCTCTGTGTCTTCCTACAAGCGAGACTTCGTTTCAGGTAAACGCAGTCACTTTTCAGCTCAAACGAAGCTATATTGTACACGAAGCTCACACGTTTCTCGCTCTTAACTGAAACGCATTGGATGTTAGAGGGCCTGTGGTTTGTATCAGTTTCAGAAGCAGAGTTGAACTAGATATGGTCCGTGTGTGTAGGAAACACAGTTCTTTTGTTCTGAGCACTCTCACGTTTCCCGCCTTATTAGAGACTCTAGAAAGCAAGAGTGTGCTTCTTGCTCTAAAGCAGAGTGTGTTTCATGGATGAGAAGTGTGCTGTGTGTTTCCCTTCAGAGACGGAGTTAAATGCCAGGCTCTGTGTCTTCCTACAAGCGAGACTTCGTTTCAGGTAAACGCAGTCACTTTCCAGCTCAAACGAAGCTATATTGTACACGAAGCTCACACGTTTCTCGCTCTTAACTGAAACGCATTGGATGTTAGAGGGCCTGTGGTTTGTATCAGTTTCAGAAGCAGAGTTGAACTAGATATGGTCCGTGTGTGTAGGAAACACAGTTCTTTTGTTCTGAGCACTCTCACGTTTCCCGCCTTATTCGAGACTCTAGAAAGCAAGAGCGTGCTTCTTGCTCTAAAGCAGAGTGTGTTTCATGGATGAGAAGTGTGCTGTGTGTTTCCCTTCAGAAACGGAGTTAAATGCCAGGCTCTGTGTCTTCCTACAAGCGAGACTTCGTTTCAGGTAAACGCAGTCACTTTTCAGCTCAAACGAAGCTATATTGTACACGAAGCTCACACGTTTCTCGCTCTTAACTGAAACGCATTGGATGTTAGAGGGCCTGTGGTTTGTATCAGTTTCAGAAGCAGAGTTGAACTAGATATGGTCCGTGTGTGTAGGAAACACAGTTCTTTTGTTCTGAGCACTCTCACGTTTCCCGCCTTATTAGAGACTCTAGAAAGCAAGAGCGTGCTTCTTGCTCTAAAGCAGAGTGTGTTTCATGGATGAGAAGTGTGCTGTGTGTTTCCCTTCAGAAACGGAGTTAAATGCCAGGCTCTGTGTCTTCCTACAAGCGAGACTTCGTTTCAGGTAAACGCAGTCACTTTTCAGCTCAAACGAAGCTATATTGTACACGAAGCTCACACGTTTCTCGCTCTTAACTGAAACGCATTGGATGTTAGAGGGCCTGTGGTTTGTATCAGTTTCAGAAGCAGAGTTGAACTAGATATGGTCCGTGTGTGTAGGATACACAGTTCTTTTGTTCTGAGCACTCTCACGTTTCCCGCCTTATTAGAGACTCTAGAAAGCAAGAGCGTGCTTCTTGCTCTAAAGCAGAGTGTGTTTCATGGATGAGAAGTGTGCTGTGTGTTTCCCTTCAGAAACGGAGTTAAATGCCAGGCTCTGTGTCTTCCTACAAGCGAGACTTCGTTTCAGGTAAACGCAGTCACTTTTCAGCTCAAACGAAGCTATATTGTACACGAAGCTCACACGTTTCTCGCTCTTAACTGAAACGCATTGGATGTTAGAGGGCCTGTGGTTTGTATCAGTTTCAGAAGCAGAGTTGAACTAGATATGGTCCGTGTGTGTAGGAAACACAGTTCTTTTGTTCTGAGCACTCTCACGTTTCCCGCCTTATTAGAGACTCTAGAAAGCAAGAGCGTGCTTCTTGCTCTAAAGCAGAGTGTGTTTCATGGATGAGAAGTGTGCTGTGTGTTTCCCTTCAGAAACGGAGTTAAATGCCAGGCTCTGTGTCTTCCTACAAGCGAGACTTCGTTTCAGGTAAACGCAGTCACTTTTCAGCTCAAACGAAGCTATATTGTACACGAAGCTCACACGTTTCTCGCTCTTAACTGAAACGCATTGGATGTTAGAGGGCCTGTGGTTTGTATCAGTTTCAGAAGCAGAGTTGAACTAGATATGGTCCGTGTGTGTAGGAAACACAGTTCTTTTGTTCTGAGCACTCTCACGTTTCCCGCCTTATTAGAGACTCTAGAAAGCAAGAGCGTGCTTCTTGCTCTAAAGCAGAGTGTGTTTCATGGATGAGAAGTGTGCTGTGTGTTTCCCTTCAGAAACGGAGTTAAATGCCAGGCTCTGTGTCTTCCTACAAGCGAGACTTCGTTTCAGGTAAACGCAGTCACTTTTCAGCTCAAACGAAGCTATATTGTACACGAAGCTCACACGTTTCTCGCTCTTAACTGAAACGCATTGGATGTTAGAGGGCCTGTGGTTTGTATCAGTTTCAGAAGCAGAGTTGAACTAGATATGGTCCGTGTGTGTAGGAAACACAGTTCTTTTGTTCTGAGCACTCTCACGTTTCCCGCCTTATTCGAGACTCTAGAAAGCAAGAGCGTGCTTCTTGCTCTAAAGCAGAGTGTGTTTCATGGATGAGAAGTGTGCTGTGTGTTTCCCTTCAGAAACGGAGTTAAATGCCAGGCTCTGTGTCTTCCTACAAGCGAGACTTCGTTTCAGGTAAACGCAGTCACTTTTCAGCTCAAACGAAGCTATATTGTACACGAAGCTCACACGTTTCTCGCTCTTAACTGAAACGCATTGGATGTTAGAGGGCCTGTGGTTTGTATCAGTTTCAGAAGCAGAGTTGAACTAGATATGGTCCGTGTGTGTAGGAAACACAGTTCTTTTGTTCTGAGCACTCTCACGTTTCCCGCCTTATTAGAGACTCTAGAAAGCAAGAGCGTGCTTCTTGCTCTAAAGCAGAGTGTGTTTCATGGATGAGAAGTGTGCTGTGTGTTTCCCTTCAGAAACGGAGTTAAATGCCAGGCCCTGTGTCTTCCTACAAGCGAGACTTCGTTTCAGGTAAACGCAGTCACTTTTCAGCTCAAACGAAGCTATATTGTACACGAAGCTCACACGTTTCTCGCTCTTAACTGAAACGCATTGGATGTTAGAGGGCCTGTGGTTTGTATCAGTTTCAGAAGCAGAGTTGAACTAGATATGGTCCGTGTGTGTAGGAAACACAGTTCTTTTGTTCTGAGCACTCTCACATTTCCCGCCTTATTAGAGACTCTAGAAAGCAAGAGCGTGCTTCTTGCTCTAAAGCAGAGTGTGTTTCATGGATGAGAAGTGTGCTGTGTGTTTCCCTTCAGAAACGGAGTTAAATGCCAGGCCCTGTGTCTTCCTACAAGCGAGACTTCGTTTCAGGTAAACGCAGTCACTTTTCAGCTCAAACGAAGCTATATTGTACACGAAGCTCACACGTTTCTCGCTCTTAACTGAAACGCATTGGATGTTAGAGGGCCTGTGGTTTGTATCAGTTTCAGAAGCAGAGTTGAACTAGATATGGTCCGTGTGTGTAGGAAACACAGTTCTTTTGTTCTGAGCACTCTCACGTTTCCCGCCTTATTAGAGACTCTAGAAAGCAAGAGCGTGCTTCTTGCTCTAAAGCAGAGTGTGTTTCATGGATGAGAAGTGTGCTGTGTGTTTCCCTTCAGAAACGGAGTTAAATGCCAGGCTCTGTGTCTTCCTACAAGCAAGACTTCGTTTCAGGTAAACGCAGTCACTTTTCAGCTCAAACGAAGCTATATTGTACACGAAGCTCACACGTTTCTTGCTCTTAACTGAAACGCATTGGATGTTAGAGGGCCTGTGGTTTGTATCAGTTTCAGAAGCAGAGTTGAACTAGATATGGTCCGTGTGTGTAGGAAACACAGTTCTTTTGTTCTGAGCACTCTCACGTTTCCCGCCTTATTAGAGACTCTAGAAAGCAAGAGCGTGCTTCTTGCTCTAAAGCAGAGTGTGTTTCATGGATGAGAAGTGTGCTGTGTGTTTCCCTTCAGAAACGGAGTTAAATGCCAGGCTCTGTGTCTTCCTACAAGCGAGACTTCGTTTCAGGTAAACGCAGTCACTTTTCAGCTCAAACGAAGCTATATTGTACACGAAGCTCACACGTTTCTCGCTCTTAACTGAAACGCATTGGATGTTAGAGTGCCTGTGGTTTGTATCAGTTTCAGAAGCAGAGTTGAACTAGATATGGTCCGTGTGTGTAGGAAACACAGTTCTTTTGTTCTGAGCACTCTCACGTTTCCGGCCTTATTAGAGACTCTAGAAAGCAAGAGCGTGCTTCTTGCTCTAAAGCAGAGTGTGTTTCATGGATGAGAAGTGTGCTGTGTGTTTCCCTTCAGAAACGGAGTTAAATGCCAGGCCCTGTGTTTCCTACAAGCGAGACTTCTTTTCAGGTAAACGCAGTCACTTTTCAGCTCAAACGAAGCTATATTGTACACGAAGCTCACACGTTTCTCGCTCTTAACTGAAACGCATTGGATGTTAGAGGGCCTGTGGTTTGTATCAGTTTCAGAAGCAGAGTTGAACTAGATATGGTCCGTGTGTGTAGGAAACACAGTTCTTTTGTTCTGAGCACTCTCACGTTTCCCGCCTTATTCGAGACTCTAGAAAGCAAGAGCGTGCTTCTTGCTCTAAAGCAGAGTGTGTTTCATGGATGAGAAGTGTGTTGTGTGTTTCCCTTCAGAAACGGAGTTAAATGCCAGGCTCTGTGTCTTCCTACAAGCGAGACTTCGTTTCAGGTAAACGCAGTCACTTTTCAGCTCAAACGAAGCTATATTGTACACGAAGCTCACACGTTTCTCGCTCTTAACTGAAACGCATTGGATGTTAGAGGGCCTGTGGTTTGTATCAGTTTCAGAAGCAGAGTTGAACTAGATATGGTCCGTGTGTGTAGGAAACACAGTTCTTTTGTTCTGAGCACTCTCACGTTTCCCGCCTTATTCGAGACTCTAGAAAGAAAGAGCGTGCTTCTTGCTCTAAAGCAGAGTGTGTTTCATGGATGAGAAGTGTGCTGTGTGTTTCCCTTCAGAAACGGAGTTAAATGCCAGGCTCTGTGTCTTCCTACAAGCGAGACTTCGTTTCAGGTAAACGCAGTCACTTTTCAGCTCAAACGAAGCTATATTGTACACGAAGCTCACACGTTTCTCGCTCTTAACTGAAACGCATTGGATGTTAGAGGGCCTGTGGTTTGTATCAGTTTCAGAAGCAGAGTTGAACTAGATATGGTCCGTGTGTGTAGGAAACACAGTTCTTTTGTTCTGAGCACTCTCACGTTTCCCGCCTTATTAGAGACTCTAGAAAGCAAGAGCGTGCTTCTTGCTCTAAAGCAGAGTGTGTTTCATGGATGAGAAGTGTGCTGTGTGTTTCCCTTCAGAAACGGAGTTAAATGCCAGGCTCTGTGTCTTCCTACAAGCGAGACTTCGTTTCAGGTAAACGCAGTCACTTTTCAGCTCAAACGAAGCTATATTGTACACGAAGCTCACACGTTTCTCGCTCTTAACTGAAACGCATTGGATGTTAGAGGGCCTGTGGTTTGTATCAGTTTCAGAAGCAGAGTTGAACTAGATATGGTCCGTGTGTGTAGGAAACACAGTTCTTTTGTTCTGAGCACTCTCACGTTTCCCGCCTTATTAGAGACTCTAGAAAGCAAGAGCGTGCTTCTTGCTCTAAAGCAGAGTGTGTTTCATGGATGAGAAGTGTGCTGTGTGTTTCCCTTCAGAAACGGAGTTAAATGCCAGGCTCTGTGTCTTCCTACAAGCGAGACTTCGTTTCAGGTAAACGCAGTCACTTTTCAGCTCAAACGAAGCTATATTGTACACGAAGCTCACACGTTTCTCGCTCTTAACTGAAACGCATTGGATGTTAGAGGGCCTGTGGTTTGTATCAGTTTCAGAAGCAGAGTTGAACTAGATATGGTCCGTGTGTGTAGGAAACACAGTTCTTTTGTTCTGAGCACTCTCACGTTTCCCGCCTTATTCGAGACTCTAGAAAGCAAGAGCGTGCTTCTTGCTCTAAAGCAGAGTGTGTTTCATGGATGAGAAGTGTGCTGTGTGTTTCCCTTCAGAAACGGAGTTAAATGCCAGGCTCTGTGTCTTCCTACAAGCGAGACTTCGTTTCAGGCAAACGCAGTCACTTTTCAGCTCAAACGAAGCTATATTGTACACGAAGCTCACACGTTTCTCGCTCTTAACTGAAACGCATTGGATGTTAGAGGGCCTGTGGTTTGTATCAGTTTCAGAAGCAGAGTTGAACTAGATATGGTCCGTGTGTGTAGGAAACACAGTTCTTTTGTTCTGAGCACTCTCACGTTTCCCGCCTTATTCGAGACTCTAGAAAGCAAGAGCGTGCTTCTTGCTCTAAAGCAGAGTGTGTTTCATGGATGAGAAGTGTGCTGTGTGTTTCCCTTCAGAAACGGAGTTAAATGCCAGGCTCTGTGTCTTCCTACAAGCGAGACTTTGTTTCAGGTAAACGCAGTCACTTTTCAGCTCAAACGAAGCTATATTGTACACGAAGCTCACACGTTTCTCGCTCTTAACTGAAACGCATTGGATGTTAGAGGGCCTGTGGTTTGTATCAGTTTCAGAAGCAGAGTTGAACTAGATATGGTCCGTGTGTGTAGGAAACACAGTTCTTTTGTTCTGAGCACTCTCACGTTTCCCGCCTTATTAGAGACTCTAGAAAGCAAGAGCGTGCTTCTTGCTCTAAAGCCGAGTGTGTTTCATGGATGAGAAGTGTGCTGTGTGTTTCCCTTCAGAAACGGAGTTAAATGCCAGGCTCTGTGTCTTCCTACAAGCGAGACTTCGTTTCAGGTAAACGCAGTCACTTTTCAGCTCAAACGAAGCTATATTGTACACGAAGCTCACACGTTTCTCGCTCTTAACTGAAACGCATTGGATGTTAGAGGGCCTGTGGTTTGTATCAGTTTCAGAAGCAGAGTTGAACTAGATATGGTCCGTGTGTGTAGGAAACACAGTTCTTTTGTTCTGAGCACTCTCACGTTTCCCGCCTTATTCGAGACTCTAGAAAGCAAGAGCGTGCTTCTTGCTCTAAAGCAGAGTGTGTTTCATGGATGAGAAGTGTGTTGTGTGTTTCCCTTCAGAAACGGAGTTAAATGCCAGGCTCTGTGTCTTCCTACAAGCGAGACTTCGTTTCAAGTAAACGCAGTCACTTTTCAGCTCAAACGAAGCTATATTGTACACGAAGCTCACACGTTTCTCGCTCTTAACTGAAACGCATTGGATGTTAGAGGGCCTGTGGTTTGTATCAGTTTTAAAAGCAGAGTTGAACTAGATATGGTCCGTGTGTGTAGGAAACACAGTTCTTTTGTTCTGAGCACTCTCACGTTTCCCGCCTTATTAGAGACTCTAGAAAGCAAGAGTGTGCTTCTTGCTCTAAAGCAGAGTGTGTTTCATGGATGAGAAGTGTGCTGTGTGTTTCCCTTCAGAAACGGAGTTAAATGCCAGGCTCTGTGTCTTCCTACAAGCGAGACTTCGTTTCAGGTAAACGCAGTCACTTTTCAGCTCAAACGAAGCTATATTGTACACGAAGCTCACACGTTTCTCGCTCTTAACTGAAACGCATTGGATGTTAGAGGGCCTGTGGTTTGTATCAGTTTCAGAAGCAGAGTTGAACTAGATATGGTCAGTGTGTGTAGGAAACACAGTTCTTTTGTTCTGAGCACTCTCACGTTTCCCGCCTTATTAGAGTCTCTTGAAAGCAAGAGCGTGCTTCTTGCTCTAAAGCAGAGTGTGTTTCATGGATGAGAAGTGTGCTGTGTGTTTCCCTTCAGAAACGGAGTTAAATGCCAGGCTCTGTGTCTTCCTACAAGCGAGACTTCGTTTCAGGTAAACGCAGTCACTTTTCAGCTCAAACGAAGCTATATTGTACACGAAGCTCACACGTTTCTCGCTCTTAACTGAAACGCATTGGATGTTAGAGGGCCTGTGGTTTGTATCAGTTTCAGAAGCAGAGTTGAACTAGATATGGTCCGTGTGTGTAGGAAACACAGTTCTTTTGTTCTGAGCACTCTCACGTTTCCCGCCTTATTAGAGACTCTAGAAAGCAAGAGCGTGCTTCTTGCTCTAAAGCAGAGTGTGTTTCATGGATGAGAAGTGTGCTGTGTGTTTCCCTTCAGAAACGGAGTTAAATGCCAGGCTCTGTGTCTTCGTACAAGCGAGACTTCGTTTCAGGTCAACGCAGTCACTTTTCAGCTCAAACGAAGCTATATTGTACATGAAGCTCACACGTTTCTCGCTCTTAACTGAAACGCATTGGATGTTAGAGGGCCTGTGGTTTGTATCAGTTTCAGAAGCAGAGTTGAACTAGATATGGTCCGTGTGTGTAGGAAACACAGTTCTTTTGTTCTGAGCACTCTCACGTTTCCCGCCTTATTAGAGACTCTAGAAAGCAAGAGTGTGCTTCTTGCTCTAAAGCAGAGTGTGTTTCATGGATGAGAAGTGTGCTGTGTGTTTCCCTTCAGAGACGGAGTTAAATGCCAGGCTCTGTGTCTTCCTACAAGCGAGACTTCGTTTCAGGTAAACGCAGTCACTTTCCAGCTCAAACGAAGCTATATTGTACACGAAGCTCACACGTTTCTCGCTCTTAACTGAAACGCATTGGAAGTTAGAGGGCCTCTGGTTTGTATCAGTTTCAGAAGCAGAGTTGAACTAGATATGGTCCGTGTGTGTAGGAAACACAGTTCTTTTGTTCTGAGCACTCTCACGTTTCCCGCCTTATTAGAGTCTCTAGAAAGCAAGAGTGTGCTTCTTGCTCTAAAGCAGAGTGTGTTTCATGGATGAGAAGTGTGCTGTGTGTTTCCCTTCAGAAACGGAGTTAAATGCCAGGCTCTGTGTCTTCGTACAAGCGAGACTTCGTTTCAGGTAAACGCAGTCACTTTTCAGCTCAAACGAAGCTATATTGTACACGAAGCTCACACGTTTCTCGCTCTTAACTGAAACGCATTGGATGTTAGAGGGCCTGTGGTTTGTATCAGTTTCAGAAGCAGAGTTGAACTAGATATGGTCCGTGTGTGTAGGAAACACAGTTCTTTTGTTCTGAGCACTCTCACGTTTCCCGCCTTATTAGAGACTCTAGAAAGCAAGAGCGTGCTTCTTGCTCTAAAGCAGAGTGTGTTTCATGGATGAGAAGTGTGCTGTGTGTTTCCCTTCAGAAACGGAGTTAAATGCCAGGCTCTGTGTCTTCGTACAAGCGAGACTTCGTTTCAGGTCAACGCAGTCACTTTTCAGCTCAAACGAAGCTATATTGTACATGAAGCTCACACGTTTCTCGCTCTTAACTGAAACGCATTGGATGTTAGAGGGCCTGTGGTTTGTATCAGTTTCAGAAGCAGAGTTGAACTAGATATGGTCCGTGTGTGTAGGAAACACAGTTCTTTTGTTCTGAGCACTCTCACGTTTCCCGCCTTATTAGAGACTCTAGAAAGCAAGAGTGTGCTTCTTGCTCTAAAGCAGAGTGTGTTTCATGGATGAGAAGTGTGCTGTGTGTTTCCCTTCAGAGACGGAGTTAAATGCCAGGCTCTGTGTCTTCCTACAAGCGAGACTTCGTTTCAGGTAAACGCAGTCACTTTCCAGCTCAAACGAAGCTATATTGTACACGAAGCTCACACGTTTCTCGCTCTTAACTGAAACGCATTGGATGTTAGAGGGCCTGTGGTTTGTATCAGTTTCAGCAGCAGAGTTGAACTTGATATGGTCCGTGTGTGTAGGAAACACAGTTCTTTTGTTCTGAGCACTCTCACGTTTCCCGCCTTATTAGAGTCTCTAGAAAGCAAGAGTGTGCTTCTTGCTCTAAAGCAGAGTGTGTTTCATGGATGAGAAGTGTGCTGTGTGTTTCCCTTCAGAAACGGAGTTAAATGCCAGGCTCTGTGTATTCGTACAAGCGAGACTTCGTTTCAGGTAAACGCACTCACTTTTCAGCTCAAACGAAGCTATATTGTACACGAAGCTCACACGTTTCTCGCTCTTAACTGAAACGCATTGGATGTTAGAGGGCCTGTGGTTTGTATCAGTTTCAGAAGCAGAGTTGAACTAGATATGGTCCGTGTGTGTAGGAAACACAGTTCTTTTGTTCTGAGCACTCTCACGTTTCCCGCCTTATTAGAGACTCTAGAAAGCAAGAGCGTGCTTCTTGCTCTAAAGCAGAGTGTGTTTCATGGATGAGAAGTGTGCTGTGTGTTTCCCTTCAGAAACGGAGTTAAATGCCAGGCTCTGTGTCTTCCTACAAGCGAGACTTCGTTTCAGGTAAACGCAGTCACTTTTCAGCTCAAACGAAGCTATATTGTACACGAAGCTCACACGTTTCTCGCTCTTAACTGAAACGCATTGGATGTTAGAGGGCCTGTGGTTTGTATCAGTTTCAGAAGCAGAGTTGAACTAGATATGGTCCGTGTGTGTAGGAAACACAGTTCTTTTGTTCTGAGCACTCTCACGTTTCCCGCCTTATTAGAGTCTCTAGAAAGCAAGAGCGTGCTTCTTGCTCTAAAGCAGAGTGTGTTTCATGGATGAGAAGTGTGCTGTGTGTTTCCCTTCAGAAACGGAGTTAAATGCCAGGCTCTGTGTCTTCCTACAAGCGAGACTTCGTTTCAGGTAAACGCAGTCACTTTTCAGCTCAAACGAAGCTATATTGTACACGAAGCTCACACGTTTCTCGCTCTTAACTGAAACGCATTGGATGTTAGAGGGCCTGTGGTTTGTATCAGTTTCAGAAGCAGAGTTGAACTAGATATGGTCCGTGTGGGTAGGAAACACAGTTCTTTTGTTCTGAGCACTCTCACGTTTCCCGCCTTATTAGAGACTCTAGAAAGCAAGAGCGTGCTTCTTGCTCTAAAGCAGAGTGTGTTTCATGGATGAGAAGTGTGCTGTGTGTTTCCCTTCAGAAACGGAGTTAAATGCCAGGCTCTGTGTCTTCCTACAAGCGAGACTTCGTTTCAGGTAAACGCAGTCACTTTTCAGCTCAAACGAAGCTATATTGTACACGAAGCTCACACGTTTCTCGCTCTTAACTGAAACGCATTGGATGTTAGAGGGCCTGTGGTTTGTATCAGTTTCAGAAGCAGAGTTGAACTAGATATGGTCCGTGTGTGTAGGAAACACAGTTCTTTTGTTCTGAGCACTCTCACGTTTCCCGCCTTATTAGAGACTCTAGAAAGCAAGAGTGTGCTTCTTGCTCTAAAGCAGAGTGTGTTTCATGGATGAGAAGTGTGCTGTGTGTTTCCCTTCAGAGACGGAGTTAAATGCCAGGCTCTGTGTCTTCCTACAAGCGAGACTTCGTTTCAGGTAAACGCAGTCACTTTCCAGCTCAAACGAAGCTATATTGTACACGAAGCTCACACGTTTCTCGCTCTTAACTGAAACGCATTGGATGTTAGAGGGCCTGTGGTTTGTATCAGTTTCAGAAGCAGAGTTGAACTAGATATGGTCCGTGTGTGTAGGAAACACAGTTCTTTTGTTCTGAGCACTCTCACGTTTCCCGCCTTATTCGAGACTCTAGAAAGCAAGAGCGTGCTTCTTGCTCTAAAGCAGAGTGTGTTTCATGGATGAGAAGTGTGCTGTGTGTTTCCCTTCAGAAACGGAGTTAAATGCCATGCTCTGTGTCTTCCTACAAGCGAGACTTCGTTTCAGGTAAACGCAGTCACTTTTCAGCTCAAACGAAGCTATATTGTACACGAAGCTCACACGTTTCTCGCTCTTAACTGAAACGCATTGGATGTTAGAGGGCCTGTGGTTTGTATCAGTTTCAGAAGCAGAGTTGAACTAGATATGGTCCGTGTGTGTAGGAAACACAGTTCTTTTGTTCTGAGCACTCTCACGTTTCCCGCCTTATTAGAGACTCTAGAAAGCAAGAGCGTGCTTCTTGCTCTAAAGCAGAGTGTGTTTCATGGATGAGAAGTGTGCTGTGTGTTTCCCTTCAGAAACGGAGTTAAATGCCAGGCTCTGTGTCTTCCTACAAGCGAGACTTCGTTTCAGGTAAACGCAGTCACTTTTCAGCTCAAACGAAGCTATATTGTACACGAAGCTCACACGTTTCTCGCTCTTAACTGAAACGCATTGGATGTTAGAGGGCCTGTGGTTTGTATCAGTTTCAGAAGCAGAGTTGAACTAGATATGGTCCGTGTGTGTAGGAAACACAGTTCTTTTGTTCTGAGCACTCTCACGTTTCCCGCCTTATTAGAGACTCTAGAAAGCAAGAGCGTGCTTCTTGCTCTAAAGCAGAGTGTGTTTCATGGATGAGAAGTGTGCTGTGTGTTTCCCTTCAGAAACGGAGTTAAATGCCAGGCTCTGTGTCTTCCTACAAGCGAGACTTCGTTTCAGGTAAACGCAGTCACTTTCCAGCTCAAACGAAGCTATATTGTACACGAAGCTCACACGTTTCTCGCTCTTAACTGAAACGCATTGGATGTTAGAGGGCCTGTGGTTTGTATCAGTTTCAGAAGCAGAGTTGAACTAGATATGGTCCGTGTGTGTAGGAAACACAGTTCTTTTGTTCTGAGCACTCTCACGTTTCCCGCCTTATTCGAGACTCTAGAAAGCAAGAGCGTGCTTCTTGCTCTAAAGCAGAGTGTGTTTCATGGATGAGAAGTGTGCTGTGTGTTTCCCTTCAGAAACGGAGTTAAATGCCAGGCTCTGTGTCTTCCTACAAGCGAGACTTCGTTTCAGGTAAACGCAGTCACTTTTCAGCTCAAACGAAGCTATATTGTACACGAAGCTCACACGTTTCTCGCTCTTAACTGAAACGCATTGGATGTTAGAGGGCCTGTGGTTTGTATCAGTTTCAGAAGCAGAGTTGAACTAGATATGGTCCGTGTGTGTAGGAAACACAGTTCTTTTGTTCTGAGCACTCTCACGTTTCCCGCCTTATTAGAGACTCTAGAAAGCAAGAGCGTGCTTCTTGCTCTAAAGCAGAGTGTGTTTCATGGATGAGAAGTGTGCTGTGTGTTTCCCTTCAGAAACGGAGTTAAATGCCAGGCTCTGTGTCTTCCTACAAGCGAGACTTCGTTTCAGGTAAACGCAGTCACTTTTCAGCTCAAACGAAGCTATATTGTACACGAAGCTCACACGTTTCTCGCTCTTAACTGAAACGCATTGGATGTTAGAGGGCCTGTGGTTTGTATCAGTTTCAGAAGCAGAGTTGAACTAGATATGGTCCGTGTGTGTAGGATACACAGTTCTTTTGTTCTGAGCACTCTCACGTTTCCCGCCTTATTAGAGACTCTAGAAAGCAAGAGCGTGCTTCTTGCTCTAAAGCAGAGTGTGTTTCATGGATGAGAAGTGTGCTGTGTGTTTCCCTTCAGAAACGGAGTTAAATGCCAGGCTCTGTGTCTTCCTACAAGCGAGACTTCGTTTCAGGTAAACGCAGTCACTTTTCAGCTCAAACGAAGCTATATTGTACACGAAGCTCACACGTTTCTCGCTCTTAACTGAAACGCATTGGATGTTAGAGGGCCTGTGGTTTGTATCAGTTTCAGAAGCAGAGTTGAACTAGATATGGTCCGTGTGTGTAGGAAACACAGTTCTTTTGTTCTGAGCACTCTCACGTTTCCCGCCTTATTAGAGACTCTAGAAAGCAAGAGCGTGCTTCTTGCTCTAAAGCAGAGTGTGTTTCATGGATGAGAAGTGTGCTGTGTGTTTCCCTTCAGAAACGGAGTTAAATGCCAGGCTCTGTGTCTTCCTACAAGCGAGACTTCGTTTCAGGTAAACGCAGTCACTTTTCAGCTCAAACGAAGCTATATTGTACACGAAGCTCACACGTTTCTCGCTCTTAACTGAAACGCATTGGATGTTAGAGGGCCTGTGGTTTGTATCAGTTTCAGAAGCAGAGTTGAACTAGATATGGTCCGTGTGTGTAGGAAACACAGTTCTTTTGTTCTGAGCACTCTCACGTTTCCCGCCTTATTAGAGACTCTAGAAAGCAAGAGCGTGCTTCTTGCTCTAAAGCAGAGTGTGTTTCATGGATGAGAAGTGTGCTGTGTGTTTCCCTTCAGAAACGGAGTTAAATGCCAGGCTCTGTGTCTTCCTACAAGCGAGACTTCGTTTCAGGTAAACGCAGTCACTTTTCAGCTCAAACGAAGCTATATTGTACACGAAGCTCACACGTTTCTCGCTCTTAACTGAAACGCATTGGATGTTAGAGGGCCTGTGGTTTGTATCAGTTTCAGAAGCAGAGTTGAACTAGATATGGTCCGTGTGTGTAGGAAACACAGTTCTTTTGTTCTGAGCACTCTCACGTTTCCCGCCTTATTCGAGACTCTAGAAAGCAAGAGCGTGCTTCTTGCTCTAAAGCAGAGTGTGTTTCATGGATGAGAAGTGTGCTGTGTGTTTCCCTTCAGAAACGGAGTTAAATGCCAGGCTCTGTGTCTTCCTACAAGCGAGACTTCGTTTCAGGTAAACGCAGTCACTTTTCAGCTCAAACGAAGCTATATTGTACACGAAGCTCACACGTTTCTCGCTCTTAACTGAAACGCATTGGATGTCAGAGGGCCTGTGGTTTGTATCAGTTTCAGAAGCAGAGTTGAACTAGATATGGTCCGTGTGTGTAGGAAACACAGTTCTTTTGTTCTGAGCACTCTCACGTTTCCCGCCTTATTAGAGACTCTAGAAAGCAAGAGCGTGCTTCTTGCTCTAAAGCAGAGTGTGTTTCATGGATGAGAAGTGTGCTGTGTGTTTCCCTTCAGAAACGGAGTTAAATGCCAGGCTCTGTGTCTTCCTACAAGCGAGACTTCGTTTCAGGTAAACGCAGTCACTTTTCAGCTCAAACGAAGCTATATTGTACACGAAGCTCACACGTTTCTCGCTCTTAACTGAAACGCATTGGATGTTAGAGGGCCTGTGGTTTGTATCAGTTTCAGAAGCAGAGTTGAACTAGATATGGTCCGTGTGTGTAGGAAACACAGTTCTTTTGTTCTGAGCACTCTCACATTTCCCGCCTTATTAGAGACTCTAGAAAGCAAGAGCGTGCTTCTTGCTCTAAAGCAGAGTGTGTTTCATGGATGAGAAGTGTGCTGTGTGTTTCCCTTCAGAAACGGAGTTAAATGCCAGGCCCTGTGTCTTCCTACAAGCGAGACTTCGTTTCAGGTAAACGCAGTCACTTTTCAGCTCAAACGAAGCTATATTGTACACGAAGCTCACACGTTTCTCGCTCTTAACTGAAACGCATTGGATGTTAGAGGGCCTGTGGTTTGTATCAGTTTCAGAAGCAGAGTTGAACTAGATATGGTCCGTGTGTGTAGGAAACACAGTTCTTTTGTTCTGAGCACTCTCACGTTTCCCGCCTTATTAGAGTCTCTAGAAAGCAAGAGCGTGCTTCTTGCTCTAAAGCAGAGTGTGTTTCATGGATGAGAAGTGTGCTGTGTGTTTCCCTTCAGAAACGGAGTTAAATGCCAGGCTCTGTGTCTTCCTACAAGCGAGACTTCGTTTCAGGTAAACGCAGTCACTTTTCAGCTCAAACGAAGCTATATTGTACACGAAGCTCACACGTTTCTCGCTCTTAACTGAAACGCATTGGATGTTAGAGGGCCTGTGGTTTGTATCAGTTTCAGAAGCAGAGTTGAACTAGATATGGTCCGTGTGTGTAGGAAACACAGTTCTTTTGTTCTGAGCACTCTCACGTTTCCCGCCTTATTAGAGACTCTAGAAAGCAAGAGCGTGCTTCTTGCTCTAAAGCAGAGTGTGTTTCATGGATGAGAAGTGTGCTGTGTGTTTCCCTTCAGAAACGGAGTTAAATGCCAGGCTCTGTGTCTTCCTACAAGCGAGACTTCGTTTCAGGTAAACGCAGTCACTTTCCAGCTCAAACGAAGCTATATTGTACACGAAGCTCACACGTTTCTCGCTCTTAACTGAAACGCATTGGATGTTAGAGGGCCTGTGGTTTGTATCAGTTTCAGAAGCAGAGTTGAACTAGATATGGTCCGTGTGTGTAGGAAACACAGTTCTTTTGTTCTGAGCACTCTCACGTTTCCCGCCTTATTAGAGACTCTAGAAAGCAAGAGCGTGCTTCTTGCTCTAAAGCAGAGTGTGTTTCATGGATGAGAAGTGTGCTGTGTGTTTCCCTTCAGAAACGGAGTTAAATGCCAGGCTCTGTGTCTTCCTACAAGCGAGACTTCGTTTCAGGTAAACGCAGTCACTTTTCAGCTCAAACGAAGCTATATTGTACACGAAGCTCACACGTTTCTCGCTCTTAACTGAAACGCATTGGATGTTAGAGGGCCTGTGGTTTGTATCAGTTTCAGAAGCAGAGTTGAACTAGATATGGTCCGTGTGTGTAGGAAACACAGTTCTTTTGTTCTGAGCACTCTCACGTTTCCCGCCTTATTAGAGACTCTAGAAAGCAAGAGCGTGCTTCTTGCTCTAAAGCAGAGTGTGTTTCATGGATGAGAAGTGTGCTGTGTGTTTCCCTTCAGAAACGGAGTTAAATGCCAGGCTCTGTGTCTTCCTACAAGCGAGACTTCGTTTCAGGTAAACGCAGTCACTTTTCAGCTCAAACGAAGCTATATTGTACACGAAGCTCACACGTTTCTCGCTCTTAACTGAAACGCATTGGATGTTAGAGGGCCTGTGGTTTGTATCAGTTTCAGAAGCAGAGTTGAACTAGATATGGTCCGTGTGTGTAGGAAACACAGTTCTTTTGTTCTGAGCACTCTCACGTTTCCCGCCTTATTAGAGACTCTAGAAAGCAAGAGCGTGCTTCTTGCTCTAAAGCAGAGTGTGTTTCATGGATGAGAAGTGTGCTGTGTGTTTCCCTTCAGAAACGGAGTTAAATGCCAGGCTCTGTGTCTTCCTACAAGCGAGACTTCGTTTCAGGTAAACGCAGTCACTTTTCAGCTCAAACGAAGCTATATTGTACACGAAGCTCACACGTTTCTCGCTCTTAACTGAAACGCATTGGATGTTAGAGGGCCTGTGGTTTGTATCAGTTTCAGAAGCAGAGTTGAACTAGATATGGTCCGTGTGTGTAGGAAACACAGTTCTTTTGTTCTGAGCACTCTCACGTTTCCCGCCTTATTAGAGACTCTAGAAAGCAAGAGCGTGCTTCTTGCTCTAAAGCAGAGTGTGTTTCATGGATGAGAAGTGTGCTGTGTGTTTCCCTTCAGAAACGGAGTTAAATGCCAGGCTCTGTGTCTTCCTACAAGCGAGACTTCGTTTCAGGTAAACGCAGTCACTTTTCAGCTCAAACGAAGCTATATTGTACACGAAGCTCACACGTTTCTCGCTCTTAACTGAAACGCATTGGATGTTAGAGGGCCTGTGGTTTGTATCAGTTTCAGAAGCAGAGTTGAACTAGATATGGTCCGTGTGTGTAGGAAACACAGTTCTTTTGTTCTGAGCACTCTCACGTTTCCCGCCTTATTAGAGACTCTAGAAAGCAAGAGCGTGCTTCTTGCTCTAAAGCAGAGTGTGTTTCATGGATGAGAAGTGTGCTGTGTGTTTCCCTTCAGAAACGGAGTTAAATGCCAGGCTCTGTGTCTTCCTACAAGCGAGACTTCGTTTCAGGTAAACGCAGTCACTTTTCAGCTCAAACGAAGCTATATTGTACACGAAGCTCACACGTTTCTCGCTCTTAACTGAAACGCATTGGATGTTAGAGGGCCTGTGGTTTGTATCAGTTTCAGAAGCAGAGTTGAACTAGATATGGTCCGTGTGTGTAGGAAACACAGTTCTTTTGTTCTGAGCACTCTCACGTTTCCCGCCTTATTAGAGACTCTAGAAAGCAAGAGCGTGCTTCTTGCTCTAAAGCAGAGTGTGTTTCATGGATGAGAAGTGTGCTGTGTGTTTCCCTTCAGAAACGGAGTTAAATGCCAGGCTCTGTGTCTTCCTACAAGCGAGACTTCGTTTCAGGTAAACGCAGTCACTTTTCAGCTCAAACGAAGCTATATTGTACACGAAGCTCACACGTTTCTCGCTCTTAACTGAAACGCATTGGATGTTAGAGGGCCTGTGGTTTGTATCAGTTTCAGAAGCAGAGTTGAACTAGATATGGTCCGTGTGTGTAGGAAACACAGTTCTTTTGTTCTGAGCACTCTCACGTTTCCCGCCTTATTAGAGACTCTAGAAAGCAAGAGCGTGCTTCTTGCTCTAAAGCAGAGTGTGTTTCATGGATGAGAAGTGTGCTGTGTGTTTCCCTTCAGAAACGGAGTTAAATGCCAGGCTCTGTGTCTTCCTACAAGCGAGACTTCGTTTCAGGTAAACGCAGTCACTTTTCAGCTCAAACGAAGCTATATTGTACACGAAGCTCACACGTTTCTCGCTCTTAACTGAAACGCATTGGATGTTAGAGGGCCTGTGGTTTGTATCAGTTTCAGAAGCAGAGTTGAACTAGATATGGTCCGTGTGTGTAGGAAACACAGTTCTTTTGTTCTGAGCACTCTCACGTTTCCCGCCTTATTAGAGACTCTAGAAAGCAAGAGCGTGCTTCTTGCTCTAAAGCAGAGTGTGTTTCATGGATGAGAAGTGTGCTGTGTGTTTCCCTTCAGAAACGGAGTTAAATGCCAGGCCCTGTGTCTTCCTACAAGCGAGACTTCGTTTCAGGTAAACGCAGTCACTTTTCAGCTCAAACGAAGCTATATTGTACACGAAGCTCACACGTTTCTCGCTCTTAACTGAAACGCATTGGATGTTAGAGGGCCTGTGGTTTGTATCAGTTTCAGAAGCAGAGTTGAACTAGATATGGTCCGTGTGTGTAGGAAACACAGTTCTTTTGTTCTGAGCACTCTCACGTTTCCCGCCTTATTAGAGTCTCTAGAAAGCAAGAGCGTGCTTCTTGCTCTAAAGCAGAGTGTGTTTCATGGATGAGAAGTGTGCTGTGTGTTTCCCTTCAGAAACGGAGTTAAATGCCAGGCTCTGTGTCTTCCTACAAGCGAGACTTCGTTTCAGGTAAACGCAGTCACTTTTCAGCTCAAACGAAGCTATATTGTACACGAAGCTCACACGTTTCTCGCTCTTAACTGAAACGCATTGGATGTTAGAGGGCCTGTGGTTTGTATCAGTTTCAGAAGCAGAGTTGAACTAGATATGGTCCGTGTGTGTAGGAAACACAGTTCTTTTGTTCTGAGCACTCTCACGTTTCCCGCCTTATTAGAGACTCTAGAAAGCAAGAGCGTGCTTCTTGCTCTAAAGCAGAGTGTGTTTCATGGATGAGAAGTGTGCTGTGTGTTTCCCTTCAGAAACGGAGTTAAATGCCAGGCTCTGTGTCTTCCTACAAGCGAGACTTCGTTTCAGGTAAACGCAGTCACTTTTCAGCTCAAACGAAGCTATATTGTACACGAAGCTCACACGTTTCTCGCTCTTAACTGAAACGCATTGGATGTTAGAGGGCCTGTGGTTTGTATCAGTTTCAGAAGCAGAGTTGAACTAGATATGGTCCGTGTGTGTAGGATACACAGTTCTTTTGTTCTGAGCACTCTCACGTTTCCCGCCTTATTAGAGACTCTAGAAAGCAAGAGCGTGCTTCTTGCTCTAAAGCAGAGTGTGTTTCATGGATGAGAAGTGTGCTGTGTGTTTCCCTTCAGAAACGGAGTTAAATGCCAGGCTCTGTGTCTTCCTACAAGCGAGACTTCGTTTCAGGTAAACGCAGTCACTTTTCAGCTCAAACGAAGCTATATTGTACACGAAGCTCACACGTTTCTCGCTCTTAACTGAAACGCATTGGATGTTAGAGGGCCTGTGGTTTGTATCAGTTTCAGAAGCAGAGTTGAACTAGATATGGTCCGTGTGTGTAGGAAACACAGTTCTTTTGTTCTGAGCACTCTCACGTTTCCCGCCTTATTAGAGACTCTAGAAAGCAAGAGCGTGCTTCTTGCTCTAAAGCAGAGTGTGTTTCATGGATGAGAAGTGTGCTGTGTGTTTCCCTTCAGAAACGGAGTTAAATGCCAGGCTCTGTGTCTTCCTACAAGCGAGACTTCGTTTCAGGTAAACGCAGTCACTTTTCAGCTCAAACGAAGCTATATTGTACACGAAGCTCACACGTTTCTCGCTCTTAACTGAAACGCATTGGATGTTAGAGGGCCTGTGGTTTGTATCAGTTTCAGAAGCAGAGTTGAACTAGATATGGTCCGTGTGTGTAGGAAACACAGTTCTTTTGTTCTGAGCACTCTCACGTTTCCCGCCTTATTAGAGACTCTAGAAAGCAAGAGCGTGCTTCTTGCTCTAAAGCAGAGTGTGTTTCATGGATGAGAAGTGTGCTGTGTGTTTCCCTTCAGAAACGGAGTTAAATGCCAGGCTCTGTGTCTTCCTACAAGCGAGACTTCGTTTCAGGTAAACGCAGTCACTTTTCAGCTCAAACGAAGCTATATTGTACACGAAGCTCACACGTTTCTCGCTCTTAACTGAAACGCATTGGATGTTAGAGGGCCTGTGGTTTGTATCAGTTTCAGAAGCAGAGTTGAACTAGATATGGTCCGTGTGTGTAGGAAACACAGTTCTTTTGTTCTGAGCACTCTCACGTTTCCCGCCTTATTAGAGACTCTAGAAAGCAAGAGCGTGCTTCTTGCTCTAAAGCAGAGTGTGTTTCATGGATGAGAAGTGTGCTGTGTGTTTCCCTTCAGAAACGGAGTTAAATGCCAGGCTCTGTGTCTTCCTACAAGCGAGACTTCGTTTCAGGTAAACGCAGTCACTTTTCAGCTCAAACGAAGCTATATTGTACACGAAGCTCACACGTTTCTCGCTCTTAACTGAAACGCATTGGATGTCAGAGGGCCTGTGGTTTGTATCAGTTTCAGAAGCAGAGTTGAACTAGATATGGTCCGTGTGTGTAGGAAACACAGTTCTTTTGTTCTGAGCACTCTCACGTTTCCCGCCTTATTAGAGACTCTAGAAAGCAAGAGCGTGCTTCTTGCTCTAAAGCAGAGTGTGTTTCATGGATGAGAAGTGTGCTGTGTGTTTCCCTTCAGAAACGGAGTTAAATGCCAGGCTCTGTGTCTTCCTACAAGCGAGACTTCGTTTCAGGTAAACGCAGTCACTTTTCAGCTCAAACGAAGCTATATTGTACACGAAGCTCACACGTTTCTCGCTCTTAACTGAAACGCATTGGATGTTAGAGGGCCTGTGGTTTGTATCAGTTTCAGAAGCAGAGTTGAACTAGATATGGTCCGTGTGTGTAGGAAACACAGTTCTTTTGTTCTGAGCACTCTCACATTTCCCGCCTTATTAGAGACTCTAGAAAGCAAGAGCGTGCTTCTTGCTCTAAAGCAGAGTGTGTTTCATGGATGAGAAGTGTGCTGTGTGTTTCCCTTCAGAAACGGAGTTAAATGCCAGGCCCTGTGTCTTCCTACAAGCGAGACTTCGTTTCAGGTAAACGCAGTCACTTTTCAGCTCAAACGAAGCTATATTGTACACGAAGCTCACACGTTTCTCGCTCTTAACTGAAACGCATTGGATGTTAGAGGGCCTGTGGTTTGTATCAGTTTCAGAAGCAGAGTTGAACTAGATATGGTCCGTGTGTGTAGGAAACACAGTTCTTTTGTTCTGAGCACTCTCACGTTTCCCGCCTTATTAGAGTCTCTAGAAAGCAAGAGCGTGCTTCTTGCTCTAAAGCAGAGTGTGTTTCATGGATGAGAAGTGTGCTGTGTGTTTCCCTTCAGAAACGGAGTTAAATGCCAGGCTCTGTGTCTTCCTACAAGCGAGACTTCGTTTCAGGTAAACGCAGTCACTTTTCAGCTCAAACGAAGCTATATTGTACACGAAGCTCACACGTTTCTCGCTCTTAACTGAAACGCATTGGATGTTAGAGGGCCTGTGGTTTGTATCAGTTTCAGAAGCAGAGTTGAACTAGATATGGTCCGTGTGTGTAGGAAACACAGTTCTTTTGTTCTGAGCACTCTCACGTTTCCCGCCTTATTAGAGACTCTAGAAAGCAAGAGCGTGCTTCTTGCTCTAAAGCAGAGTGTGTTTCATGGATGAGAAGTGTGCTGTGTGTTTCCCTTCAGAAACGGAGTTAAATGCCAGGCTCTGTGTCTTCCTACAAGCGAGACTTCGTTTCAGGTAAACGCAGTCACTTTTCAGCTCAAACGAAGCTATATTGTACACGAAGCTCACACGTTTCTCGCTCTTAACTGAAACGCATTGGATGTTAGAGGGCCTGTGGTTTGTATCAGTTTCAGAAGCAGAGTTGAACTAGATATGGTCCGTGTGTGTAGGAAACACAGTTCTTTTGTTCTGAGCACTCTCACGTTTCCCGCCTTATTCGAGACTCTAGAAAGCAAGAGCGTGCTTCTTGCTCTAAAGCAGAGTGTGTTTCATGGATGAGAAGTGTGCTGTGTGTTTCCCTTCAGAAACGGAGTTAAATGCCAGGCTCTGTGTCTTCCTACAAGCGAGACTTCGTTTCAGGTAAACGCAGTCACTTTTCAGCTCAAACGAAGCTATATTGTACACGAAGCTCACACGTTTCTCGCTCTTAACTGAAACGCATTGGATGTTAGAGGGCCTGTGGTTTGTATCAGTTTCAGAAGCAGAGTTGAACTAGATATGGTCCGTGTGTGTAGGAAACACAGTTCTTTTGTTCTGAGCACTCTCACGTTTCCCGCCTTATTAGAGACTCTAGAAAGCAAGAGCGTGCTTCTTGCTCTAAAGCAGAGTGTGTTTCATGGATGAGAAGTGTGCTGTGTGTTTCCCTTCAGAAACGGAGTTAAATGCCAGGCTCTGTGTCTTCCTACAAGCGAGACTTCGTTTCAGGTAAACGCAGTCACTTTTCAGCTCAAACGAAGCTATATTGTACACGAAGCTCACACGTTTCTCGCTCTTAACTGAAACGCATTGGATGTTAGAGGGCCTGTGGTTTGTATCAGTTTCAGAAGCAGAGTTGAACTAGATATGGTCCGTGTGTGTAGGAAACACAGTTCTTTTGTTCTGAGCACTCTCACATTTCCCGCCTTATTAGAGACTCTAGAAAGCAAGAGCGTGCTTCTTGCTCTAAAGCAGAGTGTGTTTCATGGATGAGAAGTGTGCTGTGTGTTTCCCTTCAGAAACGGAGTTAAATGCCAGGC
Organism: Onychomys arenicola; assembly: GCA_949786405.1. Lineage (NCBI taxonomy): Eukaryota > Metazoa > Chordata > Mammalia > Rodentia > Cricetidae > Onychomys > Onychomys arenicola. The sequence goes on from CATKUM010000111.1 coordinate 487,730, forward strand.
CCTGTGTCTTCCTACAAGCGAGACTTCGTTTCAGGTAAACGCAGTCACTTTTCAGCTCAAACGAAGCTATATTGTACACGAAGCTCACACGTTTCTCGCTCTTAACTGAAACGCATTGGATGTTAGAGGGCCTGTGGTTTGTATCAGTTTCAGAAGCAGAGTTGAACTAGATATGGTCCGTGTGTGTAGGAAACACAGTTCTTTTGTTCTGAGCACTCTCACGTTTCCCGCCTTATTAGAGACTCTAGAAAGCAAGAGCGTGCTTCTTGCTCTAAAGCAGAGTGTGTTTCATGGATGAGAAGTGTGCTGTGTGTTTCCCTTCAGAAACGGAGTTAAATGCCAGGCTCTGTGTCTTCCTACAAGCAAGACTTCGTTTCAGGTAAACGCAGTCACTTTTCAGCTCAAACGAAGCTATATTGTACACGAAGCTCACACGTTTCTTGCTCTTAACTGAAACGCATTGGATGTTAGAGGGCCTGTGGTTTGTATCAGTTTCAGAAGCAGAGTTGAACTA